>JADLZN010010908.1:0-347407 GCA_018155175.1 Sinocyclocheilus anophthalmus
ATATCGTTCTATCTATCTATCTATCTATATATTCGTTTAGCTATCTATCTATCGTTCTCTCTATCGTTCTCTCTATCTATCGTTCTATCATTCTATCTATCGTTCTATCTATCGATTCATATCTACTTATCTATCTAATCTATCTATCTATTAATAGCTAGCGTTCTATATATCTATGTTCTATTATCGTTCTATTATCTATCTATTGTTATAAATTCTATTGTTCTGTCGATCGTTCTATTCTCTATCGATATATATCTATTCTATCTATCTATCTATTACTTCGATATATCTAATCGATATAATCTATCTATGCATTCTTTGTTGGTCTATCATACTATCGATCTATCTATTATCTCTATCTATTTATCTAGCTATCTATCGTTCTACATTCTATGTTCGTCTACGGTTCTATCTATCTATTATCTATCTATCTATCTACTATCTATCTATCTATCTAGGATCTATCTATTTTTCATGTTATGTTCTGTCGATCTATGTGCTATCTATCTATATATCTATCGATAGTATCTATTATATATCTATATATCTATCTATCTATCTAACTATCTATCGTTCTATCTATCTATCTACCATCTATCTATCTATCTATCTATATATCTATATATCGTTCTATATATCGATCTACGTTTTCTCATTATCTTGTTATGTCTATTCTATCTATCTATCTACTTAATCTATCTATCTATTATCTATATATCTATCTATCGGTTCTATCATTCTATTGTGATGTCTATCGTTATATCTATATAATCGATCATATATCTATCTATCGTATCTATATATTGATCTGTCTGCTCTGTTGCTGCTGTCGACTCTATCTATCTATCTGATCTATCTATCTATCTATCTATCTTATCTATCTATCTATCTATCTACCTGTTTTGTCTGTTTCTATCTAACTATCTACCAGTTTTTTTTATCTATCTATCTATCTATCTTTCTTTGTCTGTCTCTCGTTCTATCTACGTCTGTCTGTCTGTCTTTATTTCATAAATACATACAACACAATTTATAAAAAGTATATATTTGGATCCCTTTCTGTGCTTTAAGTCTGTCATTGTTTCAGGTGTCTGTCTGGAAGAATCTGTTCGGGAAGGAAGCCGATAAACAGGAACAGGCCAATGATGAGGCAAAACCTACTACATCATTGAGAAAGAGCCTGTGATTAATGCCTTTGTTTCTGTGCCTAAAGAGAACAGCGCGCTGAACTGCGCTGTGCTCACGGCAGGAATCCTGGAGGCCATTCTCACTCACAGCGGCTTCCAGGTGTTGTGCCCATTCTGACCCCCTGCCAAATTATTACCCCTCTCGTTGAAATCGCTACCTGATTGCCTAATCCTAACCCCCCCCCTAATCCTAACCCTAAACTACCAATACTAGGCGGGTTAATAATCTGGCAGGGGTCAGAATTGGGCACAACAGTTGTGGTGCACTGGCACAAGGGAACCACGCTCATGATCAAGTTTGATGAAGCTGTCATCGCCAGAGATAAACAACTGAATGGAAAGTAGGAGCTGGGTGTTTCTGGGTGGATTTTTGTGTAATAAATGTACAGATGAACATGATTCTGGGTCTTAGAAATGCAACCTGTCAGCTGTGATGATGTATCAGTGCTGTGTGAATGATGATTGTATTGAGAGCACTTAAAGTGATCAAAATTATGTGTATTTATGGTGTTTATAATCAAAATGTTTTAAATTTTCACAGTTTATACATCAGATGTTTTCTATTTCTGTTCATTCCCATCACTTTCTGGTGTGTTTGGCCATAAATTGACTTTATGAACATGAAAATTAACATCAAAACAGTTGTTCTTATTTCTTTACTGTGTTTTGTTTAGTTATGCATGGTTGAAAATACAAATTTTTTTTTACGACTAATCAAATATATATAAACGGGGTGTCATTGATCATGTGATTTTTTATTTTTTGATTTACCCGTATTTAGTTTTTTTGCACAGGTTATTAGAATTACTTTTTTCATTGAAGCTCAAGATTCTCTTCTCAGTTTATGCTGGAGAGCGTGATCATGTTCATGTGTTGTCTCATGTGCTGACAGTGCTGACTGTCATGAAAGCGAAAGAGGCCGATAAATAATTAGAATTCTTAAACACTTGACATTTTGATTAACGGTTCACTAAAATGCTGAAATATTCTAATTAGATTCTAGAATGCATTTATGATGCGTATTAATTGAGAAAATTATAAACCAGACAAGTTATAAAAATATTATTAGAATGTTTGTTCAAAGTTATCTGGTAATTAATAACATTCCCAAAATGGTAGCACAAAAACATTTACCATGAATCATGGAACATTTTTCACTCCTGAACGTTTTAGTAACCCTTTTTTAAACTGGCCATTTGACGGTTGGAGAACATTCGAAATAACCTAGTGGGACGTTAGAAAATCTCAAAATTTTAGGAAATTGTATTTTATTATCATTTTAGATATATATAATAATATTATAATTTTATATTTTTTTTTGCATCCTAGATTCATAAAAATATTACAATATCACGTTTGGTTTTTCCTCAATCTTGGCAATCTGTGTAATTGTATACAATAAAAGTGCCACACAATCAAAGAGCGGAATCTCTGCTGAAAACAAGATCCTTATGAACAGTGTTGGGAAAGTTACTTTGGAAATCTAATAGGTTACAGATTACAAGTTATTGTTAGGGTCCCCTGTTTAAAATGTAATAAGTATAGTGCAACTATTTCAATTACTCATTGAAGTAATGTTTCTGATTACATTTGCTTACTTTTCTAAATTTCTAACCAATGTTTTAAACTGTAAATCATTTTGAAACATTTAAACCACTCAACACTAATTACTGTCAGACATTCAAATCCTTCATCACTTGAATTAAGATAAAATAATTTAAAGCGCAGCCACCACAAAATCAGACTTTAGCATAGATAGGAAAGGAAACAATGGCATCTATACAAAGCTTTGGGGGAATAAAAACTGTAATTCTTAAAAAAACTAAAGCATATAATAAACAAATGGTAAATAAACGGTTATCGACATAAGCGTTTCCGTAATAAGAAACAGTCTATTTGTTCCTGAAACATCGCGGGGTCCTATTATTTTAGAGCAGGTCAATGCCAATTTGAGAAAGAAATCAATCAAAATCGGTACGTGATGTGAAGTTTTCGAGAGTAAACCCCTTGTCAATCGTTAACATTTGTATACGTCATCATTAATTACCACTTTTTTCTCAGGACCTAAAGGATACAGTTAAATTTAACGAGATTATAAATGCTTTCAAAATAAAATAGATGTGATAGTTCACTAATACTCTTCTATTGTAATTAAAGAACTGTGAAACGTTCATTGCATACAGCGAGTCCTCATTCCGCGTCTATTATTTCATAAAACCATCGATTTCATATGTCGTGATTTATCTACCAATTAGCTTGTGCTCATCGTATGGTCGTAAAATGGCGATGCTCTTTCTCCAGATCTTAGCTCAAGGGGCCACAGTTTGAGTATATTATGATCTGCGTTAGTTGTTTATCTCTCATTAAATGATGACACGGGTGTGTGTATTTTTAATATATTTATGTGTGAGGTTGAAATATCCGGTCTCTCCTATTATAACTAGCTGATTGTCAGGATCAGCAGCCGTTTATGTAATCCAAAAACACTTACATATGCAACAGGTCTAAAACTATTCAGTCATGGTTATACGAAGAATGCTTAGTAACCAAGATTTAATACGACTCGACATAAATATCCATGTAACATCCTCTAATTAAAAACATATTTATCATTCTAGATTTAGCAATTATATCCTATAAATATTTTTTGTGTTATGCCAAACGCGATGATCGCATCCAAAATAAACGTTTTAGTTTACATAATATATGTGTGTGTACGGTATACATTAAATACACACATGCATGTGTATATATTTAAGAAAAATATGTTTTGCTTATATATGAAATATTAATATGTATATATAATGTAAATTATATGAATATAAATATAGATATGTAAATACATGTACATATTTTCTAAATATATACATGCATGTATGTGTTTATATATACATAATAAATATAACATAGCACACTAGTATATTTGTAAACAACAAAAATTTATTTGGATTGATTAGCTCTTGAACAGCATAAATTGTAATTATTTCTTTTATGGCTAACAGAGGTTTGTCAAAAACTGCGTAGTAAAATCCTGGGTCGCGGAGTTGGGCGAGGTCGGAGGTTCAGTCAACGGCTGGTCTGTATCAACGGATGCAATTCTCACATCAATCGCTCCTTCTCATTCAAAAGATCGCACTTCCGCCATATGTGAGGCGGGAAAACTCCCCACTCTGTGTGTGTGGGCGCAGCGTGATAACGCTGATACTGCAGCTTCTTTCAGAATATACACCGTGAGATAACTTGGTTAGTCCTCAAAATTGGGTTGTTGATTTTGGTGAAACTTCAATTCCATTCACATTTCACCCCCAAAATTGACGCAGGAAGAGATTTCTATTAAATTTTGGGATCCCCCCCGAAAAATGGACCTATTAGTTTAAACCTTGTAAGGACGCCGATGAACGTTAGTGTATCATCGTGTTATTTAGTAAGCTAGTGTTATCATCATATGTCGGTTGAATTCAGATTAAAGTTTAAGGAATTAGTTGTGTGGTGTGTTTTGTCTTTATTAAGCTTTTATTTCAGTTTGATTTAGTTATTTAAGCCATCAAGGACTAAATAAAAAAGAAGAAAACGTTTCGTTGGAATAGCTGAAAAAAATAAGTTCTAGTGGTTTTTTTTTCTATATTTTGTTCAGGTAAAGTTTTATTTTATTCAGTATTCAAAGTTTTAGGTTTTAGTTTTAGTTAACTATAATAAATCACCAATTTCACCTTGCCGTGCAAAAACAAAGCATTCTAGTTACTGGAATCTGTCTGAATGTTTTGCTTTTTGTAGTTCTTGTTGATGATATTTATACTGAAATACAGTCTTTTTTTTTGCTGTATTATTATTTTTTGCAAATCGACAAATGTTGTTACGTGGATGTTACCTGGAATTGTAGTCTACAAACTTTACAAACTATTTATTTATTTAATCATGTCTTGTTATTTAAATAAAAAACTTTACTATTTAATTGGCAATGTAAAAACACCTTGAACACAGTGTACGCAGTGTCCTAAAAATAGGTCTTAATTTCTTTGACTAGAAGTGAACAATCAATCAATCAATACATTGTTTAATTCTCGGATTTGGTCTTGAAAGGACATTGTTTTGACAGGCGTTGTGAGAGTTCCACAGTTCCTCATTTCTTAGTTGTGTTTTTTTTTTCAGACAACTAAATCTGACTCGCTAGAGATATTACAAAGACCAATAGGATGGATTGGCATCTTTTGGATGTCTCCGATTCCTAGTTCGCTGCACTCTACGAGGCAGCATCCAAACGTGATCTGGTTTGAGCTGTGCTGCCGCCAGGTAGACATGGCGCTACGTTTCTGCGGTCTGGCTTCGCTCTACCTCCTGGATGTGATACTGGACCCACCAGTAGCACAGTATGTTACTACTTCATCTATCTTTACTCCTGAATTAACGTACGATATAATTCAGTATAGCACCACGCTAAAGCTAAGAATTATGTGTCGTCGGGTTACACTCTGCAACTAACTTACCACGCTAAAGTATGGTATACTTCAATATATTACCACGCTAAAGTACGGCATACTTCAATATATTACCACGCTAAACTACGATATACTTCAATATATTACCACGCTAAACTACGATATACTTCAATATATTACCACGCTAAACTACGATATACTTCAATATATTACCACGCTAAACTACGATATACTTCAATATATTACCACGCTAAACTACGATATACTTCAATATATTACCACGCTAAACTACGATATACTTCAATATATTACCACGCTAAACTACGATATACTTCAATATATTACCACGCTAAACTACGATATACTTCAATATATTACCACGATAAAGTACGGTTATATCTTCAATATCGTACCTCGCTAAAGTACGGTATCTTAGTATATTACCAAGTTAAAGTACCGGTTACGTCAACTAGTACCACGCTAAAACGACGATATACTTCAATATATTGACAACACCGCTAAAGTACCGGTAGCTTCCCCCCGTAATTACCTCGCTAAAGTATGAGATACTTCAGTATTTCCCATATGCTAAAGTACGGCATTGTATACTTCAGTATATTACCACGCTAAAGTACGTTATGCTTCAGTATATTACCACGCTAAAGTACGATATACTTCAATATATTACCATGCTAAAGTACGTTATGCTTCAGTATATTACCACGCTAAAGTATGGTATATTTCAGTATATTACCACGCTAAAGTACGATATACTTCAATATATTACCATGCTAAAGTACGTTATGCTTCAGTATATTACCACGCTAAAGTATGGTATATTTCAGTATATTACCACGCTAAAGTACGGTATACTCCAATAAATTACCACACTAAAGTACTGTATACTTCAATATATTACCACACTAAAGTATGTTATACTTCAATATATTACCACGTTAAAGTACGATATACTTCAGTATATTACCACGCTAAAATACGGTATACTTCAATATATGACCATGCTAAATTATGGTATACTTCAGTATATTACCACACTAAAGTACGGTATACTTCAATATATTACCACGCTAAAGAACGCTATACTTCAATATAGGGCCACACTATAGAATGTACCCGATAAAGTCAGAATATAATTCAAAAATTACCACGATAAAGGTGAACGGCTACGGAACTTCAATATTCTTACCTCGCTAAAGTACGTATACTGCAGACTATTCACGTTAAAGTACGGTTTCTACGTCAACTATTACCCACGGGCTAAAGATGATATACGTCAAATATTACTACGTAACAGTAGATGTACTCAGGAAATTACCACACTAAAGTATGTTATACTTCAATATATTACCACGTTAAAGTACGATATACTTCAATATATTACCATGCTAAAGTACGTTATGCTTCAGTATATTACCACGCTAAAGTATGGTATATTTCAGTATATTACCACGCTAAAGTACGGTATACTTCAGTATATTACCACGCTAAAATAAGAATAAATTATCTTACACTATATTACACCCGACTAAATAGTCGGATACTTATTTACCAAGGCCGCTAAAGTACGGCATACTTCAATATATTACCACGCTAAAGTACGTTATACTTCAGTATATTACCACGCTAAAGTACGATATACTTCAATATATTACCACGCTAAACTACGATATACTTCAATATATTACCACGCTAAACTACGATATACTTCAATATATTACCACGCTAAACTACGATATACTTCAATATATTACCACGCTAAACTACTTCAGTAATTATCGATGCACGATAACGTGGCAGTATTCCGGGAGTTATACTGTCATAGTATGCCCCCACCTGAGCACTCTGGGGCACTACATCCACCCAGGGAGGGGATATAGGCTGTTGCGCTGCTCGATTGTATTCTTACTCCGCTGCTTTGCGGTTTTGTTGCCGTAAGACGCTATCCCTGTCATGGTCGTTGCTTTCAGCCATTTCTCCCGTGACCGTGAGTACCGCGCGGCTAGAAGGGTATTCGGTATAGTGTTAACAGTAGATACTCTCACACACTCAAGTACGGGTAGACTTCAATAAGATGTACCTCGCTCAGTACTGGCTGAGTTCTGATGCATGTATATATCACGTTACAGTACGGGTCGTTGATACCTGTTACCGCTTCTGCCGTTCCTGTGCCTTGTTGGCCCTGCCTGGCTAGTCCTGTGTATGTTTGTCGCATGATCCCGCGGTGATACGAATATGCCCACGCTAAATAGGTCAGGTGCCTGCAGGACCACCTTGGGATTGGTATATAAAGCCTCGCTCAAGTATGTTACTTCAGACTTTACACGCTAGACGTACGGCATTAAGTATACTTCAGTATTATTACCGCCTCCTCTATTTTATGTTTTTTTTTTGACTGCTCTTCGCGCGAACGAGTGGTGTACCATCGCAGCCGAATCAGCTATGTGGCTGAAGTTTCGAGAGTGGGAGCATCATGTATTCACGCAGTTCCCGGCGCGGTGCCAAGACTGTTTTTTTTTTTTTGCGGATACTTCACACGCACAGATTACACACCCGCCATAGTTCCGTAGTGCCGCCCTACTGTCACTTGTCAATCCCCAAGTATTCCCAGGCTCTCTCCCACGTATCTGGGCGTCCCCTTAAGCTCGTCCTCTTTCCAGATGTAACAGCAGCTGCTCTAACAGTTACGGAGGATTTCGCCTCATTGTTGGTGTTTCGGAACCCGGTACGCAGTATGCCTTCCTGGAGCCCAGTTTGGAGCAAGTATGTTGTCCCTCGGTTTTTCGCTTCAGGTCCATTGTTCCTTTGGTTTTTCGATCGCGCTAACGTTGTTGACCGGTGGGTGATTATGAGTGTATGTTTATGTGTAGAGTGGTGTACCCCCGTTTACCTGCTAGACTAAAGTCTACCGTTCCTTCAATCTCTTGACCTGCGTCGAGACGTTAGCAGCGCTCGTAAAATTTACGCTGGGGCGTGAATACTTCCATATAGGACCATGCTAAAGGCTGGCAGTGGGTGCTGGCAGCTATATTGATTCAGCCATGTGAGATTAGACTCTCACTCGAACTAACGTACTGGATACTTCCGATAGGTGTAGCCTCGCTAAGCGTACGCTGGTGTGTCGTTCTCCACAACTATTGTGTCCCCGCCCCCCCACCTGGGTTTCTACGTTTCCACTATTCCATCGTTCGCCTACCGGGACTATTAATTCAACTAATTGGTGTTGTTTTGAGATTGCAAGTTTAGCTGTACGGCTTATGTACTAGAAGTGCATCATGCACGTTGACCGGCTCCCATGTGTGGATTTCATTATAGAGCATGAATGCCACATATTCTGTGACCGACGCAACGTACGCTTTATGTTTTTGTTCAAGAATATGTACCCACGCTAATATAGTCCAGTGTGATATCGAACCGATTCGACATTATTGATTCATTTAGCCTGGCGTGCTGTAAAGCTTTCCATGGCAGGCAGCACGTCAGCGCCTATGACACTTGTCGGATATCGTCTTCCTGTCTTGCCATGTGGGATAGCGTCTTTGTGATACCGCAGTTGCCCGTTTATCCTTGCTGTAGCCTTTTTTGTTCAGTGCTCCTCTTTTTCGTACACTTTTGCGTAATGACCCTTTTTCTACGTTTACTAGCAGCGTGACGGACGGGGTGGATTGTGGATTCCTTCCGTATATTACCACGCTTAAAGACGCGGATAACCATTGCATTTATTTTCGGCATTGAGTTTAATCACACGTCCTACTTACCAGGATCTGTATACTTCAATTTATGTGCCACCCCAATACCGTTATGAATGTATGTTATCTGCAATTCTATTCCCCCGATCACGTAATCCGCAATTTTTGTAATGTATATGGTAGATTCCCCCGCTAAAGTACGGTATACTCAAAAATGAACGCATAAAGAGGTACTGGAGCCGGCCCTTCATATATTTACCATGTCAGTGTAGGTGTTTGGTGTTGCGTTTTCACATTAGCTTCAATAGTATTACCACCGTGCAAGTGTATTAGTGTCCCTGTAACGGGGTGAAGAATCCACCGGACAGACCTCTCTCAATACCCGGAGGGTCGGGTTTTGTGTGGGTGCGTGTAGGTGCCTATGGTGAGAGTTATTTAGTGGTCCAGGGAGGTGCTGCCTCTATGGGGGGCCGTTGAGTGCGCTCTCGTCTCGTTTACAGTGCAGGAGGTTACGTGCAGTTGTGCTGTGGGGCTGGGAGGTCACACGCTGCTTGCTGTGGGGGAAAATTGAATCGCCTGAGGTGCTCGAGAGTTAGTGCTTCGCGATGTTCATGGGCGTATGGGAGAATTTCGACGGATTGGTCTCGAGCGGGCCTTTGCTGCTGGCTTATGGAGCAGCCACGGAAGGAGGTTGGCAGCTTAGTTGACAGATATGCTCTGTGACGCGATCGTATGGCCACTGGCAGCCTCCTCGCTTTGGTTTCCAGGGCAGATACGTCCTTACTGGGATGATGCATTGTAGCGGATCGCTCGTCCGGGCACTCCCCTCGCCCTAAGACGTGCTCACGCGTGTGTCATATGTCACGAATGTAAAGTGATAGTGTCCAGGGGAGGACGATAGCGGTGCCAAGTATCTCCGGGAGACACCTCGGTCGTGTGTGATGATGGCCATCCCCGACAGGCGCGTACCTCGAGGGGGAAATGTCCCATTGGGGATTGGCGCGCAACCACTTTTTTGGGAAACATGGTTGTGCACCCCTCGCATGGTTCTCCGTGGCGTCTGGGGCCATCCAGCTCTTCTGATGGAGTTGGGGAGGTCGTGTTGGTTAGACCGTGACCAGGTTGTCCAAGGGAACTTCCGGCCCAGGAGGTAGTACCGCAGATCCAGGACTGCCCACTTGATGGCTAGGGGCCTCCTTCTCTACCGCGGCGTAGTTCCTCTCGGCCGGGATCAACTTCCTGCTGATGTAGATCTGTGACAGGACGGTCCCAGTCCTGTGTCGGAGCTCGTGCAAGCCGTGCTCAGTGGCAGGCCTATCGTATGTAAGTTATTTAGCTTTTACGGGATGCCAGCTAAAGGTCTTCACCGCGAGCGGGGGCTAGGAGAAGGGTTCCGAGATTGAAGGGAGCCCCCCCCGTCACCCTAGGAAGGCCTCATGCTTCCGCGCGTGGTGTCCACCTGTTACTTCCTCCGAGGCTGCCCCTTTCCTGAGGGTCGAAGTCTGTGGAAGAAGTTGATTGAGGCATTGAGGATCTCGTCCTAGCACAGGCGGATCGAGTACGCCCTCCAGTCCAGGCTCGAGACCCTAGAAGCCGGCATTGTACCAAGGGTCCGCGTACTGACCCTGTCCACTTTCTTTCTCCTGGTATCGGGCCGTGTAATTGAGACACACGTCCCACCTAGACATACCCAGGTACGTGATCGCCATCGGAAAGGCAATAGGGGCAGTTTGCGAGGGGTGATGAGAGCAGTGAGTACAGCCCTCCGGAGCTACGAGAGCACGCGGCGTTGTCAAATTCAGAGCGAAGTCCAGGTTGTCTTCCCATGCCTCGGAGTGGATCACGACATCGTCCAGATAGGCCGCGGCGTAGGCCTGATGGGGCCACAACAGGATGTCCATAATCCGCTGGAAAGTGGCGGGTGCCCCATGGAGGCCAAAAGGAAGGGTCCGATACTGCCAGTGGCCACTAGGGGTAGAAAGAGCAGTCTTTCCCAGTTCTTTTCTTCATGATCATTCTATATTAATAGAATCACAATAATAAGTTTGCTATTTAAATAAGAAAAAAGATGCAACAAAAAACAATATATGAGAAACAGGAGTATCCTGCATTAATTGTTCAGTACATCTAAACCAAAAGAATCAAGTCAGAAAAAACAAATATCAATGTAAAAATCCCGTGTGTCCATGTTCATTAAAAATAAATTGAGTATGAAAACTACACAAAGCAGTCAATCAAAGAGCAGCGAGTGAATTCCTCTCTTTTCTTTCATTGTATTGAGTAACATTAATGAGACAGGCAGCTAATGTTTTAAGATTTTAGGTAATGCAGGATCAAATGTAATGTTAAACACTTCAGATGTTTTTCCCCAAAATGGTCAGGTCCACAAGTAATAAGTTAACTCAAGAAAACAGATTTATGTTTGTGTGAATACTTAAATCTGTAATTTCTGTGTATAGTGTATATTTATTGGATTGCGAGCTTCGGATGCGTCGCGCAACGAAGCCGCGACAAAAGGTATCACCTCCGAAAACATTACAAATAAAGGTTAATAAAAAATCTAAAATTACGATTTGGCGATGTGGTTGATAGATAGGGCTTAATGAACTAATGTGCAAACCTCAAAATCAACAAAATTGCCATTTTTAACTTTTTTTGCTGTAGACCCCAACTAAAGTGAGCATGTGTGTCCATTACAGCGCATTGCACAGCACAGGTCACAAAATTACAACGCTAAGGCCAAAGGATTTTCTACTAGCCAAGTGCACATGTCCATGTTTTGATTCCGTTCCGCTCTCTCTCTACTGGTGCGGAGTGTTTGTTTCTCTCATTAAATAGGAGATGACATGATGTGCCACGTTATCGGGGTGGAACAGAGAGGGCAGACAGACTGGTGTGGGGTGTTCAGGTCAGACTCTATCTCTACAGCTTCATCTCGCTTTATCACATGTGCTGTTCGTTCTTCATCGCGCTCATCACCCGGAGCTACGACTCCATCAGTCAAGTCAAGTCACGTTTATTATATAGCGCTTTTAACAATAAGATTGTGGAAAAAGCAATCCCTGAACAGCATATTAGGCAAATAGTGTCAATCATGCAAAAAATCACAATAGTAACCTTATTTTTCAGTTAAAGGATGTTCATCATTGAGTTCAGTGATGTCAACATCCAGATCAGTTTAAATAATATCTTTGCAATCAAGTCAACGATATCGCGGGAAATGAAGTGTCCCCAACTAAGCACGCCAGAGGCGACAGCGGCAATGAACCAAAACTCCAACGGTGACAGAAATTGAGAAAAACCTTGAGAGAAACCAGGCTCAGTCGGTGGGCCAGTTCTCCTCTGGCCAGATGAACCAGCAGTACGGAAAAATCAATTAAAGACTTAATCAAACAGACGGTGAACACTATTAAAAGCAATTATTTTATGATGCAATCAAACTTATAGCAAATGTGGTAGTTCTGTATCACGTGAGTCCAGA
Organism: Sinocyclocheilus anophthalmus; assembly: GCA_018155175.1. NCBI lineage: Eukaryota > Metazoa > Chordata > Actinopteri > Cypriniformes > Cyprinidae > Sinocyclocheilus > Sinocyclocheilus anophthalmus. The sequence continues at coordinate 12,815 of JADLZN010010908.1, forward strand.
GCAGTGCTGTCATCGTTAACTAAACTTTTGCATTAATTGAAATAAATCTGTTAACTGAGATAAAATAAAAACAAATAGTAAACATTTCAAATTTTCGTTTTTGTTTGTTAAATTTTTACTTAAACTGAAATTAAACAACTTAAATTGTCATTTAAATAATAGATTAACTTATGATTTTGACTTTTATCGCACTTTTGAGAGAAAAACTGTGTATGCAAGATACAAACTCTGAGAGAGAGAGAAAAGATAAACATTGTGAGATATTAACTCACAATTCTGAGAAGTAAAGATTAAGAGATAATTTGGCAATTGCAAGAAACATTTCAGATTTGTGAGTTTAAAAAGTTGCAATCACCTTTTTTAATAACTCGGAATTCAGTGGAAAAAAAAGAATTGTTATATGTTAAGTCAGATTTCGCAAAAAAAAAGTCAGAATTGCGAGCTGTAAACTCGATTTAAGGCAAAGACTAGTCGTAAGTGCGAAATTGTAAGCTCAGTTCTTAGACAAAACAAGTCAACTTTTGAATGTTAACTCTAATTTCTTGAAAGGGTCCGGGAAAAAAACATCACATGCAAGATATAAATGTGAGATTTAAGTCTGACGTTTTGGGCCAATTCTGATCAGTTTTTTGTTGGTTTGGCCAGAAGACATGAAACTCAACACTTCTGCGATGCAACTTTTGAGAAGAAGAAGAGTCTGAATTGTGCGACATAACCGTGCAAGTTGTGAGAAAAGAGTTAGGCCATGCCACACTACATGGATTTTATAATTAATAGGCGTATTTTACTTCTCTGTTTTAAAAAAAACTTCTCCCGTCCATGAAAACGCAAACGCATGCTATGAAGCACTGTCAAGAGCATGCCATTAAGCCAAAAAGTGGCGATATAACCCAACCGTAAAGCCATGTTGGCCAATCAGAAGCCTGGAAAAGTCCCCAGTAGGCGGAGATAACAAGCAGAAGTAAATACATTAGACGATGGCTCGACACACGGATCTCACAAGCCAAAAAACTCTGGGGTTTCGCCGCGTCTACATGAGAATAAAGAAAAACCTTGTCAGAAAGTAAACAGCCCGGCCATTGAAGAGTTTTTGAGCAAATCTTCACCCTGCAGTCATTTTCAAAAATGTTGCGGTTTCAGTGAAAAGGTACTGGTGAACCATTTGCTAGTGTGGAAGAGTACGACCTAACCTCGTAGAAAAAGATGCGGTTTTGAAAATGTGTGTGGACAGGGCCTTAGAATTGTCGCAATTACTTTGTTTCATTTTTATTCCCTAGCGGAATATAACAATCAACAAGACATCAACAGAATTGCGAGATGTTAACTCTAATTTGAGGGAAAAAAAAAATAAACAAAAAAGTCAATATTGCGAGATAAACTGAAATGTAAACTCAGAAACTATATCTATATATAAACTATATATAAACTATATCTCGCAATTCTGAGAAGTAATTAATTGTGAGATAAAATGTCACAATTACCTTTTTAATTTTTTATTTTGTGGCGGAAACAGGCTTCTGTGTGATTTTTCGACAGCATGTCTCGCTAAAAAACATTGAAAAACATGGGTTTTGTGTTCAGCAACAAACCTAGGACGTGCCGCAGGTGTCTGAACTGCACCGGTTCATCGCCGAATGTACCGACACACCGACCTCTGGAAACTTCCGCAGCCCAGAGCCGTCGATGTGCTCGCTCTTCTGCTGCTTCAACTAGAGAGACTGGGTTTGTGAAGGGGATTCTGGGTAAAGCTTTATTTCTCTGGCACACGGGAGAGGAAGGAACGTGCACTTCTTAGTTTGTTTGTTTACAGGTAAAGCTGTTGTAGCTGCACTGATAGAGCCGATCTCAGCATACAGCTTTTAAACATGTTATAAGTAATGAGCTGAATGTGTTTTGCATATTCATGAGCATCAGGACTTGATGCACTAGACCAGCTAAAGGGAACTGCGCCCTCTAGAAGCGTGGAGGAGTTACAGCACACAAAATAACAGAAAAACAACATAATATTTCAGGTAAATCTCAAAACCAAATGTGCAGGTGACATTTCACCTTAAAATCGAAAACAAAAAGTGAGAAATTATATTTTGCTTAAAGAAAAAAACAAAGACCACTTTGTTATTACCCTCTATGACGTTGATTCATTTTATTTTAGGTTGAAATAGGACCTGCACATTTTCTTGAGGTTTAGTGAATGACAGCACACAAACACCAATGAAAACACACTTTTCCAGCATTATATTTCAGGTGCTTTGGTGAATCTCACAACAAAATGTCCAGGTCACATTTCATCCTAAAAAAAAAAAAAGACAATTAAAAAGTATTGTTTTGTAGTTATCTAATTGGTATTACAGTAGTACAGTAAAAGCTACTGGCTATTATTTTTTTACATATGTAAATTTTTAAAATGCAGATTCAACAAATACATGACATGTAAACACTTTGAGAAAAAAAAAAAAAATCGTTTTTTTTTTTTAAAATAAGGTCAACAATGAACAAAAATAGGGTTGGTTTTCTTATATGCAAAACAATATTATTTGTCTCTCATTTATTTTAGGTTGAAATGTGAAGTGACATGTGACATGTGGCCAAGTATGGTGACCCGTACTCGGAATTAGTGCTCTGCATTTACACATCCAAAGTGCACACACACAGCAGTGAACACACAAAAACCGTGAACACACACCGTTCACGCGCAGGCCATTTATGATGCGGCGCTCCGGGGAGCAGTTGGGGTTTCGGTTTGCCTTGCCTCAAGGGCACCTCAGTCTGTATTGAAGGTGGGAGGAGGAGTGCTGTAAATTCACTCCCCCACCTACAATCCATGCCGGGTACGAGACTCGAACCCACACCTTTAGGGTTATGAGTCGAACAGAGTCTAAACATAGGCCACGCCTTCACAATCCCCCCTTCACGGACTTGAGATAAAATCCCTGCCTGTACGAGACTCGAACCCGCAACCTTTTTTGGGTTACGAGTCCGACTCTCTAATCATTAGGCCACGACTTCCCCCTTCCCCCCTTCACGACTTGATATATGATCTGCACAGTTTCAGGTGACATTTAACCCTAAAATTGAAGGCAAAAAATTATATATATATTTTCCTTGAAGAAAAGTAAGCCTTTTTTAGGACCGTTATAAAGTTTTGCTTTGTGAGATTATTTTCATGACAATTAAATATTTTAATTGTAATTAATACTACTGTATTACAGTTAAAGTTATTTTTCATTTTAAATCTGCTTACATTTAAGATGCAGATTGAAAGTATAATAATTTCCTGACATGTAAATAATTTGAGAGAAAATGTCTGTCATCAAAATAATGTCACAATTTAAGAAATATTCATTTTAATTTATAATAAAAATGCTGTAACAAAAATAGATTTTGCTTTGTTATATGCAAAAATATTTCTAGTTTCTCATTCATTTTGAAATATGACCTGCACATTTTCTTGACTGATTTCATGAGATTTGCCTGATTATTTTTATTGCATTCATACTGTTTATTTTATTCTTTTATATCGTTTTTAGAGAATATTCTGTGTCTATATTATATATTTATTATGTTTCATACACACGTTAGGATATAAGTGCTTTGTTGGCAGAGGAGCATCACACGGATGATAATGTCACTCTTTCTTCTCCAGTCAGTGCTTTGTTTCAGATGTTTCTCCACACGAGATGTATTGTTCTTCCATCTGTGTTGGGGTGTAGTGAACGTAGAATCGGTGTGAGTGTGTGTGGAAGGGCTGCTGGTGTTTTTATAATGGAAAACAGGGAAGAGGCTGGCACGGGTTTATGTGACACTTAATATAGAATGTGGATGTATCGTGCTTGGCACCGGAGGATGCATTGGCTTCCTTTCAGAGCCATCACACACTCTCACACACATACACACACACACACACACACTGATGTTTGAGAAGCCTAGGGCGTCTTGAGAGCTTTTCTCTGCATATTGACACAAGGCTCAGTCCATCAGGGAATTACTCGACTTGCGCAGAGATGCTTTGAGTGTTTTCTGTGTGTTTTTGGTCGATAGCAAGCTGATATCTGTCTATTAATGCTTAGCTCGATTAATTGCTAGTTATTTAGAAACCATAAACATGAGGGACCAGACACCAGCTGAATGCAGGACTGAATGGTAACGTTTCCAACGGATCATTCTGATTACCGTATGTTATTTATGAGCTTTCTCTGTACTATATTTATGATGTTAGTCATGGACTTTCAACTTGTGGCAGTTTAAAGGTGGGGTAAGCGATTTCTGGTAGCCAATGTTGACATTTGAAATCACAGTAACAAACACGCCCCTACCCCAAAAGTGTCTGGCCCCTATTTTGATAGCTCCACCCCACACATACGTACGCAACCCAAAGCAAAACTGCTGCTGCATTCCATTCGTGACGTATTGACACAAATTTCAAATGATTTTCAAGGTTGCTTTGTCGCGTCCAGTGTACTAGACAGACTTTAGCTGTTGCGGCGCAGACACGGTGTTACTCACCTATCGAGAAGAAACAAAGCAACCTCGGCGTCTGATCGCAGGCCTTTCACTCCTTGAGTTCTCTCCAGCGCTGGAAAGCTGATCCGATATTTACACGGGTCCTACTTCGTGCCTTAAGCCTTCTTTTGTTCCGCAGACGTTTTCCTCTTTTGTTTTTTTTATCCGCCATCTCTATCTTTCTGTCGCTCGGCTCGGTAATGTCCGTCCTGTGCACTGAACTCTCTCTCCTCCACATCATGATTAGACACGCCCCTTACTGCTGATTGGCTACAAGTTTGTTTTGCTATTCGGCCCGAATCCGTTTTCTAAAGTGTTTTTGAAAAATCGCTTACCCCACCTTTAATATCAGATTCGTTCATGCGTGACTTCATCTAGTGCTCTGAAACAGAGAGAATCTGATTAAATTTTGTGTTTTTGTGGTGAGGAGGATGGCCGTTTTACTTCGATGTAATTGTTCCTTTTTGGTGTAGTTTCATGACATACATTGAGTTTACTGCTGTTATTTTGGGGATGTTTTAATGAGTTGTGGGATTTAAAGTACTTGAAATGCTGTGTTTTATTTTAATGTTTTAATTTATTGTGTCTGTCTGTAAGCTGAGATGCATTTGGTTTGTTCGTTTGTGTCATAAGTGGCATTCATTTTTTTAGCAAAGGGAATATTTGTGCGGTTTTTTTTTTGTACAATGCACAGTTTTGCACGTTTTTTAAAGTTTGTAAATTATTTGGAGTGATTATTCTGAATGTGTATCTGTCGTTTTGTGTACGAGACAGAGTTACTCTCCATTAAAATGGCTGATATGAATGCTCTCCGTTATCATCGTAAATACAGACACATTTTAACACAAATCTGAGCTCTTAAAGTCACAAATAAAATACATCTGTGATTGTCAACATCAAACATTCTCTCTTTGTTTTCTGGACTGAATCACTGAAGATTTTTCTGCCTGTGCCAACAAGATGCCCTTTATTCTTCAGCTATTAGAATTAATGTAACAATATATTAATATTAAAGAATATACATCTGAACAAAAATAGTAAATCAATAATGGTGATAATCTCAAAAATGCAGAGTATTCTTCAGAATTTCTCCTTTTGTATTCCTCTGAAGAATGAAGGTCAGACAGGTTTGGAACGGCATGATGGTAACTAATTTTTTTTTTGTTTCTGTTTTCACAATATTGAATGGACTTTAAAATTTCCAAAGGAACAGTGTAAGGCATGTTTTAGAGCTTGGCATAACTAGAAAAAAAAGGATATATTAAATTTCCAATGGCATTTAAAGAGGTTGAAATTAGGCTTCCTCATACATGCAGGTTTTCCAAGACTCTGGGAATTCTGTTTTTTCAAAGACAAAAACCAGTTGTTGACGTGTATAAATTAAAATAAGAAAAAATTTGATTTTTAGAATTTTTTTGGAACTTTAGATTTTAAAACTTCTTTTGACTTTTAAATAAATGCAATTTCAAGAGATATAACATCTCTTTTACATCTCGCAATTCTGATTTTTTTTGTAATCCTGAGTTTAAATTACCTTTTTTCTCAGAATTCATATCTCGCAGATCTACTTTTCTCTCCATTCAAGTTTACATTTCACAATTCTGATATTTTTTCTCAGAATTATGAATTTACATCTTGTAATTCTGATTACTTTTTCTCAGAATTCTGAGTTTATATCTCCCAATTTGTACTTTTTCCCCCCCTCTGTTTTCTGAAATTACATCTCCCGATTTTGACTTTGTTTTTCTCACAATTCCGAGTTTACGTCTTGCAATCCCGAGTTTTTTCCCCCCTCAATTCTTCTTGGAATTCTGAGTTTGCATCTCTTGAGAAAAAAAAAACTTGTAATTGCAAGATTTAAACATGCAATTCTGAGAAAAAGGTCAGAATTGTGAGATAACCTTTTTGCAATTTTTACTCAGTGGCAGAGATGAGCTTCCATACCCCTTGTTGAGACTTTACTGATCTACTATGTACATAAAGTGCGTGCACTGACACTGATTGTCCAGTAGATAGAGCAGTGAACATCATGAGATGCGGCTCTGCTGCGCTTCATTTACTAAATGTCTGGAGAGAGAAAAGAGACTACAGTTGGAGGAGGGGCTGTCAATCTAGAGCCAGACTACTGAAGAAAACAGACACAATAAAAATGACATTGATAAATGAAAGCTGGCAAACCATTCGAATGCCTCTACGCTTCAGTCACAATACAAGCGCCAAGAACACAGACCTACCTTTCAAATAGAGACACAAACTAAGTTATTAACAAAAGGCATCAGTATTTGGCATTTGCGAAGATAACCAAACCTTTTCATGGTGGGAAAAATTACATTTAAGATGCTTTGGACGAGTAACGTGATCAGATGTGTCAGTGGGACACAAGTGTCGTCCGGTTCTCTTAAAACTTGCATGCATTATTAAGTGCAGAATGGAGCCACAAGAAGGACAATCGATCATCAGATGGACTGATAGATTGAAGACTCAAGCCCAAGGGAGACAAGAGAGCACAGTTCCTCAATGTCCTCTTACCTGTCAGTCTGTCTCCTGAGGTCTGAATATTTAATGTATACGCTGTTTGCTCCAGGCGTTTTACTGTGCTCATGTAGAGCGATGTTGAGGCTTTTAAAAGCAGGTGAAGGACCTTGACAGAAATGGGCCAAAAAGTGAGCCGAGTGAAAACCAATCCAGTTTTCTCAGTATTCACACTGTCCTAAAAAGAGTGAAAGTGAATTGAGTGAGAATGCATTAATAACTATTGCTTATTTTTTTACTTCCAGGAGTTGAATTTGCTGACCTGAGAGCACAAAAACAACCTGCATTACAAGTGAAATTGCCAGATTAAAAACGCTTTTCAGTGTCACACGTCACTTCAGTACATGTCAGGATCAAATCTATTCATTTTTTTATCATTTTATGAGTACATTTTATTGCCAGTTGCACTGTTCACAGAAATCTCCATGTCATTCCTATATGGAACGTACAGTAATTCAATTTGACAAAATGTATGAGGTGAATAATTAAGTATGTAAACTTTGTAAGACTTCTTTGATTATAAGGCATGTTGTATTGTAATGTACAGCTTTAAATGATATTAGGCGTTGTACATTTTATAGCTACTACATTTTATATATTAAGATTTCCCCAAGAAAAAAAAAAACACAAAAAACACATATTTAAATAAATTAGACTTGTATCAGTATAATAAATTTTAAAGGGGTCATACTTGATGTGCTAAAAACATAAATTTTGTGTATTTGGGGTAATGAAATGTGTTTATGCGGTTTAAGGTTAAAAAAACATATTATTTTCCACATCTTGTACATTATTGTTTCTCCTCTTTGCCCGCCTTCCTGAAACGTGTTGATTTTTACAAAGCTCATCGGTCTGAAAAGCGAGGTGTGCATTGTGATTGGCCAGCTATCCAGTGCGTTGTGATTGGTGAATACCTCAAGCGTGTGACGGAAATGTTCCGCCCCTACCATACTGTGATGCGTGTACGGCCGGAGCGATGATTCAAAAGCATTAAAACCCATTATAAACGAGGCATTCATTGCACCCAGTGGGGACATAATTAGGATTATAATGACTTATACTGTATTTTTACGCGTTGCGTTGCATCGCACCGCATAAACATAAAACCCTGTCTGCATTTGTGTTCAGAGAAATGACAAACAACAAGCGCTACTCTACAATGCCCAAAAAAACTTGCTTTAAATATAAAAATAAAAACTCTTTAAATATAAAAAACGGACTTACAGTCTTTGAGTCAGAACAGCCGGGATTGTAGTCTACTTTACCAGGATCAGGAAACGGTCCTCCATTAAATGCGCTGCACACAATTGAATATTTGGGTTAAAGTGTTCTGGAACAGTATTGTAAATACAACTTAAACACTGATTTCTAGTCGTGTCCATTTTTGGAAGGCCAAACAAAGTAGTTTCGCTTTCACAACGAAATACAGCTCACACAAGGTGGCCTAGAGGGAGGGACCGGCCGGAGGTTAGAGTGAGCAGAGGCGGCAGATTCGATGAAGGAGCGTCCGGAAGGACATGTGATGACCCTGGGCTGGACTTCGCTTCGTCCACGGTGAAAGCCAATCCGGCGATCCACAGCGCAAAGTTGTAGTATTTCCTCAGTGACCAGCACGGATCAGCTCCAGGCATGACGAAGCAGATATCGTCCTCTTTTGGAAGACCAAACAAAGTAGTTTAACTTTCACAACGAAACACACAGCTCTTTTTTTGTTTTTTTAAATGACATGGCGAGAAGCAATATTACAGCGAGAATAAAAGTTACACCTTTCTTTCTTTGCGTGAACATTTGGCCGGCGTTATGCTAATTTTCCCAGATATTGACGTAGGTATGTGGGGGCGTGTTAGCACGAGCCATTTTAGGTAGGCGTGGTTAAATCTTAACTTTTATAAATAATATCTCTTTGGATTTGAGACTTTAGTCTTTGCAACTTTACAGATCTTCTTTATGCACCAAGAGCTTGTAACACTCCAAAGAGAAAGGAAAAATTGAAATCACATCATATGACCCCTTTAAAAAAAAAATATGACAATTTGGGTATAAATACACAAGTTAATCATTAAACTCGCTAAAATCCTGTTGCTCACTCAGACAGGTTGCTTGAGAAATCAGAAGTAACCAAAGGAGAGTAGTGAAAGCTCATTTAAAATAATAAATAAAATAATGTTTTCCTTTGTATTTAAGCCTTCTCAGAAATGAATTGTATTTAATGCTCTGAGACATCATAATGTAATTAACGCAGCGGTATCATATTATTTAATCATTATATTTCCGTGCTGTTGGAGGCTGTTTCGGGCATGATGCGTGCACGAGCGTGTGCTTCATTAGCGGTTATAAGCTGAATGTTAATCAGGTGCAGTGCCGGCATGTTCCTGTCTCCAGGGTAACCGCGCTCCCGCTTGCATGTGCCAACTCATCTGTGTGTGTGTGTGTGTGTTTGTGTACCTGTTTTTCTATTCTGGTGGGGACTTAAACCTGAATACACACAGACTCATGGGGACTCGTGTCACGGTGGGGACCTAAATTGAGGTCCTCACGGGTAAACATGCAAATAAATCACACAGAATGAAGTTTTTTTTTTATCTAAAAATGCACAAAGTTTCCTGTGAGGGGTAGGTTTAGGGGTAGGGTTGGTGTAGGGCAATAGAATATACGGTCTGTACAGTAGAAAAACCATTACGCCTATGGAGAGTCCCCACAAGGATAGCAAACCAGACGTGTGTTGTGTGTGTGTGTGTGTGTGTGTGTGGTGTGCGGAACGCTGAACGCGGGATTTGCATGCGCTGACATCTCCACCCGTGCAGAAGAGGCTGTGTGGGGTTTGTGTGTGTGTGCATGAATGCCGACACACTCATCTGCGTGCTTGCTTTGAGCGTGTTTCTGGTGTTTTTCAGAGTGTTTTGCGTTTCAGAGAGGCGCTTCTTTTTGTTTTACTGCTTTGCCTTTTCTCTGTGATATTGAGTTGCCTGAATATTAGGCCTAGCATAGAATAGAGCAACAGTGACCAAACACCTTTCCTGTGCCCAGCTTGGTTCAAGAAGTATTTTATTGTCGTCTTCTCCATAAGCATTTGAAAAAAAAAAAATCAGCAAAAAGTTCTGAGTCATGAACCAAACCAACCAGGTGAGAGATGAATCACTGAGCAAATATTTGAAACAAAAAGACAAACGTGTGCACTTAAATTATTATGAACATTGCGAATATGGTACAATATAAAACTTTTTATTTAAGGCCTGTTTACACCAAGATTGATCTATAACTAGCAATGCATGGTGACCTTTTGTTAGGCCTATCATTAGCACACTGCTGCCACTTAAAATCGGGTGGATTCTGAATGAGCTGTTAATGTTTTAATCCTTCATCAGTGGAAACAAAATGGCTCTGAATGACATTGTTCCTCTGTGTTGTTATCTTTATAGTTGTGCTGTGGACTCCAATAGGTCTGTAGGTTTTCTAGGGCTAATCAACATAATGACTGAATAATAATTATTTCTGCCAGAATTATTAACAACCAACATGTTACAGTAATAAGCCCCATTCAGACGGTAATTTTTTTTTTTCGCATGTGGGATTTATGTTTCTCATGTGAATGTTTGTAAAAATAAATTTACATGGCATGATAAAAAGTGATTTGGAATGGCGATTTATTCACATTGGAGATTTGACCGTTTATTTGAATAAATATTAAAAATCCCCTTTTTTAAAAAACAATTTTAAACCAAAACAACAACAAAAACAAAAAAGGTGTGTAGGGAGGAAAACAACAATGACAAACTGTCTTTTTGTGACACAAAACAAGCCGTTGAATTGAAAAAATAATGCATTGCATTAACAGTGCTTTCATTTTAATGCCTTATATTTTCAGGGTTGGCATTTTTAGGGGCTGACATTTAACATAGTTGTTTATTTCAACTGTGAATATTTCAATTCAATAATTGAATTCGTAATTAAAAATTCAGTAATTCATATTCGCTTTCCAGAGTTCACTTCCGAAATAGGAAATCTGTTTAAAATATAATATAATGTATATTGTATAATATTCCACAGGCAATTTTCTGTCCATTTTATTTCACTTTACAAATTCACTGGTTCAAATTCAGCATTGCACATCCGGGAACTGCAGGAATAGCAGTAGAGTATCGATGCATGATCTCCAGCTGCTGTTAGTCACTCACCAGCAGGTGGCGCAAGCGGGTGTTGATGAAGACCAAACATCACACTCCAGAATTCCCAAATGAACTAATACAGTGATATAAACAAGACCAACCTCGCTATACACCTTATTGATGATGCAAACTATACAGGCAAGCAGATGTACTCAGAATATAAACGTAACACGCAAGGTTTCACGTGGTTCCCCTCTGAAATCTGTTGTAAAGAAAATGCTTCACGCGGGGCTCAGTGGACTAACACAATATTAGCTATAGCTATTAAAGGACCAAACTCAGAATACTCCTTACTGATGATGCAAAGTATATGCAGGCAAGCAAATGAAACCAGAATACTGCACGATTAACGTTTCCCATAAAGAAAACATTTAAGGTGGTTTCATAATAAATGACCAAATTCGGTGTCTAATAAATAAAATATACTACGTACAGATAAGCAGATGAGTCCAGAATATTAACACAAACCACAAAGTTGTTTAAATGGTTTTAAGCCTTTTTCTCCCATAGAAAACAGTGCTAGGCCTATAAAAAAGTTAGTTTTATGTTTATTCGCAGCATATTCGCCTAGGCTGCTTTAGGGATCGTCTGCAAATTTACCTCACAGTACAAAACAAAGTCCATTAATTCATTCAATTTAATGTTTACAGGGCTATAGTAAATGCCTAGAGGGTAAACTGACTAAATATATATTGCCAATATCTCGCCTTAAACAATACTACCCCTAAGTATACATTGCACACAAATATTTTTAAGAAACAAATTACAGTAATTCACCAAAATGGGATTTTTGGTGTTCCAAATGTTGTAGTATGTTCCTAGTGACCAGACTGACTTATTACAGTTGGAATTTTTCCAATATCTTCCTCACTGTACATACAGTACATAATTATTCTTAGAAACATGACTGAAATTCGTCTAAAGTTTTTTTAAATATTTTTTTTCATGTTCCAAAAAAATACATTGGATGTTTTAACCTATAGTGAATGGAGTGTCAGACAGTCTCTCGGTCACCGTGCGATAGCATGTCTTCTCCGGTTAAAATTTGCAGCTACAATACTCGTAGGCGGTTTTGAATAATTTTTTATGTCGATATAAAGTGGTTGCATATTGTTAAAACTAATAGTGGTAGTGATATCTTTGTAGGACTCTATAGAACAGTGGCAAGGGAACGCGCTGCCGGTGAAGAAGAAAACAACTTGCTCCCATAGACGTGATTATAAAGAAAATGCTGAGCGTTGCATTCTTCTGACCTCATCTGCTTGCCTATGTAGTTTGTATCTCAGTGAGATGAGTATACTGAGATCTGAGGTCTTGCTTATGTCACTGTATTAGTTTATTGAGGCGTGTTAAGTCTTTGGGGAATCCTGGAGTGTGACATAAACCCCAGTATTTGTCACACAAGCCATGATTGAAGTTAAGGAAACTCAGCAACCGAAACAATATATGTTTATATGTAAGGTTTGGTACCGAAACCCAGTACCAATATGGTACCGGTACCTATGTAACCGGTATGTACTAGAACCGAATCAGAACGCAGATTTCGGTTCCTCATTTCGGTGCCATGCCTGAGCGATCGATTAAAATATTTGTCCTCTGGTTCTCCAAAACGGACGTAAGAAGTATCATCGTAAAATAATCATGCGCGAGCGGCTTCGGTTTCTCCCGCCCGTAACCAATCAGCTCTCAGACTGAGATTCATGCAAATGAGGGATGATGTCATCACACAGGCCACCCCGCATCCTTTCTTTACGCGCCGTCGCTCTTCTTTTCTATCGCCTCGGACCCCATCCCCTGCCCCCATGTGCCCACCCCCCAAATTTCATTGTGAAAAATAATTTCCCAACTGAGAAAATGCACGTGAACTTAAGTCAGAAAACTGTAATAATACAAATATTATTACATGCTAATCAACATAATATGATAATGATAAATAAAGTAATTATTGTTCCTAATTATTTCATAATCCGTTTACAGGAATACTTAAGTGAAAATAAAATTATGGTAATTCTCACCTCATGGTCAAAGGCCGCTTTAGAAGTAAAAAGAATAATCAAACTTTATCGTTATCATTCTTGGTGCGAACAGGCATTCACAGTCATTCATTGATTTGAAGTAATACATTTGCTGTGAATTTGATGAGGATTTGGCTATTAAACAACTGACTGTGACTTCAGAAGGAAATACACACGTTTATTTGTTATCACACTATTTATATGCCAAAGTCAGTTCATCTGTGTAGAAAACAAATAGGATTTTACTGCTTTACTTCTTAGCCTGTGCTCTGAAGTTTCTGAATCTGGGCTGTTTTTGTTTTAGGGAGTGTTTGTTCCTGTCATGTTTCTAGCTCAGGCTTGTGTTTTGTGCGAGTGCCAGTGTTGTTGAGCCGTTTTGCCCAGCTACAGGGCTGATTGCTGGCATTGGGGAAAAACAATCAGATAAATAGCATAGGAAGTGAGTGACGGCTCAAATGCCCTGCCCCTTCCTGCCGGTTCGGCACCGTCCCCTACCGCAAGGGTCAGGATATTTCCTCCCTTTGTGTGCACTCCTGAAGGGGGCCAAAACGTCTGTAAGCCAACACACTCGCGTTTGAGCGCTCGGAGGTCTGGACTCTCTAAAATGTCACCCTTTATTTTGCCTGGACGCTCTGCTGTTGCTAGGCATGAGGTCATCGCGCCACTCCAAAAGCTCTATGATATCATAGTTGAGTCGAAGCGAAGGTTCTATCAATCTGCAATAAATCCAGCCTGGTTCTTGGCACCTGTTTGCGCAATACATATTCTGTAATATTTCTATGTGGGTGTGTACAGGAGCCTGTTGAGATTGACATGTGACTGTATTCAAATCAGGAGGCTGTAAATTAAACAGAAGTAAGAAAACATGAGCTAATACAGTACCAGGGGTGGGAATTGCCATAGACCTCTATTCAGTATTGCAATGATATTGTTGCCGATGCAACTGAGGTAAAAAAAAAAAATGAGTGAGAGAGAACAGGTTTATACTGACAGGTCTGTGCGACCATGATCTGTTAGAGAGACTCATGGTAGAGAATAAATACAACAGGTTTTTCGTATGCTTTGCTGCTCAGAGATGCATGGACTTCTGCTAGAGGAACATTTACATGCAGCTTTGTTTGTCAGAAAAGGAGAGCGCTCGCGAGACAGAGAGGCAGACAGACATTTCGAAAGCCCACCCTGTGTCCCACCGTCTCCACAGCGCTGGAGAGAAAGGAAGACAAAGACTTGTATGAGAGCAGCAGCAGTCTAGAGGCTTCTCCAGCGTGTCTGAAAGAACAGGCTTACAAGCAAATGCTACCAAACCACATGCAGAAAGGACAAATATGTAGCTTTCATGCTTATGAACATGCATGCAAACCGTCCAATATATGGAGCAATTTAATGTGCTCACAGGCGTCTTTAAGCGGTAAGCCAAATAAATCTGTCTAAAATCTGATCCAAAATGTCCTTCGTGTTTAAATACACCCCTGAATGCAAAACATTTACTATTTTACCCCCAATCCTATTGAGGTTTAAAATATTATCTGTATTGGCATGTGGTTCTCAACTGGTGGGTTGCAAATCGAAAATATTGAAAATAAGAGAGCAGAAAAAAAGATTTCAAGTGTTAATAATAAAATGTGGTTAATATTATCATGCATAGTCATAAAAGCAAAGTAAACAGGTGTCAGCTTTTAAAGAGGAGGCAAAAATGCTGCCCAAATAGATTAGTTGTCAGATTTCTATTTAGCTTATGTCTTTTAAATAATTCTGAATATAGCTCGGGCAAATTTTGCACTGGTCACCATATTATATACAAGGTGTAATCCGTGTCCTGCAGTAAAACCAGTTGTCTGCTAAACTCAGTGCTATTTTAGTGTCATTCACATACTATTACAGTTTTCATAATTTTATAATATAGTTTCATATTTTTAGTAATATTTTACATCATTTAATGTGTATTTGTTTTCAATTTAATTTTTAAAAGTATTAAAGGGGTCATATGATGCTGCTAAAAATAACATTTTTTTTTATTTGGTGTAATGAAATGTGTTTATGGGTTAAGGTTCAAAAAAAA
Source organism: Sinocyclocheilus anophthalmus (assembly GCA_018155175.1). NCBI lineage: Eukaryota > Metazoa > Chordata > Actinopteri > Cypriniformes > Cyprinidae > Sinocyclocheilus > Sinocyclocheilus anophthalmus. Next base: position 28,087 of record JADLZN010010908.1, read on the forward strand.
AAAATCTTGTCCACATACTGTACATTTGTTTCTCCTCTATGCCCCGCCTTTCGGAAACGCATCGATTTTTACAAAGCTCAACAGTCTGAAAAAGCGAGGTGTGCTGTTATTTGGCCAGCTATCCAGTGCGTTGTGAATGGCCGAATACCTCAAGCATGTGACGAAATGTTATGCCCTCACCATATTGTGATGCTTGCGGCAACCACATGTGACGACCCGGGCTGGACTCCGCTTCGTCCACGGTGTGAAAGCCGATCCGGCGATCGACAGAGCGAAGTTGATGTATTTCCTCAGCAAGCAGCACGGATCAGCTCCAGGCATGACGAAGCAGATATCGTCTCTTTTGGAAGACCAAACAAAGTGTTTTCGCTTTCACAACAAAACACACAACGCCTTCACAACATGGCGGCAGCAACAAAACTACAGCGAAAATAAAAGTTATGCCTTCTTTCTTTGCGTGAACATTTGGGTGGCTTTATGCCAATCTTCCCAGATAGTGAAATAGACATGTGGGGGCGTTTAGAACAGAGGCCGTTGAGGTAGGTGTGGTGACTCTTAATCTTATAAATGAATCTCTCTTGGATGAGACTTAAGTCTTTGCCCCTTTTACAGACTCTTTATGCACAAAGAGCGTGTGACATCAAGAGAGAAAGGAACAATGGAAGTCGCAGCATATGACCCATAATAATATTTGGTATGTTTTTGTCATTTATTGTTTTACTAGGTCATGGACTACGTTTATTCTTTTATTTTAGTAAAACATTTTTCAAGTTAAACTAAAACGAAAATTAGAAATGTTGCTGTGGCAACTAGCAATATAATGCGTTTATTTTTGTAATATTTTATTATTTCGTTAAAGGTTTCAAGACACCAAAATGTTGGTGTTTAAGTTTTAGTTAGCCCGCCTGTGTGCTTGCTCTATGTGTGCACAAGTGAAAGTGAAAAGAAACGGGCTGAATGCGGGCGTGGGGGGTGGGCACATGGAGGCAGGGGAGGGGGTCCGAGGCGATCGGAAAAGAAGAGCGACCTGCGCGTAAAGAAAGGATGAGGGGTGGCCTGTGCGATGACATATCCCTCATTGCAAGAAATCCAGTCTGAGAGCTGATTGGTCACGGGCGGGAGAAACCGAAGCCGCTCGCGTTTTTCATCTTTTTCAACGCTCCCTCTCGCTCGCGTGCGTGCGCGAATCGCCGAGCGTCGTTTCATTCTCTGCTGCCAGGAGACACGCATCTCTTTTATCGCCGGTAGACAGTCAGTCTGCTTCAAACAGCCTCCGTCAGAGCTCCAGTATACCTGTTTTTATCTCAACATTTGTTGCCGGTATTTCTCGATTCACAGTTCCGCTTGGGGGGAAAACGGGAGGAGACGCGAGTACCGACTGGGCGTTGCTGGAGGAAAAGCGCTATAGAATTGGTAAGCTTATCTGAGTGCCGATCCTAAAAAGAACCAGCGATTCATTAAAAGCGTGTTTCACTGTGTCACAACTAATTAAACTAAAGCATTAATGTCAGTGCCAGTTTAAGAAATGGTTTTCATTCAACAGCATGATTTACGACTGCATGCATTGACATGTAAATGAATATTTATGCGTTAACCCCGGTCATTATAATAGAAGTACCGGCGGAATAAATGAGATCATCAGATGAAAATGCCACTGAAGCGATCAGGTTTCACACCGGTTTGATTTAGGCTATAGCCTTAAATCCACCACACGCAACCGGTTTAGTTAGTTTAGCGTTTTTACTGCTTGTTAACCGGCTTAGATTGTCTCCTTTTATTCCGTGTTGCCTTGTTCATTCTTTGTGTCCGTTTCAATGGTGGATGTCTGGGCGGTGACGGCAAACCCACTCGTAACTGTGACCGAATTTAATCTCGGACAGTCGTTCAGAAAACATATACTGCACTGACAGATGAAAGAGAAGAAATTATAATACCAGTTTTCTACATGTTGTGTGTTTCGCAGCAGTGAAACTTTCCACTAGTCCGTTCGCTCGAGTCTTTTGTTCTGCGCCTCCTCCACCCGCCCGGCCGCTCGGCCGCCCCACATTCAATATATTCACCCGCCCGGTTCCTATAATATATTAAGCCTTTCGGTCCATTCAGTATCGACCCGGTCTATAGGCGTATAATATACAATGTATTACAGTGACTGAATTTGCCGGTAGGCTGTGTAGTCTATATTGTACTGGATCGTATAGGCCAAATATCAGAATGTAATATAAAATACAGTCCCCTACTCATTTTATATATTTAAAAACTAATATATATATGAGTATCTGTGTTTTTTTTTTGTTTTTTTTTACCGAATTAGAATGTGTATCAGACCTCATAATAATAATAGGCTACTGCAGGAATTAATTGAACGACCCAACCTGCCAAAATACACGCCCACTGGTGCAGTTTATCCGTCCAAACCCTGTCCATTTCTGAGAGATACAGACCAGTTAACAACCAGCAGCTCGATATCATTCAATGGTATACTGTGAAGTATTGATGTTTCTCCTCATAAAAAAAGGTTGTGGTTTAGGAACCATGCAAATCAACAGGGTGGTTTCTTGACTTTGCTCCTTGTAACTCGAGTCAAAATGATGCGTTTCCAAGCAGGTGCGGCTTGGTTTGGGTTTTCCTGCTGCTAAATCTTGGCTCTGTAAGTCAGTTCATGCTTGCAGTCTTGCTTAATAGTTCCCTTCTCTCTTCTCGGCAAACAAAAGGTTTAAGACGGATGCCTCAACCCCCTGTGGCCACCATCTCACCGGTCCAGTGAGGGTTCTTCAGATCTAGTTCTTCTGCTTTTGTCTGGTATATTGTGTATAGTTATGGTTTTTTGGACAAATTAAAATAGTAGTTATATAATATTATCTATATATATGTCTAAATGAGAGATCATTTTAGTAATACAGACTATTTTAAGCTGTCGGTGTATATAAATTCAGAATATGCGAGTCACTGCTAAAATTTATAGCAAACAAATCTCTCTAATTATTTCAGATCCATTTTTGTTTGACTTTCATTGTTCATATTCATGATCCTGATACAATACTATGACTGTCTAACTCCAGCCTACAGGGATTAGGCTCTTGGAGGGAGGCATTGCCAGCAATTACAAATGTGTCATGGCATGATGGGTAGTGACTGTATGAGGAATGGGGGTGGGACTCGCTAGAGAAGAAATTACAGCAAATGACATCAGAAAGGTCAGATTCGTGTTTATGATTATCTGAAGTGACATAAGTGAATGTGACTTTGCATTATTTGGCCCACTAACATTTGCTTGCTCGCTGTACTCTCTTAAAAATAAAGGTTCTTTATTGGCATCAATGGTTCCATGACGAACCTTTATCATCTATGGATCCTTTTCATTGGACAAAAAATTATTTATGGTGAAAAAAGGTTCTTTAGATTTTTTTAAATGTTCTTGACACTTTTTCTGTTGCATCGCTACCAAACCCCCCATTTTGAACCTTCATTTTTAAAAAGTGCAGTGAACATTCATTGTTGTCCCAAGATGCAGTTACAGTGGTTTCCCGGTGTCATCTGCCATTTTCTGATAATTCTCTCCTATTGAAGTGCTCCCTCCTCCAGTAAAGATAGCACCCTAGGGGCTGAGCAGTTGTCGCAGTGCACAGTTGGCTCTGTTAGAATGGGATATTGTGTTGCAGTTGTGGTCATTTGAAGGGTTTGTTGCATTCTGGAGAGTGTTTTGTGGTTACGCTTCTGCTTTCTGTAAACATGTCTGCTGTGCAGTTGTAGCTCTATTGCTGTGTTAATCTCCGTCTGGAGCAACATTTTATCAGAGCAGGCATGCAGTCCTTTCTTGGTGCATTTTGGTTGAGTATCCTTTGTTCCAGTCTTGGCAGATGTCACTCAGTGAATGGTGTCTGTGAGGGTATCACAGATTGCATTTGGGTGCTGCGGTTTACTGATGGATATATTGGCCTGATGTTTTTATAAAGGTTAAAGTTCACATGCTTTAAGAATAGGGTTTGAAAGGGGCGGAAGATTTCTGGAAACTTTCCAAAAATCCCTGGAATATTCCAAAAAAATCCTGGAAAGTTTCCAAAATTTACTGGAAATATTCCACCTTTTTGCAACCCTATGTAAGAATCCCTGCAGTGTCTGAATTCCATATTAAAATAATCTGTCCTGAAAACTAGGTGTCTCCATGCAGTGAACAATGCCAACTTACAAATTTTCTCTCCGTATCAACCTCAAGGTGTTCATAAAATCTGCAGTTTTTCAGCAGTTTATGATGCATCCAAACTCCCAATGGAAGTAAAAATAGATAACTAGATTTTTACATTTCCTAAAGAAAAAAACTTGTGTTGCTATGCAGTTGCTGAGTGGTTTTGAATGTGTTGCTATATGGTTGCTAGAATGTTTTGATGGTTGCTTACTGGCCAACCAAAGTCTCTGTATCATTTTGGTCATTTTGGACCTGGCCCAGATCCTTTCCTTCAAAGTAAGTCAATGGCTTTTTAAAATAAATAAATAAATCATAGATTTTAGAGAAAAATAGCAAAGTAATCGCACTTGTTTCACATTTCAGAAGGGATCTTAATGTCTCAAACTCAGATTTGCTCATTCATTCATTTGCCAGGAACTCAAATATTTCTCATATTTCAAGATCAAATTTTCTGAACTGCTGTCCATGTTTTTGCTTCTATAATTCTTACAGTATTCCAGAAATAACAAATTTCTCTTGAAAATTTGTTGGATAGAAATTTAAGACATGAAATACTCTGAAAGACCAACCTCTGAGCAATATAAATCCACTGTAGGTCATTATTATTTAGTAGATTCATCATTTAAAGCAGCTTAGAGTAATTCAGCACAGTGACAGTCTGTTTTGAATACTTTTGCTCAGAGCCACAGCAGTGGAAGGAAAATCACTTCTGCAGGAGTGCGAACCTACAACCTTTGGGTTACCAGTCTAGATCCTCAACCATAACCATCTAATACCAATATTTGGTTGTATATAAGTTAAACAGCTTCATGTAGATTCACGCTTCGTCAGCAGGCACGTTATGAAATTTTCTGTTGAGTCAGAACAGAGGCTCAGAGTCCATTTGGAAGGTGCTGGTCAGCTGTGAGCAGAAGGATAATCCTCTTATAGGTACAGTCAATTCCTGTGGAGTGTGCGTGTGTGTCACTTCCTCCTGTTCGCTGAAGGGCATGTTTACATCTGTGGCCATGCTGTCACAAACAAACACACACTATCAGATGTCATTGATCGAACCCCACCAGCTGGTTTTTATCAGCTCCTATGTAATTTGGCTTTTTAGCTTTTTTGTGCTCCCAGTAGATAAAAGATAATAGTAATTCAAGCAGCTCCTTGAATTACAAATTAGTTAAAAGGCCCATTTACACCCAAAACCTACCAATTTCAGTGGGCCCACATGCTCTGCTAATGCACTGTTCAACTCTCCCATCTGTGCTGCGACCCCTGCACTTTCTCTCAATGATCAATATCCATCTTATCTCATCTCGTCTCACCATTTCTCTTGGCCAGGTGGCATGGCATGCTGGCTGGTGCCCTTATCTGGCCCGTGTCCTGTGTGCATCCCGTTCTGTGGGTGTCCGTCGGAGGATCGCAAAGGATTAGCATCATACATTGTCCTGAGTTAACAAGCTCTGTCATGTGTTAATCTCCCTGTCCCCAGGGGACCGTGTTGGTCTGCCGATGGTTTGATGTTTCCTGCTGCTGTTCAATGAGTGAACAGAGGTGCTGGTACCAGCTCTTTCAGTCATGCAACCCTACTCTGACACTGCTTTATTGCATTTAAGCAAATTATGGTGCTGTTTTAGGGGCCGTTTACACCGGATGTGCTCTTGTGTTCACAAACCACTAGACCAGGGATGCCCAATTCTGGTCTTGGAGATCTATCTTCCTGCAAAGTTCAGCTCAAGCTCTGATCAAACACACCTGAACCAGCTTATAAAGGTCTTCAGAAGAACTTAATAATTACAGACAGATGTGCTGGAGCAGACCTAGTCATACATTAGTACAGCCAAAAAAACTGCAGAAAGATTGTTTATGTTTGTTTATTTCCAAATTTATTGTCTTTTTGTGCTTAAACTTTATTTGGTCATTTGTGCATGTTTCTTTATTACACTAACATGTCAATGACTTTCAGTACTGCGCTATATATTTTGTGGTTAGATGGCAAAAAAGGGAGTTCCCTTGGGAGAAGGCAAACATTTTGCAAGAGTGAACAAAGTTTCTTGGGGAAGGCAAATGCTTACTGAATGAAAACAACGTTTCTTGGGGGAAGGCGAAAGTTTTGAAAGACAATGCAAAAAGTTTTGTGAGGGAGGGCAAAGTTTCTTGGGGGAAGTCAAAAGATTTGCAAGCGGATGTAAAATTTTATTGGGGTGGGCAAAAAAGTTTCTTAGGGGAAAGCAAAAGCATTGCAAGAGAGCTCAATGTTTTTTTGGGGAAGGCAACATTTTTGTGAATTAACACAAATTTTCTTGGGCGAAGGCAAACTTTTTGCATGAAAGAGCAGTAGCTTTTCCTGTCACCATAAGACAGAACACAAGTATGTATCCAGTGAAAATGGTCTCTAAGCGTTCTTGTGTAGGTCACTTATCTTTTTTTATCCCAGAGAGTTGTCGAGTGTCTCACGCCCTGAAGTAGCATATGTTCCAGAAAACTTATGTAAATCTTCCTTACAGTACAAGGATTACCTCCTTTTCACCTCTGGATGCTGTCCAGGCATCTGCCACACAAGCTGTTGGTGCCTTGGGCAGAAAAAAAATCTTCAATCACAACTAGTTTAGTCTCCTTTTACCACTGGTTTTGTTTCCATTCTGAGGGTAATGGTCTCAAAGTGGTTTCTTACAGCCTGACGTCACTACCTTCCCTTCCTCGTTCCGATTGTGTCCCCTACGGATTGTTCTGTAGAATAGGCCGACCTGTTTGTTTTTGTGAGTTGGACAGAGCGGCTTCCCGACCTTTGGCCAAGGGTGTTTTGGGAATGCGCTGGCCATGATCGCAATCTCGACAGCGGGGGCACTAAAGTGGCTTTTGTCAGCTTGGACAGCAGCGGTCCTGTCATGTGCCTCCATGTGTGTCTATCCTCTTTTCACTCCTCCGCGAGGGCCGCCACCCCAACAATCCCTTCTTTGGTGACTTGTTTCATTGCAATGCGCCTCAGGCCATTCGACTTCATTTCGGCGTGTGTGTTCTGTATCATGGGCCGTTCAGAGAGTCATGTGATCAGTAGATAGAGAGGGGACCAGTATCTCCACACAGATGCGTCTAAGACGCTGTCCACTGTTGAGTGCTATTATGTAATTTTGTTTGTGTTATTGACACCAACAGCCAATGGGCTATTCATAGACTCATGAAAGCGGTTCTGTGACGCAGACCCCAGTCACACCTTCAGTCAGTCTTTTGCGTGCACTGCTGTAGAGAAGGCATTATATGATGAATAGAGAGTTTGAAGTACATTTTTGTGATTAATTTTGTACTGTAGACTGCATTGTTACTGATACTGCAACAAACACAACTTTTACAGTTTTTAAGGCAAGACACAACAGGCAAAAGCATTTAATTCTTAAATTTAGCATGGGCTACGTAAGACAATAAAATAAAAAAATGGTGAAGGAATGTTAGTAAAGATTCAAATGAGCCTTTTTATAAAAAAGACTTGCTCACATTCGGAGGAGGAAACAAAAGACCCTTCAATAACTGACAGTGAGCAAAGCTATCAATTTAAATAGAATTTATCATCAAAATACATTTGACATTCACCACTAATGTGCCCTGCAAATCAATTTATAGTTGTATTCGGTTCCTCACTGCTGTGGTTTTTAATGGATTTTATTAGCTTATGGACCTGAGGTGAGGTTTATTCTTGCTTTATTCTTAGAGTTCAGAATCAGGTACCTGATGAATTTGATTGCCATTTCTCTCTCAAACTCGTTGACCTTTTACCCTTCAAAGCAGCACAGTAGTGTGTTTCTTCCTCAACCAGCAAACTGTGAGCCCCGGTGGCCCTTTGTGGTGATGGTCGCCTCTGAATAGATCCAGTGTTCCCTTGTTTTAGAGAGAGAGACGGGGGTGGAGGGAAACTTCTGCAACCTCCGGAGGGTACAAGCAAAAGGGAGGTTTGGCAGGGTGTATAAAGATGCTGCACTCAATGTATTTAGGTCAGAATTTTAAGATTTATGTATTTGAATTGCATTTAAAATTTCATTTTGATTACAGAATAAAAAAAAAAGAGTAAACTTAATATGATGCATATGTCAGACATACATTAAAAAAATATATGTAATAAATATATTTTGAGTGTGCATTATCTCTGTGGAGGCACAATGGGGTATTGGCAAGACAGACTTAATATGTGAAAGCCTAAACTGTGACAAATTACTGCTGATTAGTCACTACTCTGACCAAACGCCAAATAAGAGGCCAACAACGGCGTCCCTAGTGTATGCAAATGGCCTGGGAGAAGCCATGAGATTCATGCAGCATCTCTGTGGTGTGCAAATTTGCACTTCATCCTGGCACAGTCTCTCCATTGATTGTAATTTGGAGGGAAAAAAATATTTCTTATAGTGAGCCATTGAGATGCAGTTTGCTGGTTTGTTTATTTTTTTGTTTTCCAGTTATTAGACATGTCGGTTTGGCCCCAACTGGCTAAAGCTAAGATGTCATTAGCCTGTTAGCACCTGCTGTGCCACAGTGGTTAGCTGATTGTGAGAAGCAAGCTTTGCACACGGGGGACTTTTTAAGGCACAATGCAGCACTTAGATATGCATTTATGCATGCATGCATGCATGCACAAGGCTGTGTTGTGCTTGCACTTCGGATAAAGAGGCCAAAGTGCATTTTGCTGTTACAATGACCCCATTAGCATGGGGGTAATCTGCAGTTCTGTGACGGGACCATTTAAAGACTGATGCACCGTCGCTGGAGACTTGCCAAAATGCTGCCTCTAGAAGGTGTGCAGCGTGTCTGCAGTATTTGTTTACATCATATGTGGGTCTTTGGAGGATGTGCGCTTAGCAGAGTCATCCCTTCAGGAGCATTAGGCTCCTCCACCAGGATTGGTTACAATAATTGGATGAGGCATTAAGCATTAGGCATATGCAGGTTCGTCCCTGAGAGTGACGGAGTGCCAGTAAGAGGGTTTGCGGGTAAGAGGGTTTGTAGGTATGATGGGTCTTATGTTTGTAAGGTCACAAAGCCTCCACACCTACCTTTTCTGGTTTCTTGGCTCACTAAGGCCATATTTATATTATATATTATATATATATATACTATATGTTAGAGATCTACTCCAGTGGGGCCAAAAGTATTTAGTCAGCCACCGGTTGTGCAAGTTCTCCCACTTAAAAAAGATGAGAGAGGCCTGTAATATTCAACATAGGTATACCTCAACTATGAAAGAAAAAATGAGAAAAAAAAAATCCAAAAAATCACATTGTATGATTTTTAAAGAATTTATTTGCAAATTATGGTGGAAAATAAGTATTTGGTCAATAACAAAATTTCATCTCAATACTTTATATACCCTTTGTTGGCAATGACAGAGGTCAAACGTTTTCTGTAAGTCTTCAAGGTTTTCACACACTGTTGCTGGTAATTTGGCCCATTCCTCCATGCAGATCTAAAGTAATGTTTTGGGGCTGTCGCTGGGAAACACGGATTTTCAACTCCCTCCAAAGATTTTCTAGGGGGTTGAGATCTGGAGACTGGCTAGGCCAATCCAGGACCTTGAAATGCTTCTTACGAAAACACTCCTTCGTTGCCCGGGCGGTGTGATTGGGATCATTGTCATGCTGAAAGACCCAGCCACGTTTCATCTTCAATGCCCTTGCTGATGGAAGGAGGTTTTCACTCAAAATCTCACGATACATGGCCCCATTCATTCTTTCGTTTACACGATCAGTCGTCCTGGTCCCTTTGCAGGAAAACAGCCCCAAAGCATGATGTTTCCACCCCCATTCTTCACAGTAGGTATGGTGTTCTTTGGATGCCACTCAGCATTCTTTCTCCTCAAGTTGATTTTTTACCAAAAAGTTCTATTTTGGTATCATCTGACCATATGACATTCTCCCAATCCTCTTCGGGATCATCCAAATGCTCTCTAGCAAACTTAAGACAGGCTTGGACATGTACTGGCTTAAGCAGGAGAACACGTCTGGCACTGCAGGATTTGAATCCCTGGCAGCGCAGTGTGTTACTGATAGTAGCCTTTATCACTTTGGTCCCAGCTCTCTGCAGGTCATTATAGGTCCCCCCGTGTGGTTCTGGGATTTTTGCTCACAGTTCTTGTGATCATTTTGACCCCCACGGGGTGAGATCTTGCGTAGAGCCCCAGATCGAGGGGAGATTATCAGTGGTCTTGTATGTCTTCCTTTTTCTAATAATTGCTCCCACAGTTGATGTCTTCACACCAAGCTGCTTACCTATTACAGATTCAGTCTTCCCAGCCTGGTGCAGGTCTACAATTTTGTTTCTTGTGTCCTTTGACAGCTCTTTGGTCTTGGCCATGGTGGAGTTTGGAGTGTGATTGTTTGAGGTCGTGGACAGGTGTCTTTTATACTGATAAAAAGTTCAAACAGATGCCATTAATACAAGTAACGAGTGGAGGACAGAGGAGCCTCTTAAAGAAGAAGTTACAGGTCTGTGAGAGTCAGAAATCTTGCTGGTTTGTAGGTGACCAAATACTTATTTACAGAGGAATTTACCAATTAATTATTAAAAAATCCTACAATGTGATTTTCTAAGATTTTTTTTTCTCATTTTGTCTCTCAGTTGAGGTATACTCTGAGTGAAAAACAACAAAAAAATTACAGGCCTCTCTCATCTTTTAAGTGGGAGAACTTCCACAATTGGTGTGGCGACGACACATTACTAGCTCAGCTTCGGCCCCATGGATGACACACACTATTCTATCTGTATATATATATAAGATACTATTATATATTGTATTGTCGTACTAGATATATATCTGTATGTATATATATACTATAATCTATTATATCACCCCATATACTACGAAACCTGTCTATTATATATACGATATATATTAATACCCTAGATATATGTAGTATATATGTATGTATCGTATATAGATATATATATAGAATATATATAATATATAATATATAGAGGTATATATATATATATGTATATATAATATATATGTTTTTTTTTTTTTCATAATATATACCTATATGTATGTTATGTATATATTATATGTGTGTGTGTAACTATTTGGGACATTTTGGAAATAGCACCTTGGCATTTGTTGCCTTTTTATTTAGCCATTAGGTTTCCTAAAGCAGTAGTTCTCAAATTAATTTTTAGTATTTCTGCTGTAATTATAACAAAACTGGTGTTTTTCAAACACAAACTGGGAATATTGATATGTTAAATAACCTCAATTAGCCAAAGTTAATTTTGTGATCCAGAGGTTGCAGGAACTGTATGTTTTTCAATAAAAACAAGAGTTAATGAGGGATAATAAAATAAATATGATTTAAGTTAACATAAAATAAGGTTATTTTATATCATAAAAAATAAAGCTATGGCTGTAGAAATATCTCTAGTTGGTGCTTCAGATAAATGTATATGTAAATGCATTTCCCCCTTTCCACTTGCCTCAAACTTTGATTATTTAAATTTCATATGCTTTTTCTCATACTTGCCTGTTGACATCAGCCACTCTGTAGAATAGAGGTCATCAGAAGTTAGCAGAGGTCAGATCTTCCCCCCAGAATAAGATGGACACCATAGGCTTCTGACCCCCAGGGTCACTGTTGTTTACATGCAGAGGAAGCAGTCTATAACCCTCAGTAGGCTCATTAAGGTCATAAGGCCCTGTGACGGTGTGTGTGTTTTCTTTTCGGAACAAGGCTATTTTATCCTTTTAATCTCATCAGCTCTCCACCACCTGACATTCTCACAGGCCGATTCTCATCTATCATTCTAAACAGGATCAATCGCAGAAGAAGAAAAAAAGAATCAGGAGGGGTAAAACGGATACAACAAAGCCTGTATTTCTAGAGGAGTTGTTTTATATAAGAGAAAATAGCCCTTGAGGTCTCTGAAGTGGAAGTGATGTTGCATGTGGTTGTGTTTGTCTAAAAGACTAAAATCTTTGATAGTCTTCATTACTAACTAGTACGTTATTTAATCTGACAGTATTATTCATTTTTATGACTGCATAATATAAAACTAAGCAGGTATTTTGTCCCAGAGTGTGTACATTTTTGTCTTGAGCGGCTCAGATTCTTCCTTCTCTAAGAGCGTTTTCACATCTGGCTAGTTTGTTTCAGATATTGGCACATTTTCTCTCTTAGTTTGGTTCATTTAGGCACATACAGTATAAACATGGCAATTGCACTTGAATCCTCATAAAATAATCAGTCCGAGATCACCTGAATAAGGTGTCTCAGCCTGATTGAAAATGACTGGTTCAGTTGGGGTGAAAAATCAATCCCACCCAAAAGACCAATGAACCAAGCTGTATCATAATTCATAATGGGGATGTGTTACATAAAAACATTATTTATCATAGTTAAAAACTAAATTGAACCAAGAAGAAACAATTAAACAGTTGTAACAGTTGAAGTCACTGTTTCTGAACAGAGCAAATGATCTGCAGGTCTGAAAAAACCCTAGATGTCCAGAGTTCCCCCATTTGGCACAAATACTATTGCTCATTTGCCATGGGTACAGTTGTTTGCAAGTCAATGTGGTCATTGTTAATGTTCTCAAGTGCATAATTCCTATCAGCAACCAATGGCCATAGATTGATCTCTGTCAAGACAATATATCTTCTCATCTCTATTTTCTCATATCTAGCAGCATATATGGAATGAGTTCTTTCCCCTTGGCTTTCTCTCTCTTTTCCATCACTCTCTCTGTCCCCCCTCCCCCCAGTTTCTATAATTTGGGATGCTCAGCTGCCTGGACCATCTGTGTGAGGAGTAACTGAGGAGATTTTGTAATGGGCAGAATGAGTCCAAGGGTGGGGGAATGAATGTCGACCTCAGAAAGAATCAGGGAGATTCTGCAGCTCTGGAATATAATGTGGCCGAAGTGTCCTGTGACACTGAGGTCCACTTTATGAGTGAGGATTTTCAGTGTTTGCTGACTTACTCCATTGTTTTTTTCCCATGCTTCCTTGAGCCAAGCCACTTCCTCTCTTTGGCCTCTTCCACTGTATGAACTTTGCTTTGGAGCTGCTGCTCTTAAATCATGCAAACAACATCTGCTTTAGTAAAGCATTGTGGGTAATGCATCTGGCATTGCTGCTTTGCTAGTAGTTGGCAATTAGGAATTCCCCCAAAGGGTTTTGAAAACCCAGATAATTTTTTACACATGAAATAGCACCAAAATAATCTTATGATAGATGTCTTTCCAAGTGTAAAACTGCATTTGAATCCGTAAAACTGTATTAGTGACAGCTGTAATCTTACACCAACCACCACTCCTATTAGCTGGCAACTGCTTCTTATGTGGCTTTAATTCATTTTGGTTACAGTTTAAACAGATCCACAAGCTCTGAACTCTGAATCAGTTGTTGTTTTCCCTCTGCACAGCACGCTCTTTACTTCATTCCTAATCTCATTCTTAAGCAGTTTTTCTTAGCGTTTGTATGTTAATCAGACCTGATTCTTTATCTGATAGTTCTCTTAGGTCTGTCTGCCAGTGAGAGGGGGTACAGACTTCTCTCTTGTTCATACTTGTTGTTTGTTTATTGTCTGAAGTCTCGGATCAGACTACAACTCTTGTTGCTCTTGTTTTCAGGTCAGCCATACCCATCTGATAGCAGTAGACTCCAATTAGTGGACTGAGTCCTGGATTCCTGATTCCTCTTCTGCTGAGACGGACCTCCAGGACTAGGACAAGATGAAACCGGATGGTGTTGACACGGCAACAATGGAGCCAACGGAAGCATTAAATGCAGGTCCTGCGGTCGAAGTGGCGCCAGTGGGCGAAGCTCAGGACCAGGCTTTGCCTGCAACGCAAACAGAAGGTGAACCACAGCAAATAGAGGCAGCCAACAAGACTGGAAAGGACAAGTCTGGGGATCCCAAAGCTAAGACGAAGGCTCCTGCCAAAACAAAGACACCCACCTCTGGAACCAAGACATCTACAACCGGCTCCCGTCCCACAACTGGCCAAAACCGTCTGATAAACGGGGCACAGAAGTCGCAAGCTAATGGCGTCACCAAAAAGACCACCACAGCAGGCCTGGAGAACAAAACCTCAACCACTGCTGCCACTAAAAAAACAGTCAGCTCTACTCCTGCACCCACAACCAAGCCCACAAACAAGGTGGCTGAGAAAAAGTCTGTGGGGATGGCGAGACCTGCCAGTGCTCCAGCCAATGGTGTGAAGACAACAGGGGCAGCACAGCTCATCAAGAAAGCCCCTGCTGCACCAGCTAATGGTCTGAAGTCTAAACCAAAAACTACAGGTAAGTCAAAAGTATCATCTGAGCTTATTGATTTACAAAGGGTGGCTCCCAACCACATTCAAGAATCTATTAGCATTAGTTCAAAGTAGGCCAGGGTCTCCCAATTCCTTTAGACTTCAAACCCTTTTCCAACACACCTGCCTGTATTTTTAAATGCACTTTGATTAGCTGGATCAGGTGTGTTTGATTGGGGGTGGAGCTGAACTCTGCAGGACAGTACCTCTCCAGCAGCAGGGTTGGAGACCCCTGATATAGGCTATATTTTAGTGTCATTTTCAGGAGAGAAATTCGGATGTAGCATATTATCAAACTTTCAAATTAACTCTCTGTATTTGTCTTCTTGTTTTAATGCCCTTAAAAACCCTTCACATCATCCTTCACACCAGCTCCAGCTCCAAGACCCACTACTGCGTCCACCACTAAGACCAGTATCACTGGCTCTCCCAAACCTGATAGGCCACTTGTCGCCAAGACAACCAGGTGAGCATCTCATTGGGTGGGAATGTCACAAACAGAAGCTTCCAGACTGGGTATGTTAATGAGAATTCTGCAATGTGGGCCATTTCAGTAGCTCATTCTTTTCCGATGTCCTTAATGCATTGCTTATACAGCCTCACGTTGCAGTCCACGTCTCTCATAGACAATCACTACTCCTCATTCACTAAATACTTAAAGCATTAGGCATCAATTCTAAGTCTGAAAGGGAAAGCATTTCATTTGCTGGGAAATGAACTGGCACAGTCCTAAAATTCCTGATTACAAAAAAATGTGAAGAGGAACTCTCTTCCCAATGGGAGAGAGTTTAGACTCCCCAGTGAGTTTAAGACTCTCTTCAACTGGGAAAAGTTTGTACTTTCCCCATTGTGAGGGAGTTTAGAAAGTCTCCACAAGCAGACCAACAGTCTCAACATCCCCCGCAGTAGTTTCACACGGCGAGATGCTGATATAATGCAGCTTTCCAGATATCCTGGATAGATGCAGAAAGATGTTAGTATGGTTATCGTGCAGGGAGAGTCAATCTGAGTCACATTGGGAATCACAACATAGAACTCACAGGAGCTGATTTGTGTTGCCTGCAGTCAGCCATGAACAGTGAAGGAGTTTTTTTTGTTGCTTGTTTATAGAGGTGATGAGGAACATCCTGAGGCCAGTAAAGGAGCTCAGACTCATGACGTTATGTGAGGGTAGGGGAGAAATGTTTGTATGACTTTGTGAACATTTGTAATGTGATATTTGGTCCCACAACCATACATTTTTGCTTATCTCTTTATATTTTGACAGACATTGATTGCCTTCTTTCCTTTAGCTTCTCTTAAAAGTACAGTATGTTTCTTCCAGTGCTCTTAAAGAAAGTAAAATGGACAAAGGTGGGTTTGTCAAAGTTATTTCTGGATGTTTTAGGTTCTTGTTCCAAGAAGCTCTCTAATTAAGTCCTGCTTTACTTGGTAACAATAAAAAAAACTTTAAGAATAACCTGGCAAACACAACAAAAGACAAATAGACAAAGAAAAAGAAGAAGAAGAAGAAGAATTTGATGTTATTCAGTTCCTGTTAGAAAAGTCCAAACTCTCCTCCCACATCATACAGCTGAACAGGAAGTTTATTTCATGATTAATGGTGTTTAGGAATGCTGCTATCCCGCACACAGACGATGCCACACACTGTTTGGAAAAAGAAACACATTAGACACTATTAGTACTGCAGTACATTCAAGCACTGTGTTTAGGAAAGATAATCTAGGGAATCCACCCTGAGCCTTTGTTTTCTGCTTCTGCTTCATTATGACTTAAAGCTCAAACACTAAACAGCAGCGAAAAGGCCTCTTGTCATCTAATTAGTGCAGACATGAGCTTGTATTTTCCTTGTTATTTTGACCCACTGGGTATCTTCGATCTGACAAATATGTAATGCTACTTCGGTCAAAATTTGTACAGCTGACCAGCTTAACAAACTGTTGTCTTAATATTAATATCAATATCTTAATATTAATTTAACATTTGCTTCACAGTCCAGTAATATATGACATAGTTTTGGGTGCGGCATATGTTTTCTTCACATTTGTGTGCATGTGAAGAGTGTAGTGTGCATATAAGCATCCAACCATGTGTGTGTCCTGCCTAGAGCAGTAGAGATTGTACTGCAGGGAAATTCTGCATCTGCTGAACCTACTGGATTTTAAATAAATAAAACCTTTGGCATTAATGGTGCATGTTTGCCACCTCAAGCTTTAAATAAAATCTATTGCAGTTGCTACTAGTGGCACCAAACGCAGTTTCAAAATTTCAAAAGCAGTGAAAGATGTGTGTGAGTCCTACATTGGATGCTAGCTGCATTACAGAAGTGCAAACCAGAGTATGTGCGCGCAGTGGAGCAGCAACAATTTCCTCTCCGCGCTCCAAGCATTCAATAATCGCTCCGCTCCGGGTTCACCATTTCCCACTCCTCACACCACTCCTCGCTCACTGATATCAGAAACACTGCTCCATCTTTGCTCCCTGATTGTATTAGAGACTGTACGAATGCGTTGGTTGCTGTTACGGTACTAAATCACCTTAGAGTGTCAGTTACTACAAGGGATGTCCAGTGACCCAGAGAGTAATGAAACAGACAGTTGTATCTCAGTTTTATCGATTTACTCTGTTAGATGCGGAGTATCAAGAAATCCACTCCATATACTCACATACTCATGATTTAAGGAGATCACATACGTGCAAATAAAATGTCCAAATAAGGAGCATATGCCTATGCAAATAATAACTGAAACAAATATTTACAACAGATTTAGATCTCAAGGATACACAATCTTGCAATTATGCAGGGAGAAACAATGAGTACAACAGTCCTGGTTGATTTTCAGTCGCTGGAAATATTCAGATGTAACTGTGAACTTGGGCGCTGAGCTGTAGTCTCGGGTCCACTGATGCACAATATCCGATGAGAATAAATGCAAAGGTCCACAAAATGTCTATGAATGTTTGTTACTGCAAACGGATCTTGTTCGTGTGGTGTGTATAATTCTTGAGTGTGGTTCTACAATACACAAATGAAACTAATTAGTAACAGAAAGTACAAAATTTGCAATTAATGCTAACAGCTCAAAGGAAAATTGCTGCATCACAGACAGCTCCGTAATGGCGATCGTACTTGTCACAATTAGCACAATATTTCACATAATAAACAATCATACTTTAGTATAAAACTGAAAATATAACTTAACAGCAGTATATCAATGAAAACCATATGACCAGTTAAAATAACACTCACGGTCTTCAATGACGCACATTCAAAATCCTCGTGAGGCAAACTTCAGCGAGAGATTATTAACGGGAACGCACCATCAGCCGTCGATCAAGATCACAAATATTCTCCCTACAGTTCACAACGTGAAATCGCTGCAGGTTAACATCTTATTTTGGATTAATGCACAACTTTCATTTGCGGCAGCGGGACCTTCTCCTCTCTCCGTCACGACTGAACTTCAGTCATCTCACTTCCCATACTCTCGCGCAGTCTCTGGATAAACCACGCCTACTCAATGAAATTAAATGACCAATCTGGCCGCTGTACAGCCCTTTTAATATAACGAACATGAACTGAACATGGGTTTTTTACAGCCGCCCCCAAATTTGGTATGCAAATTTGACAGTTGTATTGTTTATGATATACTCTATGAATCTGGGGGCAACGTTGGCAATTCAATCAACTTAGCTACTGGTCTGGTGTATGTATGATCTTTCACTTTGACCACTGCTGTTCTGACTCTTCCATCTGAACTGGGAATGACAGAAGAAACTGTGCCTACTCTCCAGAGCGCTCTCGGAATCTGCTCATCAACAATGAGTACAACAGTACCGATTGCAATGTTCTTCTTTTCATGGTACCATTTCTGCCGTGACTGTAAAGTGTGCAAGAAATCACGGACAAAATGTTTCCAAAAATGATCGCTTAGAACCTGACTATGTCTCCACCGTTTTTTACTGAGTAGCTCAATATCTGGATAGACAACCAGAGGCAAAGAGGAGTCAGGCCGCCCCATCAACAAGGAATTTGGCGTTACTGGATCTGGGTCTGCCACATCACTTGAGACGTAACCCAAAGGTCGAGAATTAAGCACACTCTCAACTTCTATCAAGATGGTTCTTAATACCTCTTCAGTAATAGTTTGAGCGCCTAAGGTGGTACGTAAGGCTGTCTTCACAGATCTCACCTCTCTTTCCCAAGATCCACCAAAATGAGGCGCACTGGGAGGATTAAACCGAAAACTGATTTGTTCCTTTGCTAGCTGCTCTCTAAGGCTGGGCTGAAGCTGATAGAAGGTGTCTTCCAGCTCTTTGCTTCCACCTTTGAAATTTGTTCCTTGATCGGAAAGAAGCTCATAGGGTTTCCCTCTCCGAGCAATGAACCGCCTAAGAGACAGCAGGAATGAATCTCCATCCATGTGATCCAGCAAGTCAAGATGTACAGCTCGAGTTGTGAGGCATTTATATATTATACCCCATTTCTTCTCCATGCGGCGGCCCACCTTTACTACTAATGGTCCAAAACAATCTACTCCCGTAGAATAAAAGGGGGGTTTGAATAACCGCAGGTTCGAAGGAGGTAGGTCTGACATCCTTGGAATCATCGGCTTGCCTCTCCACTTTGCACAATCTAGACAGTTACGCTGATGCTTCTTTATCGCTTCTCTTCCCCGCAAAATCCAGAACTTGCGCCTTAACTCGGCATACACTCGTCCAGTTCCTGGATGATGTAGTTGGTCATCGTAATGCTTTATTAAGAGCTTCACTACTGGATTGTTTGGAGATAGAACTATAGGGTGTAGGACATCATCACTCAAGTCATCGCACCTGCGAAGTCGTCCTCCTACTCTAATCAAATCCAATTTTCTGTCATACTCTGGAGCCAGCTTAATGAGTCGGCTGCGTACAGGAATGTCTTTTCCTCCCTTGAGCAGAGCAAATTCCTCGGGAAAGTCCTGCTTCTGACATTGTCTCAAAATAGACAACTCGGCTTTCTCAAAATCATCTGCAGTAGGCGAATCTGTGCCATCCGCCGCCCCGTGAAGGGATCGCGCTGTAGCTTCTTGAAATTCGCGATAACTACTGAATTGAAGGGCCTCAGGTACAACATCTTCAGTCTCAGTTAACGATCCGCAAAATGTGGATTTCTTAAGTTCTTCAGGAACTTCTTTAGGAACTTGACCTTCTGGTGTCTTAGGCCAACAGCTACTAGGTTGCATCAAGAAGGCTGGACCTCGTTTCCATCGTGTGTCTCCCGCTATATGAGCCAATGACAACCCGCGTGTGATATCATCGGCAGGATTGCTCGCGGAGTCCACATAACGCCAAGATCCAGGATCAGACAATTCTTGAATTTCAGTGACTCTGACTCCTACGAATACCTTGTATCTGCAAGAATCAGAATGCAGCCAAGCAAGAACTGTGGTCGAGTCAGACCAGTATACAACCTGACGGATGTCTACGGTCAGTTCTTTCTTCAAGACGTCTCCTAGCTGCACTCCTGTTAATGCAGCACAGAGCTCCAAACGAGCAATGGAGATCTGTTTCTTCGGAGCTACTCTCGACCTTGCAGCCACAAAGGCTACCTGAACATTGCCCTGATCGTCTTCAGAACACAGGTACGCTACTGAACAGTAAGCTTTTTCAGAAGCGTCACAAAACACATGAACACTTCAACTCTTGACAGGGTACTGCAGGCTGGAACTGTAGCATCTTGGAAGACAGATTTGCGACAAGTGTGGGAGCTCGCTCTCCCACTGATGCCAGCTGGCTAGCAGATTCACAGGTAAATTGGGGTCATCCCATTCCCATCTTTTGTCCCATAACCACTGGACAATGATTTTTGCTCTTGTGGTATACAGAATGAGATACCCAAGGGGATCGTAAAGCTTGGCTAAAATGCGATAGATCTTTCGCATGGTAACATCACCATCTTCTCTCTGGTAAGGTTTGTACCCCAAGGTGTCAAATCTACAGTGCCATATCAATCCAAGGGCATTCTCCTGAGTGTTGACCGTTTCTTGAGTGAGCCAAATCTCACTACTCTTAGACTTTAACTCAGCAGGAAAGTGGTGAATAACCTCAGTGATGTTACTGGCCCACTGCCTCAACTCGAACCCGCCCTCCATGAGATGACATTGCAGCCCTTTTGCCAGCTTTCTAGCTTGAGCTTCAGTTGGGACACTCTTCAGACAATTGTCTACATAGAAGCTGCGTTCAACTGTTTGACGTACTTCATCGGTAGCCTCAAGATTTCTTTGCGCATGTGTCTGCAGTGCGTAAGTAGCACAACAGGGGCTACAAGTAGTCCCAAAAGGTAAAACTTCCCACTGGTATACTACTGCTGGTTCAGTGGTCTTGCCATGGCGCCACAGAAATCGGAGGAAGGGTTTGTCTTCATCAAGGAGACGGACTTGATGAAACATGCCCTTCACGTCACTGCAAAAAGCCACAGGATATTCTCGAAAGCGGAGGAGAACTCCCAATAGGCTTGAGCCTAAGGTAGGGCCTGGCAAAAGGTGCTCATTCAGGGACTGACCCTGATACTCGAAAGAGCAATTGAACACCATACGGTTCTTGTTGTTATGGTGGACCATATGATGTGGAATGTACCACGATCTGGAACTCAAATCACACTCTGCAGATGTCATAGGAGTGACATAACCTGCCAGCAGCAGTTTCTGAATCTCTGACTCATAAGACGCAGCCTTCCTAGGATCTCCAGCGAGTTTCCGTTCAGTGCTGCATAACAGGGCCATGACCGCTTCTTTGGGGGCCTCCAAGGGAGGAAGCGATTCTTTCCAGAGTAGGGGCGTGGCGTACCGCTTTATACAATTTACATCAATCCTGATGGTCTTCTCCTCTAGGATGCGAATCGCCTCTGCATCTTGTCGAAATCGACTGACTACCTTTTCAGATCGAAAAGGAAGAGTATCCAGTTGCCAAAACTTTTCAACCTGTCCAAACAGCTCAGCCTCAAGAGAGACACAAGAAATGAAGAGGCATTCTTGAGGCTGTAAGTAAGGCTTAAGAAGCCTCAATGGACCTTGTAATGTCCATCCAAGCTCTGTGTGAACCGCTGCTGGTCCTCCAGGGGGCCCCAATCTGACTGGCTCCACAGGCATGATTAAGTGTGAATAGTCTGATCCAATAAGCACCAAGGGCTGTGCTCTGTTGACATCATGCAAAGACAAATCTTGAAGATGGCGGTATCAAATCAGAGATAGGATAAGTATGCTGAACCAGATTTAACTCTTTAGCGGTGAATGCACCCTTAATCTGGTACGATCTGTCAGGGTACGAAACCGGAGCAATGGAGAAGGATACAGATCTTCCATGAATGGTATGCACCTCTTGCCTTACTGTACGAAGAGCGAGATCCTCCATTTCACCTTGAAGGCCCAGACGTTGAGCGGCTTCATTCAGCAAGATAGTTCGCTCAGATCCGTCGTCTAGCACAGCATAGGTTTCCAGTGACTTGCCACCATTCTGAATAATGACTCGACTTAACTTAAGCAGCACTTGCTTGCTACTCGTGGGCCGATCCAAATATAAGGTCTGAGCGGCGGGACTAACTGTGCTTGTGGGTTTCTCTGACACCTTGATGTTGCCTCTACTCTGTATATCTGTGCTGGCATTAACATCATGGAGAACATCGAGATGCCTTCTCTCACATCTTTTGCACTTTGCCTTCAATGTGCATTTGGATGATGAATGCCCTCGTCCACAGCGCCAACATCTGTTGCCTGTCCTAATCCAACTTTCAATCTGCTCCTTAGTTAAGAGTTTGAAGTTGGAGCACTGATTCATGTAGTGCTGAACTGTGTCACAGAACGGACAATACTTCTTAGGCTTCTCCTGTGGTCTGTCTGAGTCTGCTTGTCCAGCCTTCGGATTCTCTACTGCGTCTACTTTGTGCTCTCCGCCATGAAGAACAGTAGTCAGCTTTCGGGGCACAAAGCCAGTTCGCTTGTCTTTGCGAGCACTGTACTTCTCATGTTCAGGATAGGTGCCATATTGGGTTCCTTCAACCTGCACACGAACCTCGTACTCTAGCCAGTCTGCGAAATCCAGCAGCGTTGGGATTGGAGTGTGAAGAGGGTTAACAAATCTCTTAAAATTAGCTCTTAGGTCGTGTGGCAACTTAGTAAGAGGCGAGGAAAAAACATGTGCAGCCCACACTGTCAGTTCAGTCCAACCTGGGCTTTTTTTTTTTTTTTTTTTTTTACTAATTGACTTCAACATCCCACAGTGCTCGGACACGAAGGGCAAATCCCTTGAAAGACTTCACATCCCCACTCCTGATATTGGGCCCGTCCATAAGGTTTGTAATCCTTTGTAATGCCAACTGATGTGGCTGCCCATACATATCAGTGAGCGCTCTCATTGTGTCAAAGAATGGAGTACGACTGTGACTATAGGAGTCAGCGACAAGCAAAGCATCTTCCAACTTAAGATGATCCAAAAGTATTTGGAACTTAAAGGACTCAGAAGCGTCATCAGGAAGAACATTGTCCAATGCAAGCTTAAGCCGAGCGAATTCTCGGGGATCATCCCGACTGAAATCTGGGATTGTAGGAGTGGGCCCTCGATATTGCATCGGTAGAGGATGCAAAGGGCGATAACTCCCAGAATGGCCCAATGAATGATAAGAACGATCAGGTGCACAAAACTGTCTACTATCTTCACTGCACTCTTGTCTCCCATCCCCTGGAGGATGATCAAAGCGATCAATCATATCATCTTCCTGTAAGGAACGCACTCTATCGCTTAAACGGCGATAGTAAGGATCTGTTAATGGTTGATAAGAAACATTACGAGAGGGCATACTGGGCCGCAACAAGGAAGCATCATCTCTTTGGCGATGACGAAGATCAGACGGACCACGTGTCCATAATGGAACATTAGTATCATAGCCAAGAATATGGGGCGAATCATTCTTGCTATCATGTGGTGAGGTATATGAAGGAGTTGACATACCTGAACTAGACTGACTATCACTCCACCTGCCTACTCTCTTTAAACCGTCTGTAAGTTCCTCAATGAGATCTTGTTCGCAACCACGAACTGCAAGGAGGGATTCACCTCCAAGTGGCACCAAAGGAGTATGTTCTGCCCGGCTAGGATTCCCATCATCCTGACATGACGCCTGCATACTAGTAGACTTTAACGTAGATGACACCCCAGCTCCTTCCAAAGGCTGCTGCACAGATACTGAAGCCGGAGAAGCTAACACAGGAGAGTTAGCAACTATATCAGAGAGGCGTTGCATATCTTGTCTCATTTTCCTATTTTCCTCCCTCATTTCACGAATACAAGCAAGCATATCGGACTGTTCATCTTCGAACGTGAGCTGTTTCTGTGGATAACTAACTTCATAGTCATGCAAATGCGACGGCCGTCTTGTTGTTCTACGTGGGCGAGTAATCTCCGGCTTTAACGCCTCCTCTCTACGTCTGGACATCATAGCTAAGGTGGTTATAGTATCCGTCTCGAAGGACCATAAATGTATTAGAGACTGTACGAATGCGTTGGTTGCTGTTACAGTACTAAATCACCTTAGAGTGTCAGTTACTACAAGGGATGTCCAGTGACCCAGAGAGTAATGAAACAGACAGTTGTATCTCAGTTGACGATTTACTCTGTTAGATGCGGAGTATCAAGAAATCCACTCCATATACTCACATACTCATGATTTAAGGAGATCACATACGTGCAAATAAAATGTCCAAATAAGGAGCATATGCCTATGCAAATAATAACTGAAACAAATATTTACAACAGATTTAGATCTCAAGGATACACAATCTTGCAATTATGCAGGGAGAAACAATGAGTACAACAGTCCTGGTTGATTTTCAGTCGCTGGGAATATTCAGATGTAACTGTGAACTTGGGCGCTGAGCTGTAGTCTCGGGTCCACTGATGCACAATATCCGATGAGAATAAATGCAAAGGTCCACAAAATGTCTATGAATGTTTGTTACTGCAAACGGATCTTGTTCGTGTGGTGTGTATAATTCTTGAGTGTGGTTCTACAATACACAAATGAAGCTAATTAGTAACAGAAAGAACAAAATGTGCAATTAATGCTAACAGCTCAAAGGAACTTTGCTGCATCACAGACAGATCCGTAATGGCGATCGTACTTGTCACAATTAGCACAATACTTCACATAATAAACAATCATACTTTAGTATAAAACTGAAAATATAACTTAACAGCAGTATATCAATGAAAACCATATGACCAGTTAAAATAACACTCACGGTCTTCAATGACGCACATTCAAAATCCTCGTGAGGCAAACTTCAGCGAGAGATTATTAACGGCAACGCACCATCAGCCGTCGATCAAGATCACAAATATTCTCCCTACAGTTCACAACGTGAAATCGCTGCAGGTTGACATCTTATTTCGGATTAATTCACGAATTTCATTTGCGGCAGCGGGACCTTCTCCTCTCTCCATCACGACTGAACTTCAGTCATCTCACTTCCCATACTCTCACGCAGTCTCTGGATAAACCACGCCTACTCAATGAAATTAAATGACCAATCTGGCCGCTGTAAAGCCCTTTTACTATAACACAAACTGAACATGGGCTTTTTTACACTGATGTTTTGAAATATCACAGAAGTTCTGTTCACAACATATATTAAAATAAAATAAATAAAATACTAGGAGAGTTGTTTCAAAGTGGCTTATTGGTAACATATGTGCACACTTTTCCTACACATGCCAAGATATTAAATGGTTGTCAGACATTAAAGGTAGCTATAATTGATGCTTTTTGCGTGCAGATTATGTTTGTGAAGGATGAAAATTTGTATTTTTCGTCCGTTATTTATTCTACGGATCGCTGTACTTTCTTAAACAGATTTCTACTCATTCGAAATCAGATACAGATGAAGAAGCACTGTAAGATTACATTTGTTTGAATGCATTATCGAGAGCATTGCGTGTGAATAAGTGTTGCAACGTGTATATATAACGAATAAGTGTTTAAATCACGCTTTCACCCGAAAATATTCAGTATCTAGAAGGAACAATCAAAGTCCTTGAGAACTAACTTCCCTTTCATGTCCATTGCCGTCATCATAACCTTCACATTCTTTCTGATTTGAGTGGGCCGTTTGCATGAATTGTGCTCGCGATGGAGCGGCAGTGGAGCGCTCTTGGAGCAAGTGAAAACCACGACGGACTTTTTAAAAAATCCGCTCCTCGCTCCATTCAAAATCACACCGCTCCACTACTCGCTCCGCTCCGCTCACATACTCTGGTGCAGACATGACAGAACTGGCCAAAAATATGAATCATTTTGATTAACTGAATTCTTTGGGCAACCTTAATGAATGAGCTTTTTCCATCCTGACGATGATTATGTCATACTGATGTAAGAACTATTGGCTGGATGGTAAAGGGCCCGCCCAGCAGCCAACGCTAAACCATCTGAGTAATTTCTCATAAATGAGTTGCTCTCTTTCTGTATCTCTTTGTCTCGCTTTCTCTCATTCATTAGGTCATGTTAGAGTTCAGTCCTCCAGAGAGATGCTTTATTGCAGCCACTGCATCTAGCTTAATCTCCAAATGGAGCTTGCATGTTTCCCAACAGCCAACTTGATGGATGGTTTATAACACTTCAGTGATTCAGATTTTGCTGCAGTGCGTCACATGTTTTTCACTTGTCAGATTTATGCATTTTTATAGGCTGTGCATGTTCGCTGGTGTCCCGCTCATCAAGTTTAACATGGCTGTACTTTGGACTTGCACATTTGTCTTCACTATCCATTCTAGCTGTGGCCTGTTGATGATTATTTTTTTATTTTTTGTCAGAATAGTTTATTTAATTGTAGTTTGAAAATCTTAAAGAATATATAGTTATGTGGTCATTTTTATTTAATGGGACACAAAAGCAGAACC
Source organism: Sinocyclocheilus anophthalmus (assembly GCA_018155175.1). Lineage (NCBI taxonomy): Eukaryota > Metazoa > Chordata > Actinopteri > Cypriniformes > Cyprinidae > Sinocyclocheilus > Sinocyclocheilus anophthalmus. The sequence goes on from JADLZN010010908.1 coordinate 54,473, forward strand.
TCCAATAAGATGGCATTGTCTATTTAAATGTGCTTATAATATATAAATCCTTTCTGGATATTTATGATTTTTGGTCTTTTTCACAGGGTACAATATAAAAGACAAAAAATGGGTGCAGGTCCATGCATTGTCCAATTAGTCAAGAGTTTTTGTATACAGGCATCTTTGATTTGACAGATTTGCCACTGCAAGCCAAGAAATCACTGCACATTTAAAAATGTTGATATTTGCTGTTGAGGTAAAGTAAATCAAATCTTGTTCAGATGAACGACTGTTGGCCTATATGAAGCTAACACAGCAAATTTACACGCATGTGAGTGCCAGCAGGTAGATGCAATTTCATCAAACGCTACCGAATCACAGCTTTACCAGTGCATTAGGATTCATCCTGAAGGGACATGAACCTCGTTATTGAGGTTAAAGAGTCCCTTCAGGCCAGAGTGCCTTATTAAAATCTCATCAGCCATAGTCTGCCAGTCGCTGGCTCAGGAGGAGGTCGTCTTCCTCGCTGCTGCTGTGGCTTCAGGGGAACTTTTGCCACTCATAAATGCAATGACAAGTTAAACTGTGTTTATTAGCCAATCAGGCCACAGGCTTCTCCATTGCTCACAAAACATCAAAGAGCTATCTATAAAATGCTTGAATGGCATGCCATTAGCTTGAAGCACTTAAAGCAAATGCACATGTGTAAATGTTCTTAGATTGTTTTTAATCTACAGTGCATTTTTGGGTTTTAATGTGCATTATATTTGCTCCCAACCCTGGCACAGATCTGACAGAAAAATGCTTGGCTTGCGATGCGATGGCTTGTTGCTGATGATTTGTTTGTTTTTTTCTATTAGAGGAATAGTTCACTCAAAAATGAATGCCTTTGACCATATCACTTTCTTTATGCTGCAAAACATTAAGTTATTTGACAAAGGCTGTTACATTTTTGCAAGGACTATAATGTACCACCAGTGTTCTATTAATGCACCATAAAATAATAATATTATTATATTAAATAATATAGTGCACAAATCATATGAACTACTGGCCTTTTTGGAGCTTTATGGCACCTGGTCACTGTATGCCTTCACTGAATGATAAAAAGGTTTTTGTTATTCTATTTCTCCCGCACTCTCTTTAACTCGCTCTCTGTCTCTTGTGTTGCAGGAGAACGATGTTTGTGCTAATCTCTGTGTGCTCACTTCCTATACGGAGTCATCCTGTCACTATAGATTATTCATATCGGTTTTATGTTTGAGATTAAGATGAAGTGTTATTGCTATCATTCTCTTCTCATCATCTAATAGCATGCTCTCCTTTGAAGGTTTAATTGTAATACAAATCTGTATTCAAGAAACAATAAAAAAAAAATTGATTATTTCCAATAATCTGTAAAGTCATTACTTTCAGTCTACCTAGTGCTGGTTGACTCTTTGAATGTCCCTTGATGTGTGTCTTTACTGTAGTCTACTAAATATGACTTTTTGACGTTGGTAAAATCATGTCAATAAACATGAGAATAGATGAAGTGGTGAAGGAGAAAAGGCATAAAGAACCCAGGTAAATTTTTTGTGGCTATAGCTCATCCTATTTTATGATAATGATTTATATTTTATATTGCCAACAAGATAATATATAATATAATATAATATATATTGGCCAACATTTAATGTTAGATTTGGATATGTGGTTAAAAAAAGAACTGCAAAGACTTCAGTCAGACAGCTTCTTTATGAACTGTACGCAGGTATAATTATCAAGTTGGCTCAAAGACTAATGTCCTAATCCATGTTGTGTGCTTAATTAGGTGTTTTTGTAAAGTGAAACTAGGTCGAAGAGCTACAACTCACCACTACATTTATTCATGTGTGGTTTTCTCTGTCAGGTTTATCTGTTTATAGACTTGCCCTCTTTGTTCCAGAACCTTCACTGCTGGATCTCTCTCTCTCTCTCTTGCGCGGTTGTTTGCTCTCTCAGATGATATGTAGGACACCACAATTTTGTAGAATCTCACCCCCGCCCATGCCGTGTGGACTTTGCCTAGACAAAATGTGGAACTTATGGAGCATGTGTTTTAGCAAGATCCATGCTGTTTGCCCAAATGTGATTTGCATGGTTATTTTTACTCAACACAATGAAAGATTTAAATGGTGCTCACTGTGTCTTCTGCACTGATACTCACCCTGCCTCGTGCTTGTCAGCTCTTTATTTAGAACAGGAGAGACACATGCAGTGGAGCGTAGACAGAGGAAATCAAAAGCTCCTGCCAGGCCAACAGGATCTAGGTTATCTTATTCAGACTTGACCTGGACATGTACTGAGTCACTGCCGTGTGCTAAGCTGAGCTCATACTAGACCAGAGTGGACAGATACTAGACCCCGTCAGGGTAGAACATGTGTATTACCACTGAGTCAGGCACCCCAGGATAGAACAGAGGCATTATGGGTATATAACTGAGGGAAGGGGATTTCTTGAAAATAATGTTGTTCTAGTATTAACATAACCCCATGTTGTGTTCTTGAGGTACCTGTCTGTCCTTCAGGCCTTCTGTGCTGTGACTAATCAAAGCTTTGACTCATGAGTCACCGATTTAAATGGGATATATGACCTATCACCAATAACTGAAATGTCAGAAGAAGTGGAGAGTGCCGTTTTAACTCATACACACTAACATCAGGACTTTTCTATGTGATCTTTTCTTCCAGCTTTCTTCTGCTTTTTTAAATGCAGGAGGTCCTTGTCCTAGGTGGACATGAAAGCTCAACGGAGAGTTGTGCAAGCTAGGAGCAGCCAGACCTGAACATTTTTTAATTACTCACCATACGTGTTATTAGGATTTGACACAGTCTTCCTCTGTAATGATTTCTCAATTTCTTGTCACATCTGCTATGTGCAGGTCTGTTGGCTCTGCTCCTGCTGCCCGTTCTTCCCCTGCTGCCCCTAAGCCTGGGCCAACTACTGCTACACCCAAGACACCATCTACTACTGCTAAACCCTCTCCTGCTAAAACCACAGCTCCCCCTGCTGGCCGCACTCCCACTCCTAAGACCACAACACCTGTCAAGAAAGGTGGGTATCTCATGGAATATAATAAACACATGTATATAGTTTATTTGTAACTATTTTAACACTAATATTGTGTTGTAATACGTGAATACTGATATTTTATGTATGGTAAATATTTAGATATTACATTTTTAATTGTATTTTATTTTCATAAAATATTTATATTTAATTTACAGTATTAATCCTGTATTAATGCTTAGACTAATTTCTATTTGAACCTGTGATACTGAGTTGGAATTATATGTTCTATTTTCATTAGATGTCAGTAAGCAGTCATCTGCTCCAGCAGCCAAGAAGACCACTTCTCCGCTTACCCGGCCAGCACCAACTAAGACCACCAAACCTGACACCCCTAAGTCAGCCTCCACTGCCGAGGCAGAATCAGCCTCCAAAAAACTCACCACCTCCAGTAAGGGGGCAGATGTTAAGACTAGTAAACCCAAGGAGGGCAAAGCAACACCTTCCAAGGAGGTCAACGCAAGCCCAAAGACCACAGGCAGCAAGCCCAGTACTAAAACAAGCAGCCCAAAGAAGTCAGTTGGCAGTAGTACTCCAAAGCCATTGAAGGGTGGCCCAAAAGCCTCCCAGCCTGCAGACACAGCAGCTACAGAGGCCGAGAAAAAGGACATGGTACCCGCTATGGTTGCAGCCACTACTGCAGCTGCTGCTGTTGTTTCTGTGGTGACCTCTGAGGCAGCACCTGAAGACTTAGCCACAGCTTTTGTTCATGTTGCCACTGAAGAGGCACCTGAGGACTTGTTTACCCAGGTCAATCCTGCTGCCTCTGAGGTGAAATTAGAAGACTCATTTACAACTCCAATTCCTGCTTCCTCCGAGGACTCTAAAGAGGACTCAAAAGAAATGGACAAACCTGTCATTGCCCCTATCACTACGAAAGCACCCGAAGACAAAGTTACACCTGTCATTCCTCCTGTCTCTGAGGGATCACCTGAAGACTCTGTTACACATTTCAGTCCTGAAGAAACATCTGAAGACAGAACTATGTCTGCCATTCCACCTACCTCTAGTGAGGTACGAGAGGAAAATGTTTCACCTGTCATTCCTTCTGAAGAAACACCTGAAGATGTAACTACATCTGTTAATCCTCTTACCCCTTTTGAGGAACGAGAAGAAACTGTTTCACCTGCCATTCCTTCTGAAGAAACACCTGAGGATGTAACTACATCTGACATCCCTCCTACCTCTTATGAGGCACGAGAAGAAACTGTTTCACCTGTCATTCCTCCTGCTTCTGAAGAAACACCTGAAGATGTAACTACAGCTGTCATTCCCCCTACCTCTAATGAGGCACCTGAAGAATCCATTTTACCTTTCATGCCTCCTGCCTCTGACAAAACACTTGAAGACACAACTGCATCCGTCATTCCCCCTACCTCTTATGAGGCACCTATAGAAACAACTTCATATGTCATTCCTCTAACCTTTGAAGACGAACCCGAAGACACATTTACACCTGTTATTTCTCCTACTTCTGATGAGGCGGAGCTTGTCTATCCCCAGGATGTCCCCCAGAGCATCGACACTTCTAAAGATGACAATGTAATGTCTCAGCTGGCTGCTGAAGTGGACTTGGTCAGTCTAGAGGAGCCAGTGCCTGCTGTGTCTCCCCTGGGCACAACAGTAATGTCCCCACCATCCTCTCCCACCGGCCCAACATCCATGCCAGTTGAGCTCCCAAGTTCAGTTCCCTTCCTGAGAACACACGGTCCATCTGAACCATGGGCACAGAGCTCTTCACTGTACTCCAGCTCTGCAACCATAGAGAACCATGAGCAGGATATGGAAAGAGAGCATGATGAAGAAAGTGAACAGGATGATGAAAAAGATCAGGATGATATACAGATACCTTATGCTGCAGAGAATGTGATCGAAGACTTTGATCTGATGGGCTCCACTAGTGGGGATCACATCAGAAATGCAGCTCCTGTCTCCCCCTTGCAAGAGCGAGAAGAGGCAGTGGAGAAAGCTGAAGAAGAGATTAATGAAGACAATGATGAGCAGGACGAGGAGGAAGAGAAAGAGGAAGAGGAGGAGGAGGAGGAAGAAAAAGAGTTAAAAGAGATTGGCATAAAGGAATCAGTGCCCCAAACAGAGAAAGAAGTTTACTTTAAAAAGGGGGTGGCAGATTTTGCCAGCTCTGGCTGGGGTATGATGCAATCAGATGACATGTACAGCAGTAACAAACATGACTCAGAAGTGGCATCTCCTTTTAATGCTGAAGACAGCTGCAGTGCTAAAGATACAGATGACTTCACCATAACCGAGGCAGACAGGGAACAACCATTCACAGGGCCTCCTGGAATCCAGTCATTTGGTAGTGAAGATGAGGAAGAGGATGAGGAAGAAGAGCATTTGAAGGAAGACATAGATCTGGCATTAGAGCATGATGATGAACATCTCAAACAACAGAAAGACTTAGAGGAAGCAGATGAAGATGTGGAGATGGTCCGCAGAGGCATGGCTGAGAGTGGACTTGGGGTTCGTACAAATGATGGTAATGAAGATGAAGATGATGATGATTACAGAGATGAGAGTGATCTAGTTTTCAACAGCATGGGTCACACTGCTCAAGCAACATCTATGCCTTTGACAGCAGCATGGAGTAATTCCAATCCATTCTCTGATCCCTGGGCCCAGCCTTCTTTCGCCCTGTCTGAATCAAACCTGTCAGATTCAAGAGTTCAAGATCCAGACACACTCACCAAATTCCAAGCCGACCTAGACACAATCACCACATTCTCAGCTGAACCAGATACACCACCCAAATCCCCATCTGAGATTTTTCTGGACACAAGTCCACCCCTGATTCAGACCTTAGAACCTCAACCTGACATCCAAGAGTCGACAGGTATCTCAGTCCCAGTGGAGTCGGGTATCTTAGCTCCTCCTGCCACTGGAATGTCCCACTCCAGCACCCTCAGTGGAACAGCCCTGGCTGCCCATAGCAGCAGTGAGACCAGCACACCTGAAGAGCTTCGAGATTATGACAGCAGCTCAGGTGTAGAATCCCGATCAGACAAGCAGCAGACGCCAGTCCCTGCCATGCATACAGACATGGAACAGGACCTAGGTATTCACCTTGAGCGAGGTGATGGGGAGGAGGAAGAGGCAGAAACGCTGCCAGCTGACGAAGTACTGGGTGATGCCGTAACAGCACCAGCCTCTGTACCATCATCACCATCAACCTCCGGTGATGAAGCCAGTGATACAGAGGGTGAGATGCAAATCAATGACCCTGATGTTGCAGTTGATGACAATGCCACAGTCCCCCACAACCTCACTGCCCTGGAGGAAGATGAGGAGGCTCCTGAACAGATTGGAGAGGAAGATGGTGATACGCCTCAGTCAGCCAACTCTGTGGCCTCCTACGGTTTTGACTGCTCCGCATCCATCTCCAATGCCCACTCTATGGCTGAAAGCTGTGGAAAGAGTCCAGGTATCTTTAGCCTGGAAAATGAAGAGCAGCTTCCGGAAGAGGCCAAGGATCCTTCTTTCATCAAGGAGCTCACCCTGCCAGCAGCTACCGCCTACAGTGATGACTTGTTGGGCTGCCCAGTGGATTTGCTGCCTATCAGCGAGCCCACAGAGAGGGATGCTGGGTTTGACGAGCACTACATGCTGTGCAGTAAGACAGACCCAGGCACGATGGAGGAAATGGATCCGGAGTCCCCTATGCACCTATCACCCCAACATGGGGACGATTCTGACCGTCAGCCACCATACTACTCTACTATATGTGATAAGACTGATAACTTTCTGGCAGGTAACGTATAAAGTCCCTCTTTTGGAATGCACCTTGTCTACCCCAAACCCCACGCTCCCACCCTGTGTCCTTCATTTCTTCCAAATGTGGGGTTAACAAGCAAAGAAATGAATAGAAATATGAAATAGAAGAGGGAAAGAATAGAAGAGCCATCAGGTGAGGGATCGTAGCTTTGTCTGAGCTGCTCTCTGCTCTTATATTACCAGGTGATGGTTATGATTGTATGGCTTAAATTTCTGTATGTACAGTAGCTATTCTCATTTTCTATTAGAATGTACTTTTTAAATAACACTGCATTTCATGGCACCCCTGAACCTATGTTAGTCTAAGTTAAGTTGATGTCCTTTAATGAAAGGACAAAAATGCAAAAAATAAACAGACTCGGTGGACTCCAACTACCTTTGTATTTATCCTACTGTTTTTACCAATCAAATGTCATTTTTTTTATACTTAGTTTTTTTTTCTTCTTTTTTTTTGATTTGTTAAGATCCCTGTCTTTCCTTAATGTTTGTACACACATCAGTTTTCCTGCACTGTAAAAGTAGCTTTACTGTCTTTTAAAACTTATTCCAGCTTTCTCTTTTAAAACATGTTCCAGCACTAACTCTTTTAGCATTAAATACAGGTTAAATATTCTTCAGAAGCTTTTCACTCTCAGTGTTTGACATAGGGAGGTGAATGAGTGTTAGATGGCAAGTCATACTTCATTTTTGATTGTCTTTTGTTAGTTTTGAGCTACTGCTGCCCATTTTTGTGAAGGATAACATAGATTCTCATTGGCATGTAACTTAAGTGTTTTAAAGTACTGGGCTCAGATTGATCTGGATTCTTTCATTTACAGTTGTTAAACATTTGTACTTCGGAGCAGACCATTTCTATTAATGAAAATTGAAGTGTTTTCCTGCATTTGTAAATTTTAAAATGATGGTCGCAGGTCAGTGTACTGTGAGTACTGGGACATTTCTACAAGAATTGGAAGTGCATGTGCAACTAATTAAGAAATTATTCTTGCTATGAATCCAGACATGATCCAGGGATGTTTGGACGTTAATGATTCACAATAACTGAAAGGTTTTTCCCAAAATTCCATTAAACATCATTGCAATGCTGTCTGTTCCTGTTGGTTTGTTTTTTATTTTGAGTGGCTTGATGGTCTGTTCTCGTCTGAGTGCTCCTGTGGTATTTGATTTTGAACAGATATCTACTGAAATGGTGTTTATTTCAGATGTATTTTTGATGAAATGACAGTCAGTGTTCATTGTCTATGATCCCCCTTTACTAAAGCATGTCATGACCCCTAAACCCAACAACAGGACCCCACCCTGAAAGCCCAGCACAACAAGGTTTCATGGTATATCAAGGAGTTGGTTAATGGGTTTCAAGAAATACCTTTTGTCATCATTATGCATTAAAGCATAAACACAAACTCAAACTCAACACAAAAATTCAAAATCTTCCCAGAATGTTAATTTGGTTTTGGGTGTGCCAGAGAATCTTCTTTTTGTTTTTCCTCTTCTCAGTATGGAATCTCCTCTCATCTCCTCTTCACTTCCTTCCTTGTTTCACCCACCTGCCATCAAAAATAGTCATTTTACATCAAAAATATCTGGAGGTAAATTAGCCAAAGTACAATTCATTCTTGATGTAGTGAATGTCTATCAGTTTATCTCCTTGTCTCTGCTTTGAAATATATTTGTTTCAGGTCCTTTGTACTCTGAACTCTAGTTTATGCTGTTATGTAAAATCATATGTGGCAGATGGGGTATGTTGAGAAAAATAATTTTAATTAAATTTGCAAGTTTAGGTCATCAACACTTTAAAAATGTCCTATATTAATGGAATTCAATCATTATTTTATTCACATTATATATTTTTTGGATTGTTTAGTCCCAAATAACACACAAACTCTGAAAGATTTGGTGAATTTCTTTACACCGCTAAAATATTTTTAATCAGAAGTGCTGAACTATTCTGGTAAATCTCACTGGTGGGCTCTCACTGGTTAAATCAGTTGATTTTCTGTTTTAACACTGTATACTAAATATTACTTGAAAGGAATATTTTAAGTTAAATACAAGCTCTTTCCACAGCTTCTCTGTCAGCAGTTGACCACTTGTCCCATATACATTTTTGTTTTTAAATGCCAGTAGAATTTTTTTTTCATAATCAACAGCACACCACAGATGCAGTAGATGGATCTTAACATATTAAAGGTGCAGTAGGAGATCTTGGAAAATGCTAACTTTAGCCTGATAGCACTGAAAGCGAACATCCCACCCTCCCTGCAATCGCCGTCCAAAGCCACACCCCCTGAACGCATTTACGCTCACAGACCAGAATACCACAGACAACATTACAATAGGCTACATCAGCGGTTCCCAATTCCAGCCCCTGTTCCTAAGTGAAGTAAACTTCAACGGATTTCCCCTGCTCAGGGAGGAGGGAGCAATGAACACTGTGTAGGGATCATATTGATCGGAACACAGTTCATGCACGTAGCTCACTTCTAACGAGCTGGTTATCTGAATCGCAAGGACTGGAATTGGGAACCGCTGGGCTACATCATGGGTCATTCACCGGTGAGAAAACTTTAAAAGTACTACAATACCAGGAAGGAAGATCGGGTTGTTGATGTTTGTCTGCCATTCTCGCACAGCGTGAGTGAACGCACTGATGGAGTATCCTGTCTGCGTGAACCGGGTGTGCAGAGGTATGCAGATACATACGTTGATAGGCAGGTAGGAAAGCCAATTAAAATGCTTGGACCGAGGAAAGATGTGTGGGAAAACTTGATTCCTTACTTCATTAAGATTTGTCTCATTTGTTCTTTGGTTTATGTTTTCTTTTATTGTCTGCATGTTTCTCTTTCTGTCTGTGGTTTTCCTCTGTTCCTGTTTGGTCACACCCTTCTTCATAACGAATGCCTCTGTCAGTAAACACTTGTTGCAAGTGCTCTTGACTGTCCACAGGGAAACCCAGGAACACTATACAGACTGGTGAGCACCAGCTTTCACTGAGCCAACAGGAGAATGGTAACTATCCAAGGCTAACCCAAGAGTTGAATGACAATAAGTACCTTGCCCCTCTGCCAAACACCCACAAGCAACTGCAGCAGCCACAGCTTCGTATCAATGTTCAACATGTTGATGCTCCTCCGAGGGTCCCACCGACTCCATCGGTGCCTAATGTGCAGCTGCGAAGGCTAGAGCAGCACCAGCTGCATTTGCGGCACATTCGGCAACGCCAGGAACAGGAACGGCTGCAATGGCTGTGTCTGGAGGAAGAAAGACAGTGGCAGGAGCAGCAAAGGGCATTGGAGAGGCAACGTCGAGAGCTGCTTCAGTTGCAACTACAACAGCAGCAGCAGGAACACCGACTCCGCCGACAGCTCCTGCAACGGCAGCTTGAGATGGAGCAGCAACAGAGACTCAAACATCAGTCACAGGTGAAAAGGCAGGTGAAAGGGCCACCGTGTCTCCAGTCACATTCATCTGGACTCTGCACCATCTATGAGGCCATGGAGACCAGCGAGGAAGAAGGGGATGCAGAAAATGGATCTACCGCCAACCAAGGTTCCCCCAACCAGACAGGCCATTCCATCCCGACAGACCTACCGCTTAGAGTGGCCAATGGAAACCTTCGCCGACCACCTCCACAGGAACTAGATTGGAACACAAAACTGGACATGGTCCAGCAGCTTATTAACCAGGCTATGCTTCTAGCTGGGGAGGACGGCTGTCTTCCGATCCTGTACCTACCTGAGCAGGGAGGGGGCATCCTCAGCCCTCTAGAGAGCAGCATGTGGCCACACATCATGTCCCACTTCGACTGCTCCACCGCAACAGTGGCCTCCGTCAGTAGTTACTCCCCCAACAGCCAGGCCAGTTCCCCGCAGGGTGACTGGACTGTGGTGGAACTGGAGACACATCACTGACAGTCTGAGCACTATTTAATCCAGCATGTGCACTAAAGACCAGTATCAATCACCTATCCCAATCTATTATAGAAAACACTAAGCTGTCCAATAGCTCAACCTGCATTTTACAAATGTATCCCATAAGCCTTCTAATTGGGTCTCTTGTGTTCTAGCTAATCCCTTCTGAATGCAGTCATTTTGAGTCTTCAGTACGCAACCACATTCCTGAAGAGTTTGGGTTTCTTTTGTAGCTTAAACAATCATACTTTTTTTTTTTAAGTATTTAAACTTGAGACATATTTATGTATTCATGGTATTTTATTAATTACATGCCTGTAGGATTTCAACTACTTAGTCAACATGAAAACTATATTTACTTTGTTTCAAAGTTGAACACACGTAATATGTACACGTATTTAGATCGCTTTGACCATTCTCTGTAGATCCCACCTTCTCACGTGTCACGATTGGTCGATTATGTACAATGCCTGGATGTTATTGGTCAAACTACTTTTTGATCATTACCTTCAGCAAGGCAATATAGAAATCCTGGCCAGGACGCTTTTGGGAGCCTCAAAGAGCAGTTTGTAAAATGGTTTTGAGCAATTATTTTAAGTAATATTGCTTTTTTTTATATATATATAAATCTTGCCAATAGATAATGCAGTAATTTAACAGTGGTTAATGGTTTCAACAACAGACTAGTTCCTCACGATTGACTGCAAACTCACATTCAGGTCGGTCTACATTTTGGTATGAAATGGACACTTTTCTCAATCTAATCAATTATGTTGATTTTAACACTTTACTGAAGGCCCAACAGGTTACCATCACAGCCTATTGAAGTTCTTATTGCCAAACAGCTTTTTGGTCCTGCTAACCTATATGACTGCATTTGCCAAATGATCATATTCAGACAACTTTCTGTTTGTCTCTGTTTTATATATTATTAGGTTAGTAGAGATTTTTACATAGATATAGGTTGTAATTAGATCATGCATTCTGTTGTGTTATGGGTAATGTTTTGTTGTTTTCCAAGGACTGTTGACCTCATGTGGCTTCAGACAGAGCTACTCTGTTTGCTATTCTCCTCTGGAGAGGGGGATTTCAGCTGTGGTGGAAACTCTTGTCTCCCAACATTCCTGAATCATTACTTCATTTCCTGGGTCCTTCTTGTTTCAGTGGGTTTCCTGGGTTACTGATGATGTTGTGGCAACTAGAAAAAAGGAGGTGTCTAAAAGACACATGAGGGAGAAAAGGAGTGAAGGAAGTGTATATATGAGAGAGAGAGAATGTTCTCTACTCTACTAAAGACACAAAGCTATAGTAAATGAGCTGTTTGTTGTCAGTGCCATCAATGTGTTTTAGATGCTGTGGAGGGTGTATTTGTATATAGAGTTAGATGTACAATATCTGATGGAGGGGTCAAAGTGTGTGCTTGTTGGCAAGACTTACTATTAGTATTAAAATAATTAGTATTTCTGTTATATTTTCTACAGCACTTTAGTAATCTAATTTCTGTCTTTTTGTTCATTTTTGTTAATGTGCATTGTCTTCACTTTTAGAAAGTTAAATTTTTCGGCTGTTGACTAGCTGTTGCACTAGCGCCACCTACTGAAGATGAATCATAAAAAGAAATTGATGCAGTGCTGGGTTTTTTTAGGACAAACCAATTTAATTATTTATATATTTAGAGAAAAAATTATCACAGCCAACAGTTAAATGTTCTTTCTGAGGTAAGTTGATATTAGTTATTATTATTATTATTACCGGAAGATATATTGCAATTGTATATTATAGATAATGGTTGTAGTTTTCTTTTTTCTCTATTAAAATCATAAGTGCAATGATGATGGATGAATTAGATACAACCACGTATTTAAGATTGATTTCTTTTTCGTGTTTTTAGAACAACAGTAATACTTGAACCATTTAATTAAGGATTTAAAGATGGAGGTTAATGGAGGAGTGGAACCATGTAGTATAATTTATCTTATAAAACTATTTTTGGTTTATTAAAGAAGAGGACAAAGTAATTAGCTGCAGAGTTGATTATTTTGGAAGAAAGACACAATAAAACTTCATTATTTAAAGAAAGATATATTTCTAGAAACATTTTCATATATTTCAGGAATTAAAAAATGTGAATTCATGTTTGAAATATTTGGCATTATTCGTGAAGGTTGCACGTTTGGATGAATATCCAACATTTGTTCTAATATTTCACTCACCTCCATGTCATCTGTTCGTACTGTGCTCACTTTTTGTCCTCCAGCTCCATCTGTCTGTGTCCTGATTGCAAGTGAGTACAGTAGTCATTCATCAATCATACTGCACTTCTCAAACGTAGCTACAGTGAATAAAACATGAAGGCTACTATTTCTAACAATCATAAGAGGTTTACGTTAATTCTAGCCTGTAGTTTGTGCTAGCAGTATTTTGCTATCAGCCAAAGCTAAGCTAGAATTACCTTCTCGATCGTCTTGACTTGGCTGGATGGTGTGATGAGAGTTACAATGCTACAGATATGAACAAACTTTACTGTGGACAATAAATACCCCATTTGAGAAAGGAAAAAAATATATATTTTCAGTAAGTCAGACGGTTTTCGCTTTAGCTTGTGAAGCCCGCGCGCGCCGAGCACCGCTTGACGAAAACGGTCAACCAATCACAGTGCTCAATTATTCACACAGTCAGGTTTGATGCGTTATATCATATTTAAACGGATGTATTAACATGTATGTTTAGGTTTATTATAGCTATATTTTATTATGTATGTTTGGATATTCAAGTTTCGATTCGAACTACAGATAGTATTAAAAAAAATTCAGTTGAACTGTTTTAAATTGTCAGGTTTAAATCTGACTTTGAATATGTGAATAATGTGTGGTCCACAAGGGGGCGCATTTTCCAACTTGAACCCACAAGTAGTCCTAAACGCTTGTTATTCAGGACAGATTAACAGCATTTGCATGCAATATATCATCGCTGCTGTAATCCTGGATGAATTTGCAGAATGCGTTAATAAACACAGCTCACTGGTTTGAATGGAACATTTCAAGTCTACAACTCACCCAAAATTCTGCTCGACCAAGATAACAGGCGCATTTCAACCAGATTTGTATAGGACCTGGCATGATTATTATGAAAGCAGTAATGTTATGTCAAGTCATTGTTGAATTTCACTTCGTATAAAGCTCAACACGTGTGGTTAGACGATTAAAGTGAAAACGAAAGCGTTCTCACAAACTTCCATCACATGCGCGCAGGCGGCGAAGCTCGCGCGTGCTTTAGTCTCCTGGTGAACCTCTCTTTAGCAGTGGACCTTACCGGGATCGTCCAACCTATGGTTTCTTTCAGATTTTGATTTGATCTTTGATTGCATCCGAAGATGTACTTTAGAGTATAATTTTGGACTTAATTTACCAGTGTATGAATATCTTTCCCAGACGCAGGAGAAACAGCTTCCCATTGTTCATTATGCTGCACATTCATGAACGCGATCCAATCTAAACCGGGCGACAAATAAAACTAATTCATCTGTTTCATCTGCAGTTCACGCGCGTTTTTGCAGAAATGGCCCCGTGGATTTGATCTTTATGACCGAGCGCAGCAGCGCAACAGGACGCAGTTCATCGCATCTGCTTCATTACTATATTGGGTGTTTAACGCTTCACTGCCGTTATGATGCGCCGTTAGTGAAACTGAAGCTGCTCAGGTGAGAAGCATCGGCATCTCTGCTCCCTGAGATGGCCATCAACATCACCGGCTCCATGCGTTTGGACCATCTGTCGCCGTGAATCAACCGCGATGCTCTAATGCACTTCACATAATCTATTCTTTATTAGTGTGTGTGTGTGTGTGTGCATGTTTATGTGGTTTATGAGGACACAAATTTGTATAATAACATGGGTATGACAAGTATTTCAACGAGAAGGTGATTTATGAGGACATTTTCAGTGTCCCCGTAATTCAAAAGGCTTATAAATAATTCAGAATGAGTTTTTTTTGAAAATCTAAAAATGCAGAAAGCTTCCTGTGAGGGGTAGGTTTAGGGGTAGCGTTGATGTAGGGCATTAGAATAAACGGTCTGTACAGTATAAAAACCATTACGCCTATGGAGAGTCCCCATAAACCATAAAAACAAACCTGTGTTTGTGTGTGTGTCTGTGCGCGTGCAGGGTGCGAATTACTGGGGGGGGGGGTCTCTGACCCCCCTAAAGAACGTCTTTACAAACCCCCCTGATGGCGCAAACTCCATTCTAAAAAATCTGGGTTAAATATAAGGTCAAAAGGGACAAACCCAGCAATTGGGTTTTTGACCCAGCGGTTGGTTGTTTGCTGGGTCCAAAACAACCAATAGCTGGTCCAACACACCCAACCTGCTGGGGTGTCAAAACAACCCAATAGCTGGGTCAAACAACCCAATAGCTGGGTCAAAACAAACAACCCAACAGCTGGGTTTGTCCCTTTTTAACCCAACACTGGGTTATATTTAACCCAGCATTTCTTAGTGTTAGATTTGGGGGGGGGGGGTTCTGACCCCCTCCTTTCTATCGGCTGTGTGGGTGGGGGGGGGGGGGTGGGGGGGGGGGGGGGGGGGGGGGGGCAGATGAAGAAGGCTAGCCTACGCATAATATGGAGATTTACTTGTAAATATTGTGTATATATTATGTCTATAGCCCTAACTGAATTTAAAAATATAATTTTGGCAGCCCCTAAAATGGGTCGTATTGACATTACCTGAGCGGTTGAAGAATACGCTACAGCGCTCATTCAAAGACGTGCGTTAATTGCTTGGATGGAGCAAGAACACCTAATGCATGTGTAGATTCAGTTGAGTGATCAAGTTTACCCTCTTCAACTTAATGCTGCTGAACTGAATTTACGGAGCAAACTATTTGCTAAAATAACCATAGCATTAACAGCACAGCTGAAATACAAGCGCACGGTTCTGTCAGTCAGATGCGTGTGAAAGCTGCATGTGTTACTGTAAACTGTGCTTTCTTTCAGAATCATCATTGGCTGGTAGAAAGACAAAAATAAGTTACATAAAAGTTTTTACCTATAAATGAAGATAAGGTAAAAGTGTGACTAATTACATTTTAGATACATTGTCAGTAATTTAACCAACGAAAATAAAGCCCTAGGAAAACTGTTGTGCATCTCAGATCAACACACAGCTGTGTTTCATGAATGAATCCACGTTTTTAAATGAATCGAGTAAATCAATGATTCAGTGAACCATTCATAAAGACACTCACTTGCTTTGTTTCTGAATGAATCAGCCATTTGAACGAAGCGATTGAATGAATGATTGAATGACTCACTTAAGACAGGGATTTGCCGCCACCTACTGGCACTTTTAGTTTTATATTCAGAGAATAATTTCTTTTTCAAATAATCACTATTTATTTGTATTTTTTATGTTGAATTAACCTATTTCTTTCTAAAGCTACTTATATTTCAGCTACCTTTTTGTAATGTCTATTCAGTGTTTTTTTTTTCTAAAGTAACACAATGATAACTATAATCTTTAATAATAACTTTATCCTTAATCGGCACATGATGTAGGCTACGTGTTAATTAATCTCATTAATTTGAGATTAATTTGAGTAATTAATCAGCACATTATGTAATACATTTTTTTTAAATAATCACTTGACAGCCCTATTTTTTTTGTAAAAACTAAAAGATAACCCCTCCTGCCCCCCATTGGCTCTGATATTCAACAAATAAAGTATTTGCATAAACCGCAACATATAAAATAAAACAGTTATCAAATATGTATGTAAACTCCTAAACACTGCTGTCTCATATTTTACAGCAGTCAATGCAATTTGGGAAAGAAATCAATTAAATCTGGATGTGTGAAAATATTCAGATGTAACCCACTTTGTAATCTTTAACATTTTCATAAGTAACTGTTATTTAATTACACACTTTTTCTCAGTAACTGTAACAGAGTACAGTTACATTTATTTCGTAAATAAATTACGTAATTCTGTTACATGTAACTAGTTACTCCCCAACACTGATATTAGGGTTGATTTACAGTATTTTGCAAGTCTAAAGCACAAAAAGACAAAACTGCAGCACACGCTTATAATAAACAGTGTGTTGGTGTAGACGCTTATTTATCATCTTGTGTGAACGGGTGTTTTAGTGTTCTCGTGTTGGTTATAGACTGTAAATAAGAGTAAACAGAGGCAGGTGAATGTTAGGTAAACTCTCTTTTGCCCTCAGTCACCCTTCTGAGGATTTAATACAATGTTGTGATTATGTAATGAGCTCTGTGAAAATGATTTCTCTTATTTAACATTTAGACTGCAGTTTAATCTTGTTTCTGGAGCAATTTAGGATAAATTACCTAGATTTGCTCTTTTCGTAACCTTTGTTCTAGAGCAGGTTTGTCAATTTGAAATGCTATGGTACACAAGGTGATAAGCGGTCAGCAGCTGTTGTGATTCCTGTAAATATAACTGTAACGATGATGGTATGCCAGCATGTCCAGAGTTTCAGGAGAATATCTCAGGAATAATTTAGTAGGTTTATCTCTGGTGGTCATCTGTTTTGCAGAAAGCTTTGGATTTGACATGTTTGATGTTGGACGGTCAGTTGTGTTCTTTATTGTGGTCATCATAGGAAAAATACAGGCTTGACTATACAAGCCCCAAATATGAACCATTAGGGCAGGGGTCTCCAAATTCGGTGTCCTGCAGAGTTTTGCTTCAACTTGCCTCAACACAGCTGCCTGGAAGTTTCTAGTATGTCTAGTAGTAAGACCTTGATCAGCTGGTTCGTGTGTTTAAATAGGGTTGGAGCTAAACTCTGCAGGACACCGGCCCTCCAGGACTGAGTTTGGAGACCCTTGCATTAGGGAGTGATCAGATGAGGAAAATGAATAATTTCTTGAAATTTATAGACATCATTAAATCAAATTGGAGTTTGTGACTTTTTTCATTTTTGTTATACTTGATGTCATTTATATGCTGTTGCACTATGCATGAAATAAACCAAGGACAATAGACCACATTTATTAATGTTTTTATATTGATGTTCTTGTTTATAGGGGCATAAACTTTGTTGTTGTTGCTGTTGAATAAAATGGCCTTTAGAATGAGAATTACAATGCTTTTATAATGGTAATAATTGGTTGACCATAAAAAAAGGTATACAAATCTCACAGATACATATTGAAGTAGGAACCCAAGTAGTGTAGGACTCTTAGTGCTATATGCAACAGAAAATCAGGGCTCTCTGTAGCATTGATGTTTCAGCTTCAGCCAGGGAAGAATTAAAAATTAAACAGCTTTTCTGAACCCATCTTGCTGTACCATAGACGAGAAACTGAATCAGCTGGCTGGCTTAGCTGTTCTCTGTCCATACGGTATGTAGATTTTAGACTAGTTTCTAACGTTTCAGCACAAACGGTAAACTGATCTGATGGTCAGAGGTAGAAAACATACTTCATTCAAGATGATTGCAAATGCATTTAGCTATACTAGTGCCTTGTTATTTTGTCATGGTTGCATTCTGAGTACAATTTGAAATGCAGGCTTAATCTCCTGTTGTGTTGAAAATCTGGTGACAAATTAACCTCCATTGGATTCCGACACTATGAGAAAAAGTAAAGATTTGTATAAAATATGAGACATTTTGGACTCTTACAGCCTTCGTGTGAGATGTTAAAATTAGATGCACAGACACGAAATAAAAATGTGTCCTTGATGTTTTTATTGACTACTTGTAGAGATTATTTGCACACAATTAGCTGCAAATAACTACAGCTAAGCATAAATAGTATCTAACTGTCACGGGTTACTACTGTGAGGAGCACGGAGCGAGGAACGAGGAGACCAGGAGTACAAAACAAAAGAGTTTAATTCTATTTTTCTGGGAATCACACGTAGCAGAAGGAGTTGACAAACACAATTCCAGACAAAGAGACTCAGAACAGGCTAGAACTAAATAGGGCAGATAATGAGGGGCAGACAGGTGAGGAGGATAACTAATAATGAGACACACCTGGAACAAATCAAACTACATTGGGACAGGAACAGGTAAGGACCAAATAAGGACAACAGGAACTAAACAGGAACATACACGTGACAGATCGCCCCCCTCCCGGATGACGCGTCCCACACCATAACAGTACCATCAGGGAGGGGGGGCGGGCGCCCTGGAGGCTGGTGCAGGACTGGAACATGATGGCGTATATGCCCGCCCCCCCCCCCCCCAAAAAAAAATTTCTTGGGGAAATCTAGGAATGCTGGGGGGCGTTCTGGAGGAGCGGGCACTAGATCGCGCTCTAGAAAGCGCTTATGGGGAGCGGGCACTGGAGTGAGCTCTGGGGCTGGAGCCGACACTGGAGCCGAAACTAAAGCAAGGAGCCCTTCCTGGGCTTGACTGGGGATCAGGAGCCCTCCCTGGGCTAAACTGGGGATCAGGAGCCCTCTGTGGGCTATACTCGGGAACAGGAGCCCTCCCTGGGCTGAACTGGGGATCAGGAGCCCTCCCTGGGCTTAACTTGGGATCAGGAGCCCTCCGTGGGCTTACCTGGGGATCAGGGGCCCTCCCTGGGCTTAACGGGGGATCTGGAGCCCTCCATGGGCTATACTCGGGTACAGTAGCCCTCCGTGGGCTATACTCGGGAACAGGAGCCCTTCCTGGGCTGAACTGGGGATCAGAAGCCCTTCCTGGGCTTAACTCGGGATCAGGAGCCCTTCCTGGGTTGAACTGGAAATCAGGGTAGAGCTTACGTGCTGCTGGCACTGGAGGGTTCTCTGGAGGAGCAGGCACCGCAAAGCACTTTCGAGGAGCTGGCACTGGAGTGAGTTTTGGGACTGGAGCAGACACTGGAGCGAGCTCTAGGGCTGGTGCAGACACTGGAGCGAGCTCTGGAAGGTGCTTACGAGGAGCAGGCACTGGGGCTGAAACCGACACTGGGACCTCATGAACGCATGGCAGGCTTGCCATATTAACGGCCGGTGAATTAGAGTAGGCCGCGGACGGCGATGGTAGTTAGCCCCGAGCCAGAACAGAGAATTAATGGATTCCTGGGAGCCTGCAGAACTCCTAGGAATACTCAACAAAGGGGAGATCTAGGCAAGCTAAGGCAGAGAACCGAGCGGCAATTTCCATAGCCACGGGGAAAACAAGGAAAACAAAAAACTTTTCAAAAAGGCGGAAAAAACAAACGCGAGGAAAAGTCGCCGCTCACTTTTTGTGTGGTCTGGATTTCTGTCACGGGTTGCTACTGTGAGGAGCACGGAGCGAGGAACAAGGAGACCAGGAGTACAAAACAAATTGCTTTAATATTCTCTTCAGGGAATCACACGTAATATAAGGAGTGGACAAACACAATTCCAGACAAAGAGACTCAGAACAGGCTAGAACTAAATAGGGCAGATAACGAGGGGCAGACCGGTGAGGAGGATAACTAATAATGAGACACACCTGGAACAAATGAAACTACATTGGGACAGGAACAGGAAGGACCAAATAAGGACAACAGGAACTAAACAGGAACATACACGTGACACTAACATTCAGAGCGTGAAATGTACGGATCCATATGCAGAGTTTTATTCAGAGACGTAGTCATGAAACAGGCTAGGGTCAGACAAAGGCACACAGTTATATCGAGGGCAAGACAGAAGAGAAGAGTAGTCCAGTAAACAGGTGTGGGTCAATCGACGGTGAACGTAATCCAACAGAGCAAGACAAAGAGAGATAATCCAGGTACACGGCAATATTCCTGGCAGGTGCAAACAGAGTCCGAAACGGCAAGACAGAGAGTAATCCAAGACAGGCAGAGGATAAGGAAAACAGGCAATCAGGCAACACGACGTGACTAGACTTTGACTAGAACTAGGAACTAAGACAAGGAACTGGCTCTGTAAAGTAGCTATCGACTAACACAGTGATAAATGCTAAACAATACTCTGCGATCAAAAAGAGGAAGTCAAGATGCCTGGGTTTCGTCTGTGTGGTGTATCATTGCACTGTGCAATGGATGATGGGAAATGTAGTCTGGGGTGACATGCAACAGTTTGTGTAGTGTGAGAGTCAATATAACTGGAAGGCAACATCTGGTGGCGAGCAGACGGAAAACCACGGACCGGATTCACTGCCTTTATGTCTGGTTCTCAAACCCTTGTGAGGGTAAACTGGCTTTCTCACACTTCTTAGTCCTGCAAAAGACTAGTAATTGCTATCCAGAAAACGAATAACCAAAAACATTATTTCTGACTTTTAAACTGTGAAACTCAAATTGTTGAAGAAATGGTCAATTCTCCATGGACTCCTGAAAACTAGGTAAATTTCGAGTCTTGAATTTCGTAGTTTTGCTGTTTTTCAAAGACTTGATTTTTGATGAATAACATGGGAACCAATAACCTGCTGTGGGTCGTTTCCTAAAACAATTGTCCAAGTGTTTTTCTTCTGCGAGGAGAGCAGAAATCAGCTCTAATGCCCTCGGGCTCTGTGAGTGTCACCGCTGGTAATGCGAACCCACCTGTTAGGAGCTTTCTGTCCGTCGTGATTGCAGAGAAACGCCTTCAGATGGCTTGAAGAGTCCTTATGGAGAAATTCATCACCATCTGTTTACATTACAAGAGAAACATGAGCGCCATCGAAACGTAATGAGAGACAGTGATGTTTTGACAACACTTGAGCACATTGTGACCACCTCATTTGGAACTAATGTTGTATATTTGCACATGAAAGCTTGATGCAAATTTCCTCGCCTGCAACCTCACCCTAATTTAGTGTTGATGCCAGTCGATAAAGTAGACTTTTAGAGTTTAAAAAAAATTACTAATATATATCGTCATACATCCCCAACTGATTAATTGCAGTTTAAGACAATTGTTTTCTGAAATGCTATGTTTAAGTATGCAAAAAAAATCACTAATTTGAATAAATCTGAATATTGGATAAAGTCAGGTTAAAATTTTTTGTTTGATTTTTGTTGACATATGTGACCCTGGACCACAAAACCAGTCATAAGGGTCAATTTTTCGAAATTATGATTTATATACAATCTGAAAGCCGAATAAATAAGCTTTCCATTGATGTATGGTTTGTTAGGATGGGACAATATTTGGCCAAGATACAATATTTGAGAATCTGGAATCTGAGGGTGCAAAAAAATCTAAATACTGAGAAAATCGCCTTTAAAGTTGTCCAAATGAAGTTCTTAGCAATGTATATATATATTACTAATCAAAAATTACGTTTTGATATATTTATGGTAGGACAGTTACAAAATATCTTCATGGAACATGATCTTTACTTAATATCCTACGGATTTTTGGCATAAAAGAAAAATTTATCATTTTGACACATACAATGTTTTTTGCTACAAATATACCCAAGCGACTTAAAACTGGTTTTGTGCTCCAAGGTCACAATTAGAGTTAAATGTTTTTTAATGAGAAGATTGTAGTTTTCTATTTTTATCATGCTTTAAATCAGAAAAGCAGAAAACAGAATGTTTTAGGAATAAATGGTTATATAATTCAGAGCGAATTATATATGAACAAATCCTTCAGTAAAAACCTTTACAATATAGAGAGGAATGAAACTGTTAAAAAAGTTTGGTGTTTGTAACTGCTGTGGAGTGGGAAACAAACACTATTTTGAGAAAACTTTTAAAGATATGGATTGGAATTGAAATCTACAGATGCAAATAAATAAAGTGTAATAAAAAAACATCCAAAATACACATTTAAGTGTTTATATATATATTTATGTTTATTTTTCTGAGGATTTAAAATAATGTTCATCATTGTTGTTTTTTTAGCGCAGCCAAAAGTGATGGTGGCTGGCAACGGTCAAGCTCCTAAAATGACAAACAAGCACCTTAAAAGTATTATAACAGTAGTCAATATGAAGACCAGGTTCGACTTAGTTTTGAATATGAAGAAAATGTTTCGTTTTGTGTTCCACAAAATGAATAGTCATACAGGTTTGGTGCAACATAAATGTGAGCGAATGATTACAGTAGTGACACCAAAGTAAGAGCATCGTTTAAAGCAAATATTCATCATGATCTGGGTCAGAGATGATGCAAATGTAATCAGCTTTTCATTTAATAGAATTCTGTGAATTATCTCTTTCTGTTCTGCAGTAAATCCTGACATACAGTGGTGTGAAAAAGTGTTGCCCCCTTCCTGATTTCTTATTTTTTTTCATGTTTGTCACTTTAATGTTTCAGATCATCAAAAATTTTTAATATTACACAAAGATAATGCAAGGAAATACAAAATGCAGTTTTTAAATGATTTTTTTATTTTATTAAGGGAAAAAAGCTGTCCAAACCTGCCTGGCCCTACGTGAAAAAGTAATTGCCCCCTAAATCTAATAACTGGTTGTGCCACGCTTTGCCGCAACAACTGCAATCAAGCATTTGCGATAACTGGCAATGAGTCTTTCACATCACTGTGGATGAATTTTGGCCCACTCTTCTTTGCAGAATTTTTTTTTAAATTCAGGGGCCACATTGGTGGGTTTTCGAGCATGAATGGACTGTTTTAAGCATCTCAATCGGATTTAAGTTTGGACTTTGATTTGGCCACTCCAAAATTTTAATTTAGTTTTTCTTGAGCCATTCATATGTGGACTAGCTGGTGTGTTTGGGATCATTGTCCTGCTACATAACCCAAGTGCAATTGAGCTTGAGGTCACAAACTGACGGCTGGATATTCTCCTTCAGGATTTTCTGATAGTGCAGAATTCGTGGTTCCGTCAATTATGGCAAGTCGTATAGGTCCTGAAGCTGCAAAGCAGCCCCGGATCATCACACTACCAGCACCATGTTTGACTGTTGGTATGATGTTCTGTTTATGAAATGCTGTGTTGGTTTACGCCAGATGTAACGGGACACACACCTTCCAAAAAGTTCAACTTTTGTCTCATCAGTCCACAGAATATTTGCCCAAAAGTCTTGGGGATAATCAAGATATTTTTGGGCAAATGAGAGACAAGCCTTTATGTTCTTTCTGGTCAGCAGTGGCTTTTGACTTGGAACTCTCCCATGGATGCCGTTTTTGCTCAAAGGAGCAGGGAGGGAGGTCTCTTTCTTATTGTTGAATTATGAACACTGAGCTTAATTGAGGCAAGTTAGGCCTGCAGTTCTTTAGATGTTGTTCTGGGTTCTTTTATGACCTTTTGGATGAGTCGTCATTGCGCTCTTGTAATTTTGGTTGGCCGGCAACTCCTGGGAAGGTTCACCATTGTTCCAAGTTTTCTCAATTTGTGGATAATGGCTCTGACCGTGGTTCGCTGGAGTCCCAAAGCCTTAGAAATGGCTTTATAATCCTTTCCATACTGATACATGTCAACNATCACATACATACATGCTGCCAACATATTATTGTAGCCCAGTTTGTGCTGATTGTGGTGCTACTAAACTTAGTCATTAAAAATGTTTATGAGCAACTGAAAAAAGCACAAATGTCAAAACTTCTCCAGGGCCCAAAAACACCCTCAGACCCCAGAGGGTTAAATGATTTCTTGATTCAACAGGTCTGGCAGTAATCAGGCCTGCATGTGGTTATTGAAATTTAACTCCGCTTTCTAAAATGTTGTGGTTAATTGCAGTTCTTTCATGATGTAACAGGAGGGGACAATTTATTTTTCACGTAGGGCCACGTAGGTTTGGACATCTTTTTTCCCTTAATAAATGAAATCATCATTTTAAAACTGCATTTTGTATTTACTTGGATTATCTTTGTGTAATATTAAAATTAGTTTTGATGATTCGAATTTTTAAGTGTGACAAATATGCAAACAATTTAAAAAAACAGGAAAGGGGCAAAAACCTTTTTCACACCACTGTATGTAGTGGAGGCAGGGTATTTAACAATTTAACAATAAACTTTATTATTCAAAATGAGTCTGACATCAGTGCACAGAACAGTAACCTTTCACTTTCACTCATTATACATACCTTAAAGTCCCCCCTGTAGTCAAATATTTTATCCCTTAAAACTTATCTTTGATCATTAAAATTACATATTTAAATGTTTTTTTTTTGTGAAAATAATTTTCTCATGCCTTAAATTAGCTTGAATGTAACTCTACACCCTTTCCTCATTTACTATACGCTGATCTCTGAATATGCAAATTAGTCCCACCTCCACTCAGTCACACCAACCAGCGCCTCTTGATCCACTGAACTGTAGTAAACGCAAAACAATAGCATACACGGATAATGACTGATAAAACTATCTTTTTACTAGCGGACAACTACAGTGAATACTGTAACATTCGGTAAAGTTACTTACTTGACTTTGATTGTTGTGTCCTAAAATGCCTTGAAGACCCGAATACAGCCGTTCTTAATTTGCGCCCGCGAGCAATGCGTGTGAAGCGCAGAGGTGCGTCTGACTCCGGGCTACTTTTACACTGTTGTCACGGGTTATAATGCAAGTTAGCAGTTCTAAATTCACATTAAACCACAGCTTCATGGTTTTTTTTGCTCTGATTTATTTTTGGTTTTGTGCTGGTATAGGTATATTTTGCATGCTAGTGGTAGGAATCTATCCCTTGACGTGATTGGTTGTTGGAGTTTGTGACGTAGCAAACCGAGGGCTGTTTCAAACGGCATTTCTGGGTTAGCCTTTGGGAAACTATGTTTTTAAAGGGGTCATATGAGATGCTGCTAAAAAAGAACATTATTTTGTTTATTTGGTGTAATGAAATGTTTTTATGCAGTTTAAAGTAAAAAAAAAAAAACACATTATTTTCCACATACTGTACATTATTGTTTCTCCTCTATGCCGCGCCTTTCTGAAACGCGTTGATTTTTACATAGCTCATCGGTCTGAAAAAGCGAGGTTTGTGCTGTGATTGGCCAGCTATCCAGTTTGTTGTGATTGGCTGAATACCTCAAGCTTGAGACGGAAATGTTACGCCCCTACCATACTGTTGTATTCCCTCAGCGACCAACACAGATCAGCTCCAGGCATGACGAAACAGATATCATCCTCTTTTGGAAGACCCAAACAAAGTAGTTTCGCTTTCACAAACAAAGCAGCAGCGTCCTTCAGGACTGGCTGCAGCGTTGCAACAATACTACAGGCAGAATAAAAGTTACGCCTTCTTTCTTAACGTGAACATTTGGGCAGCGTTATGCAAATATTCCCACAGGCGACGTAGGTATGTTGGGGTGTGTTAGAACGAGCCGTTTTAGGGGGGGGGGTGTGGCTGACTCTTAACTTTGATAAAGAATATATCTTTGGATTTGAGACTTTTGTCTTTGCAACTTACAGATCTTCTTTATGCACCAAGAGCTTTAACACTCCAAAGAGAAAGGAAAATTTTAAATTGCATCATATGACCCCTTTAAGGTGAAAATACTCAGCAATGGTGTTGATTAATAGATTGGCACATGGTTTGTCTAAAGGCATATTAAAAACATTAATTTAGAGAGTATCACAATGCATATGCACGCTTTCTCTTAAGCGTAAACAACGCTGATTATGCAGATTACATTCATGTGTACTCTTCAAAATGGCGGAAGACGTAACTCGGGGGAGAAGAATTGTTAATTATGTTATTTTTGTTTTCTTTGCGCTCAAAAAGTATTCTCGTAGCTTCGCAAAACTGAAGTTGAGCCACTGATGTCACATGGACTGTTTTACCGATGTCCTTACCACGTTTCTGGATCCCTAGTATCGGTACTCGGTATCGGCAAGTACCAAAAATAAAAGTATCGGTATCAGCCGAGTGGTATCGGAGTGGTATTGGAGCATCCCTAGTGTAAAGACACACATCAAAGTCAGGCAACACAAGCCTGTTTTAAGATTTGAAACAATATCACTCATAAGACCATGCAGAAACGAAGAAATACATTTTTCGATCAAGACATTTATTTTGTTAAGGATAGATGACTGGAAAAGAGTAAAGAACTCAAATATGAGAAGTGTTTGTCATGTTCTGACCATAAAGAGTTGCTTCAAACCATAAAAAGGTTCCTGTGGCTCAGTGGTAGAGCATTGCGTTTTGCAGCGCAAAAGGTCGTGGGTTCGATTCCCAGGGAACACACATACTGGTATTATTATTATTTAATTATTATAATTAATGGTCTGTTATTTAGGCCTACAACTTTCACTTAGGAGCAAAAATCTGCCTTTAAATTTGAAATAAATATTGAAATTTATCAGGATAATTTTTAAAATTGACCGATAAGAAAATTTTTATCATGATCATTTTTTGGGCCATATCGCCCAGCCCTAGTCCTGCCTCAACTTCCTGTTTCTGTAGAAAACACTTCAAGACAGAAAAGGTAAACCATATTATCAGAAATAATATGGCACAAAAATGTTGGACTTGTATCAACACAACAAACTTTTTGGCTAAATCTCTTTGATTTCTTAATATTGCTCATGTCAAGACTCAGGGAAAGAAAATGCAATTCATAAAAAAATGTTACCGCCACCTGGCAAAGTTTAACTCATATTTACCACTTGGCGAGTGTCCATTTTGGACCTTGTACAGTCCATACTTACAAAAGATTTGCCAACATGACTGGGTGGTCTAAATGACAAGACGCACACAAACACACATTAACATACATCTGCAATGCAGACAGGTGTGATAAATGCCGCAGGTTACACAGATCTGCAAGTGCACACCTTCTCCCCAGTGGGACTCCCAAACATGACTAATGTGCCAAGACAACAGCTCTGCGTCTGCACCACAGGATGATTAGAGAGAACTGTTAAGGAGTTTTCTCAGAGAACCTTAAATCTACATGCAGAGCTTCCTCCATGACTGCTTAAAAAAACAGTCCGGCAAGTATTCAGGCAAATCTGCTGAAAAAAACTGCTTGAAAGTAAGTGATATCCCATGTTATCTGACTAGGTAGCACATCTCAGGCTGTCATCCTCTAGCATTCTCACCCACATCCCTCTTTGGACAGTGTCTCAGGATCACATAACCCACACAGACATCTAGAAAAAGACCTTGCATATCTCCATCCTGTCTTTTTTCAATGATTCTTATTTTGAGGCTCATTTTAAGCAGTACAGAGAAAGACAATGAAACATTAGATACTATAAGACTCTTTTTAAAGGCATTGTATGGTGTTGCCTTCACTTTATAAATACAATATATAGACCCAGATTCTGCGCCTATAAACTTAATTTTATCATTACAGAAATGACATTCATAATTCAAATAATATTTTATATTATTGATTATCATGATTTTGACATATAAACATCAACAATTGTTAGAGATCAGAGTAAAGAATTTAATGATTCTAGCGCTTTTCAGGACAAAATATTGATTAAGCATTAAAAGAACCAGTTCATAAGAGTCGCTTGTTCATGAATCAGACTGATAACATGTGCTGAAATATGACTAAAAAAATAACTGGTTCACAAAAGTCATTTGTTCGAAGTTAGAAGTGGTGAACGCTTCACTTCTTTGAGACTTTTCCAAACTCCCTGAAAACTGCAGTTGTTAAGGCCCTTCTGAAAAAGAGCAATCTTGATAACACCATATTTAGGGTTGGGTATTGGTTGAATTTTATAAATTCCAATTCCGATTCTTATTGATTCCCAGTTTCAATTCCAATGTGGTTTAAAAAAAATAATAATTAAGCAAACGCTTCAGATACTCAATAATTTATTCGCTCTTTGCAAAACTTTTGATTGCTGTTGAATACCATGAACAACAATCAGCCAGCTACATAAAAACTGGACTCGATAAAGAGAGTTTGGTGCAAATCGAAACTGCATGAGATCGGATAAAATTAACACTTTTTAATGGAGGTTGTAGTTGTAAACGGGGGCTGACAAGTCGGAGGACGTGGGGGCAATATGCCAAACTTTTATTAGGAGAAGGAAAGAGACGTGGTAAACATGCAGGGTCAAACAATGGCAAAAAAGGTATATGGCAGGCAAAACACAAGAATAGTCCTAGGGCTAGCGTAGGTTGACGATCGGTAGACAGAATAACAGGGGCGAGACTAGAGGGATAAATCCAGGGAAAACAGGCAAAGATCCGAAACCGCGAAAACAGGCAAGGCAAGGCAAGACAAAACAAGGAAAACACGGAAACTCGGAAAGGGGTACAGGCTAAACAATACTAAGCAGCGGGAGGGATCAGAGTGAATGTAAAAGGAGTGAGTGGGTGATATGAAACCTGTGTGCAATCAGTGCAAATGAATGATGGGATATGTAGTCCGGGATGATATGCAATAGTGTGTAGTGCGAGAGTCAATGATGGAAGGGTGACCTCTGATGGCTAGCAGACGGAAGTTCATGGACCCGATTCTGACAGTAGTTCTCTCACATCTGAGAAAAAATAGATAGACAACTAACAAAATCTTTAGAAATTATGAATGAATGATCGTGGACACTCACTCAAGATTTATTTATTTAATTACTGGATAAATCAGTGTTTTTGAATGAATCTCTTGAATTATTCAAAGAAAAATCATTTTTAACAGCCCCTTTTCACCACCTAAAAAAAAAAAAAAATGCGCACACAGGAATTGATGTGGAATTGAAATTGAAATTTTACTACAAGTATCCGATTCCTGACCTTCAGTATCTAATTCTGGAATTGGAATTGATTTTCGATTCCCAACCCTAACCATATTGAGCAACTATAGACCAATATCAAATCTTCCTTTTATAGGCAAAATTATTGAAAAGGTCGTATGGAATTAGGGGTGCTCGATTGATCGGCTACCGACACTATCGGCCAATAATCAAATGGGATGTTGATCGGCGGGCTCTAAAAAGGCCGATCTTAAGCTGATGACGCTGCTGTGAGAGGTTTGGCACGACATGCAGCGGCACCATCTCAGTCTCTGTCCGGCGCGGGTGAAATAAATATAATGCTGAAGGTGAGTATATTTCTTCATTAAATAACTTATAAAGTAATTTGAAAACCTTGTGTGAGACGTAATTTCACAAACAGCGTGAGTGAATCACCGCGCGCACTCTCACTTTCTCTCTCAAAATTACACAAATGTCTTCAAATAACCACATCACGTCTGCACTTAAGCGAGCTGCACGCTGTACAGTTGACACCGGAATTGTCACTTGCACAATCGAAGCAGTCACATCGTCAGTAAAGTTTATAAATTGCATTACTTTTTAATTCTTGCCAGTGTTTAACCATTCAGCATTCGCGCGCTCTCCTGGAGACCGTGTGCTCATGCACACTCGCAGCACACACACAGCACACACACATGCCAGGTCCACATTACTCCGTTTGCAGTGCATATGTGGTGCATATTTTTTCCACCCTCATGTTAACTGCACACGGTTGCGGTCAGGCACGGCGCCAGAATTTTTTCTCTACCGGTGCTAAGGGGGGGCTAGACCAATGTGTGGGGGTGCTAAGAAAATAAATGATATTGATGACGTCAGAGTTACTTCATAAAGAAATGGGGCTAAACCGGGGCTATTAAAAATTTTGACGGGGCTATAGCCCCCCCTAGCGCCGGTGTAGCGCCGTCACTGGTTGCGGTCCGGCAGTGCGCTCCAGGAGCGGTGCGTCTGCAGCAGTCATGCATCGATCTTTTCCACACGGAGTCTATTTCTGCTGTGCTGCAAGCGCTGAATTAAAGTAACAGCGCATTGTTTGCAGTAAATATGAACATGGATTGACACGAAAATGTAGTAATTACACCAAAAATGCATATTATTAAAGTCTACTCTGTTTCACAGTCAATACATATGGCTTTTTGGCTAGTTTTAAAGGAAAAGAGCACTTTAGATAAACAAGGCAATAATAGATTAACTCGTTTTCATTTATATCGTGTTCGGTTTATAAAAGTTCTTTATAAACCGTAGGATTGCTCGTAATAAAGATTTCAATGCAAAAGGAAAGGCAGTAGAGCTGACTATTTTTAAACAATATCATTTATTTCGTACAAAGTTTTTACGGTTACACCACATTGACATTTTTGCAGTCATCCCCCAAATATTCTCTCAAAATGAATTAAAACCAGAAATTTTAGACTTGGTCCACAAAAAAAAAAAAGATTATGTATGCAATTAATTTGCACATTTATTTTAGAATTTTAACCCTTTTAAATTTAATTGAACCACATGGACACCAAAAATACATCACATCATTGACCCTTTAGGATTATTTTACTTCCTTTTATGTAAAGCACATTGAATTACCATTGTGTATGAAATGTGCTATATAAAATAAACTTGCCTTGCCTGTTCGGAATCAGACTATATACTGGTCACTAGCACTGGGTAAAAAAATATTGATATCTTGATATTAATCGATCTTACATCCCACGAATCGATTAGTTAGCCCGTTTTCAGGTAATGGCGGGTGGGTTGGGCCGATAGGCGATGCCATCGTCCATCGCCGATGGCTGACAGCCATCACGATGTCCTTCCCCCCCACCACAACCCCGTCTCCCGCAACCCGCCGGCTCCAAGTGCTGTGTTCGGGAAAGGAAATGAAGTGTTACTATGGACAACCCTACAGGGAAGAAATGCTCCGACGATGGGACGGAGAACAATATATATTTCAATATAATATCGAAATTATTATGTTGGGCAAAGTATAGGCGACTGTATATAAATGGTGTGCACCGGAGCGCTATGGATTGCACTCGCGCTCTCATTTGACTTTCACTAAAATTAGATTTGTGATCACAAGGACTCTATACTACGGAGCGGCAGTACCTACCACACATTTTACAAGACTAGATATTTGTCCGTGGTGCTCAGTATCTGCAAATCATTCACCATCGTCCTATCAGACATTTCTCCTTACTCTGTGGATGTGGTAAGTGAACTTTCATGTACTGTAATGCAACAGGCTACCGCTAGCAAGCGGCTAACATTTTAGTGGCTCCGTAGACGCGTTATTTGTTTCATGCTTCAGGCACACGTGAAGTGATCATCTCCTTCACATTAATACCAGTTTCAGCACAAAATAATCATGACTAAACATCTGAAGGTAAGTTAAAAGAAAGAGTACAACTACAGTCTCGTGTAATTGCTCAATCAGTGTTTCAGCCTCGCAAAGACGTCAACATAACATCTTGTAAACAATGTCACATAACGTCACATTTACCTCAGAAAAACATATTCAGTGACCATAAACTCATTAATCAGACAGAAAAATAAACGGTAGAGAGGGGCATTTTGTTAAATATATGCCCCATATAACATATTCATTATACATTTTACTGTTCTTCAGTGTTTAATTTATGTTTGACTAAATCCATCAAGTTTTTGTGACAGCCAACATTGTTTATATTAAAAAAAAAATTGAAGTAGAAATATTATTATGTAATTATAACTTTATTATTTAAACTTCATTAAGTGTCATTTTAACATATCAGTCAATTTTAACCTTCAATATTATAGTAATCTGCCCTAGAAAGGCAAAAGACCATAACTCGCTATTGTGTGAAACTGAGAAAAATTACTTTAAAGTTTTTTACTTGTCCAGCTAAATTAATTATAGGTAGGACACTGGAAATTTGGCAATTAGGTGTTTTAGTAATGAAAATTATCTACATTAAAAAACTGTGAGCTCAAACTCAAAACTGTTTACCCCTGTTTTGAAGTTAATGTACTCTGCCTTGGCAATAGTCTGCAAAACGTGAGAAGTCACACCAAGGCAAAAGGCAGTAACTTCCACATTATCAATAATTGGTTGCTGATCATCATTTATCATCATCATGATCATCATCATAATCATTTACAAAATCGTTATAGTAACACCTGTATAAAATCTAGTGATCATGGGCTGTCTCATATAGGCTATTGCATATAGTAATGTGACTGTATTAAGGTTTTTTTTTTTTTTTTGGCCACCCCCCCCCCCCCCCCCCCCCCCCCCCCCCCCCCCCCCCCCCCCCCCCCCCCCCCCCCCCCCCCCCCCCCCCCCCCCCCCCCCCCCCCCCTTAAACAAAGCAGACTAAAAGTTAAACATGTGAGTGGACACCGTGGATACCAATTTATTTGCTATGCTCATTAACGTAAAAGAATGCTAGACATAGCATATTGCTTTTATATTGACTTGTATTAAATAGCCTAAACTAAAAGAATGACTTGTGGATTGATGTGAACGCCAGCAAGAATAATGCTCAGAATGATTGTGAATTAAACATCTCCAATGATGTTCATTGCAATGTTGATTTTATCGGGTTACAAGAAAAGGTAGGATATGGATTTAATTGCGAACTGTTAGTAGGCTACTGATTTTATGATTTATCATGCTAGCTACGGCATTCAAGTCCACACGCGTCCAGCAGGAAGTGACATCAACTAGAAGTGACAGCCTGGTGAATAATCTGCATTACAAAAAGAAAAAAAAATATTTAAAGGTTATTCACGATTACATATTGCTGCCAAGGTATCTAGTCTTTACAGTGTTTTGTTATATGGAGCTGTTTGGTAGATCGCGATCCAATTCATTTTGTCTACACCGTAATTAAAATGCGGCAGACTTTAATGGACAGTAAAACAAAGGCAGAACACTGTATAACTCCAAGCCGGCACCGTAACTTCATTTTGACGAATGGCTAAACAAAGTCAGAACGCCGTAACTCAGTTTGAGCGTTCCAAACAAAGTGAAAGAGCCGTAACTGGTGTTATACGGTGTTCTGCCTTGGTTTCTCCGAGGCTTTTCGAAGTTACGTTTGAGACGACCCATTATTTTCTCAGAAAAACACCAAAATTGACTCAAGATACTTATACACATGATAAATGATGTCTTGAATGTCCCAAAAATATCAATAACTCATTTTCGACAAAAATCGAAAGTACGGTCTTTTGCCATTGCACGGCAGTAATGTAGTACCAACTAACGCTCATGTATATTTTACAGCATTAGTTGAGAGATTTTTTTTCCTTGAGAAAATTTGGCATGTACTGTACCTGATATATATCCAAAATAATCGATATTGAATCGAATCGCAAGCTTGTGAATGAGAATCAAATCGAATCGTGAAATTTGTGTCAAAACCCAGCCCTACTGGTCACGCTATCTATGAATCCTACATTTCAAATACTGATGCAGTTTAATACCGCAAAGTAAAAAAAAAAAAACAGTGCTATCCCATTCCCCAGGTCTTCTAAACATGGTTGAGATCACACAATACAAAAGTGACGGACATCCTTTACAAAAGAACAAGCTCCAGCCTTCAAAGCTGTCACCTTTTTTGTGTTGTAGCAGCCATTAAAAACTTACTGCACCAAATCCCTGCGACTTGCACCTTCCTCATGTTCACCAGCCTCGGCCCAGTGCCCAGAGGCAGAGCGACACCATCCACACAAACCTAGCAGGAAAATCCACTTCCTCTCCAGCAGATAGTACTTATAATAACACCATGACAGCTCAGAGAAACCATAACACAGCCTTATCTGCACAGCATCTACTATAAGTAAGCCATAATAGAAGATCAATGTCGGACTGCGTAGCATAAAGCCAGCATTTGTGGGCAACAGATGGGCACTGCAGCAGGTGAGAGCATGATGCTCATATTCAGCCATCAAATGCTTACTCTTCAATGCATTTCACAGACATCCACTCCTTTCAATTGTTTAATGTTATTATGATGCCTAATGCTAATTTAACCGAGCATGCATTAATCAGATGTTAACTCCCTGTGCTATACGGTATGCAGATATACCTCTCAATGCAGTAAGCAGATGCAGAGACGGGAAAGACAAGGAGACGAAAAGACAGGATTCCCTTTCGCTGCACGGTACATACACACATATACACTCACACATGGGTGGGAAGCAGGATGAGATGGAGACGAAAGCAAAGAGAGAGCTCGCCTTGTTGCTTGACTACCCACCTCTGCCGATGCCTGCTGCAGTGTTTCCTACTCGGCGAGACTGAAGAAGAGTTGGGTGGGTGAAGTCAGATTGCCTCCGCCGAGCGTCAGAAACGACGGCGAGAGAGAGAAAGAGGGAAGGAAGATGAAGATGACTGGGTTTATCCTCCACGCTACCCTGTCAATGTGTGCGCCTGTATGGCTGAGTGCATGAGTGTGCGCGCGAGAGGGGGCGGATGGGAAAGAGAGAGAGACAGAAGCTGTGTAAGTGCGAGTGAGTCTCCCGAGAATGTCAATGAATAGAGACTGAGGAACACAGTGTGTTAAATTCAGGGTCCCTCCCCCTTACATCACACTAACACAGTGCTCTGCACAGTCAGCGCAACATCTAACCATATGGAGGAACAACGGGTGCAAGAAGGAACAGAGAGAGACACAAGAAAAGGAGACACACAAACAAATTTAAGCTAGCGTGTTCAAAATGTTTTCAGAAAAACCCACTGCAAAGATGTGATTTCACAGGTGAGGGGTTCTGGAATGTCTCTACATGTATTTCTTCTGCACTATGCTGGGTGATGCATCTGCGGAGTCAAAGGACACACTGCAGGTGTGTGGTGAAATGCACCGGGCCTTTCTTACAGGACAACATCAAACTGCATTTGCAATGTATTCAGCTTCCTCATACATCCTTTTCTGTGGGAAATAACGTATAGCAGGAGTTGCTTTTATGTCATCAGGATTTGACTGGCTTATTAGCCTATTATATTATTGGTTAATATTGATTACAATTTTCCAACCCACACAGCTTTAGTTATATGAGCAAAATAGTTTTCAGCTATAATAAAACTGAATCAAAATGTAATATTTCAATTATTAAATAATATTTCAGATTTTAAACTGTTTATTTTCCACATACTTTGCATTTTATTTAAAGTACTTTATTGGCATGTTTGTGGAAAAGAAAAAGAAATATACAATACAATATAAATATATTAAAATAAACATATCTTTTTAAATAATTAAAAAAAAAACTACTAAGTATATATATATAGACAGTGGGTACGGAAAGTATTCAGACCCCTTAATTTTTTCACTCTTTGTTATAATGCAGCCATTTGCTAAAATCATTTAAAGTTAATTTTTTTTTTCCCTCATTACTGTACACACAGCACCCCATATTAACAAAAAAACACAGAATTGTTGACATTTATTAAAAAAGAAAAACTGAAATAAATATCACATGGTCCTAAGTATTCAAACCCCTTTGCTCAGTATTTAGTAGAAGCACCCCTTTGATCTAATACTGCCATGAGTCTTTTTGGGAAAGATGCAACAAGTTTTTTTTGGGGATCCTCTGCCATTCCTCCTTGTAGATCCTTTCCAGTTCTGTCAGGTTGTATGGTAAATGTTGGTGGACAGCCATTTTAGGTCTCTCCAGAGATGCTCAATTGGTTTAAGTCAGGGCTCTGGCTGGGCAATTCAAGAACAGTCACAGAGTTGGGTTGTGAAGCCACTCCTTCGTTGTTTTAGCTGTGTGCTTAGGGTCATTGTCTTGTGGAAGGTAAACCTTCGGCCCAGTCTGATGTCCTTAGCACGCCTGAGAAGGTTTTCGTCCAGGATATCCCTGTACTTGGCCGCATTTATCTTTTCCTCGATTGCAACCAGTCGTCCTGTCTTTGCAGCTGAAAAACACCCCCACAGCATTATGTTGCCACCACCATGCTTCACTGTTGGGATTGTATTGGATAGGTGATGAGCAGTGCCTTGTTTTCTCCACACATACCGATTAGAATTGAGGCCAAAAAGTTCTATCTTGGCCTCAGCCGACCAAGAATCTTATTTCTCACCTTCTTGGAGTCCTTCAGTTGTTTCTTTTATTATCAGTGTCTGCACTGAGAGGCTTTCGTCGGGCCACTCTGCCATAAGCCCCGACTGGTGGAGGGCTGCAGTGATGTTGACTTTCTACAACTTTCTCCCATTGCCCGACTGCATCTCTGGAGCTCAGCCACATTGATCTTTGGGTTCTTCTTTACCTCTATCACCAAGGCTCTTCTCCCCCGATAGATCAGTTTGGCCAGACGGCCAGCTCTAGGAAGGTTTCTGGTCATCCCAAACGTCTTCCATTTAAGGATTATGGATGCCTCTGTGCTCTTAGGAACCTTAAGTGCATTAGAATTTTTTTTGTAACCTTGGCCAGTTCTGTGCCTTGCCACAATTCTGTCTCTTAGCTCTTCAGGCAGTTCCTTTTACCTCATAATTCTCATTTGCTCTGACATACACTGTGAGCTGTAAGGTCTTATATAAACAGGTGTGTGGCTTTCCTAATCAAGTCCAATCAGTTTAATCAAACACAGCTGGACTCAAATGATGTTGTAGAACCATCTCAAGGATGATCAGGAGAAATGGACAGCACCTGAGTTAAATATATGAGTGTCACAGCAAAAGGGTCTGAATACTTAGGACCATGTGATATTTCAGTTTTTCTTTTTTAATAATTCTGCAAAAATGTCAACAATTCTGTGTTTTTCTGTCATTTTGGGGTGCTGTGTGTACATTAATGAGTGAAAAAAATTAACTTAAATGATTTTAAGCAAATGGCTGCAATATAACAAAGAGTTAAAAATTTAAGGTGGTCTGAATACTTTCCGTACCCACACTGTAGATAGATAGAATAGAATATAGATAAGATAGATAGATAGTGTTTTATGCACCATTCGAGATCATAATTGAATAGATTGTTTAGTGTTCATTAGTCAATTAGCATAAAACATATGGATTTGTTAATACTAAGAGATGCACACCGACGATCTGGCACCAGGGAATCAGGATATCGGACGAGTTTTTCCTGCTGTTTGGTCCCGGATTCGTGATTGGTCCGTCGTCCACTTCTTTCTGATTTCGAGCCGATCCGTTTTGTTACTAGCGGCACAGGCAATAACATCAGCCGCACATTCTCTCTCTTTTCTCTCCGACGACCCCTTCTCTCTCAAACACGTCTCATTCGCTCTGGTTAAATAGTTCTTTTATTGCACAATATTTTAGTCATTCCCGCAGGTTTCGCGCTAATACCAAACACGCGCGCACCACCACTGATCTATATTAGCGGAGCGCACAATCCGCGCTCAGTCTCAAACAGCTTGTGAGCCACAAATATCAAAAGTGAATGGCTAACTGCACTAAACTTTCAAATACATAAATTGTCAAAATGCCCGTCTTAGCGAGTATCCAGTTAAACACAGTCAGTTTTGGAACGTTAAACATTTGAGAAAGAGAACGCATGTTGTGTAGCAGTATATTGGGTCCGTGGATAAACTCTTAAAGGGACCGCAGTCCAATATTCTTGCTGCTGTCTGTCATTTTAATCAAAGAACAAAAGACAAAGAAAAATCACTTTCTGCTCTTGACTGAATATGTTTTATAACTTTAATGGTAAGCATTAATCTGTATTTAATTTTTACCATGAAGACTACATAAATTAATGTAATCAAATTGGATGTGTTATTTTACATTTGATTATTTTAATTTCTGTAGTATTTCTTACCTGAAATACTGATTACTTAACCTGAAAAACTTAATTTCATAGCTCTCTATATTCTATTGCATTTATCTGTGCTGTTTTTTGCAATTTTTTTTATTTACCTTGTGTCGTCTATCCAAATAATTACTTCTGGCATTAAGAAAAGTAGTTGTTTTTGTTTTGTAAATCTGTCAATTATAGTTCTTAGAAAGAAAATCTAATCGGCAATCGGAATCTGCAAAAAATATATAATCGGCAAAAAAAATCGGTATCAGCAGATCACACCAACAAGAAAAATCGGAAATCGGAATTGGCCAAGAAAATTGCAATCGGTGCATCTCTAGTTAATACAAAAGTATATATGTTTAATACTGAATGTATAACAATAGCAATATGGATTAATTAAATGTAATTTAAACATAACTTTAATTTTGACAGTTTATTTCATTTCTCTATATTAGAAATCTTTCCAAAGAAGAGGATGCAAGTGAAGAAAAAAAAGTTTTTTTTAAAGCATGTCAACACAAAACCTCTTATAAAAATAGCCTGTATCAAATGGCACTAACTTTCCATCATTTCAGCTTCTGCCCTATAGATCATCATCTCATTTTCCACACAGGTTGTATTAGCACATGCCTTAGTATGAGACGTTTGGCTGAAGCTTCGGGGACTGCAGCAATTCTAGCATTGCATTACTGTGTCACTGGTCTTTGGCTCACATCCAGCCATACTACAGCAGATCTGTTTGCCACCTCTATTCCCATCCTTGCAGCATGGAGACCACAAGGAAACGCCTCTACATTTAGCCTAAGTACTGTCCTAAGTGGTGCATTTACTTTGAGTGCTAAATAGGATACAGAACAGCGCAAGAATAAATGCTTTCTCGAAGACCACAGTAGTCTATTAAACATTTGCAAATTCATGTGTATAATTCATATTAGATAGATTAAGACGTTGTCTTTAATGTCTTCAATTCTTTACAAATTATTTAAATCTTTTATTTAGCAAAACTTTTGCAATACAGAAAATCCCATACTGGTTGAAATATACTGAGAAGTATACTGGAAACATACTTTGCCTCGTGTCTAGGGTTGAGTATCGTTTGGTTTTTTTTTCGATACTGGTGCCAAATCGATACTTTTAAAACGGTTCCGGTGCCTGAACCGATACTTATTAAAAAAATTTAATAAATAAAAATTCCCCAAAAAATGATGGATTGGCCATTAGAATAGAAATAGAACAGAGAGTGCAAATGTTAGAGGGTCAAGTTTTTTAATAAAAAAAAACAAGCAGATAAAATTAGAAGTAGTTTTAGAATAGAGAGTACTAGAGTTAGAGGGTCAAATGAAGATGAAAGAGATGTGTTTTCAGCCGTTTCTTGAAAATATTAAGTAGAGGTCAACCGATCGTGGATTTTGCAGATACCGATAGCTAGGTTGGACCACACT
This sequence comes from Sinocyclocheilus anophthalmus, assembly GCA_018155175.1. Lineage (NCBI taxonomy): Eukaryota > Metazoa > Chordata > Actinopteri > Cypriniformes > Cyprinidae > Sinocyclocheilus > Sinocyclocheilus anophthalmus. Next base: position 93,990 of record JADLZN010010908.1, read on the forward strand.
GGCCGATACCGATAGTTTTAAAATTGATACTGAACAAAACTAAAATAGTGCTTTATTAACAAAAACAGTACTGATCCATACTAGTAGTAGTAGTAAAAAAAAATGTTGTTGTAAATGTTGAAATTAACGCACTCTAATAAGGAACAATACTTACACAGCTTTCATTTAATCTTAATGCTACAAATGGACTCAAGTGTTACCATTTCATTTCAACTGTCATACTTAAAGATGCACATCTTTAAATATACACAAAGGCCATAGCATTAAAATATATACATATGGATATTGTATATATACTATCACACTTTAGTTGCTACTCTATTCTCTGACACGTTGATGCTATACTAATCATCAAATAAAAGTGCTTTCGCAGTGAGTCCTAGGAGAACTCCGCCGCGCGGACTCAATCTACACACCACATCGGCATGTCCGCTTTTCAAGCTTCACCTCTGGCAGCTCCTAATTTGATTATCATGTATAAATCACCCAAACTCAGTCGAGTTTACTTCAAGAATGACACTTTGCATGGATGAGTCTTTGAAGTTCGTGTTTTAAAAAAACGGCAGCAAACGAAAGAGAAAGAGCACCAGACTTTTTAAAAGCCACAGAAAGACAAACTTTTTGGCTGAAAATGCACATACACAATCATTATGTCATTACCCCGATTCGGGACCATATAATGTAATTTAAAGGAAAACTTGTGAATGGCGCGGAAGGATTTTTGTTGCTGCATTTAAAAAATCCGCGTCTGAAGTTATCCCGCTCACATCAGTGTGCAGTATCCACTGGGGGGGGGTTTCTAAACCCAATAGCACGTGCTGTCAGTGGATTTCAACCACTAGAGGCTTGCTCCTCCACTGCATATCCTGTGTCCTTCGTTGTCATCCGCACTGGGTTTTATGTTATGTCTATTCATCTGTGTGTGGACGCCAACCGCGGAAAACTATCGGTTCATGGTATCCTTTTTTTCTGCTCTTTCGCCCGATATGTTTTTTGGTCGAATCTCTCATTCCATCCTTACATTCCAACTAATTTCGGTGCCCTTGTACTAATTGGTCAAAACCTATACATCGGATCTCGATGTACAGCACTCTAATATTAAGGACTCAGGCTCTTGATTGGCTGGCACGGTCATGTCCCCAGAGGGAACAGTCAATTATGAACGTCCCATGAAAACTGTGTTTCGTACATAGGTAGAATGCAAATGTTTCATACAGCATTTAGCCAAATGTACATTTAAGCATATTTCAAACTTTAACCCTCTGAGGTCGATTAACGTGGATACGCGTTTTGAGGCATCTTCTCCTGATCACAACCGAAAAGAGCTTAATTTACACTTTCAGTTTTGATCTTACAGACTAGAGCAATACATCAATCGGATCTGTAAATGGTCTACTTTTATTTGCATACACACATAATAACAACAAAACTTTGCGCATTTATAAAATAAAGAAAACATACAGGCTGCGCTGTCTAAAAGCCCGCCTAGGGTCTGCGTAAGCTTTATTTAGAGACGCGTCATTAAAATGAACTGAAACTCAGCGAATATTTGACACACATACAGTACATGAGAGATATATCTATAGAAAGTTTGACATGTCTATTTTTAAACTAAGCAAGTCTTATCGAAAGCTAATATTCTGTGATAAAGTAATCCATAATTAACCAACGCAATGTCCAGTTTCTCCGTCTGATCTCATTATTTTAATGTGACCACGCCCACTATGCTCTGAGGCGCTATTGATATTACACATCATCCCCGATGAAGCGTCGCGGCGTGATAAACCACCCCATCACAACAAAAGCAGCAGACCTCAAGTTTTACTGTTCGCTTCGCGCTGAGAGGAATAAGACAGAATTCACCTCAAGAAGTTTTGGATTACCTCAGGAAAAAACATGAGCAAGTCTTTTTTATTAACCTACTTGTATTAGTTTTCACATATCTTGTACACATTTTACTAGTTAGACTTTCTCCAAACTGTAATTCCTGACTAAATGTATAATCAAGCGAAACATTATAAAGTTTAATTCACAGCATTTAAATGTCATGATGCCAGGATGTTTTTTTTTTATGTTCTATAACAGACAGAAATATTATATAAAAGTAATATGAGTTATAATGTTTCTAGCCTAATGTCAGTAAGAATGATTTGTCAAAACTTTACTGTGATAGGATATTCTCTTTTCACGAATATAGCCATATATGTTTATAATGATAGTTTTTGGATTGTATAGGCCTACATGCAAAGCGTGCTTGTGTTTATGAATGTAACTAAGGTTCTGTTCATGAATATCTGCTCTGGTGTTAATATTTTGAATGTGTTATACCTGTGTTTTATGGAGTAATGACGCTGAAATGTTTGAAAATGTTTTAATTTTCGTTTAGGACTGTGGCTGCATTACCGCATCTTGCACAAGAAAGGCACACGCACGTCGTTCAGTTTTGAGTTTGCTGGAAAATCACACTGAGTAAGTGCGCAGTATAGTAATTGTATTATTCCCAGAATGTGTGGTAATATTATTTGTGGTTGATAGTGTTAAATGTTAAAAAAAAAAAAAAAAAAAAAGAGAACAAAAAAAAAAAAAAAAAAAAAAAAAAAAAAGAAAGGAGGCATTTGTTTCTTCATGAAGTAATAGCATACTAATACTACGTGTTACGGGGGGAATACACCACTCTTGCATTTCTCCTGCATCTCGTCAAGCGAAGGAGGCCCTCTTTCACGGAACTTTTCCAACTCCGTTTCGAAGTGTGCATTCACTATTTTACAGTTGTTACTTTCATTTGATTTAGTTACTTTGTGGTTAAATATGTTTGCTATGTGGTAATTGTTTCTTTGTTTTCGATAAATTAGTACTAGTATCAGTAAACATCACAATAATGTTAATAATGTAATCTGTGTAAACAGCATGCTTGCTTTTTAATTTCAGATGTGCGCAACCATTGCAACAGACCCTGTTGCAAAGAGCAGCCAAAGGCAAATAGCAGCCCACTTGGTCATAGTGAACCAGAGACTGACGTTGAACCTATGTTCACAGGTTCTGAGAATTCCCTAAGCCCCGCACAGAGCCTGTGACCACATGCTAAGACCATGGATGAACACATCCTCCAAAATGCATTTGATAAGTATATTATATTCTCAACTACACTACAAACCAAAAAATAGCTACTTTTCTTTTTCCTCATTATTTTCTTTGTAGCAATTCCCTCGTCCGTCACACACCGTGACAGCTTCTTTGCAGCTCATTATGCAGGCCTTTTTTGTTGTCCTTCCCAGGTGGTGAATCACTCATTTACATGGCCATCTTTTACTGACCTCACGCCCCCTTGCATATACCTTTTCTACACAAAATTGTCTTAGAAAATTTAAATCAATATAGTGTTTTCTGTGAATGAGTGAGTAAACTAAATGTTTTTCACATCATTCTGATGCAAAAACTTTAGACTTCAAGATCAGTTCTCAAAAGTATTGTGATCAAATGTTCTGTATGTGTTTTTATGGCCTTATTTCAGTGACTTTAAATTTGTAGTTTTTCACTAAGCACGCATACACGTTGTTTTCTCAAAAACACAATACGTACATACATGCTGCTCACATATTACTGTAGCCCAGTTTGTGCTGAATACAGTGTAATCAGACTTTAGTCATTAAAATGTTTTTAAGATACTGAAAAAAGCACAAATGTCAGAGCATGTCAAAACTTCTCCATGGCCAAACAACCCGCAGACCCCAGAGTGTAACACACTTGGGAAAATCAACCCATGGCAACCGTTTAAAAGTAGCCCAATTCTGTTGAAAAAAATGTGGACTTGGCAACCCTGAATCCAACAAATGCTGCAGGAGTCAGATTTGACTGATCACAAGTCAAGAATAAGGAGAGATGACTGACAACAAGACCATGCTTGAGTATTTGCTGCTCAACATATTCTAAGCTCATTGACAAAGGGTAAAAAGTGGTTAATAATTCATATAATATCATTTAGTGCTTTTAGCAGATACGTTAGCCAGCGACTTACATTGCATTGGCATATCATTTTTTAACCAGTATGATTTACACAAATACTCTGATCTTTGTAAGATTGCGTCTCCCTTTACACAGAGTGCACGTCATGTGATCGTGAAAATCGCAATGTGAGTAAACAGTGGCAAAACACTCATTCAAAAATATTAAATCCACCACCATCCTGAGAGAGCTCCTGGTGGCCAAATTAGTACCATATTAAAATATTTACGGTTGGACACAAAATCCGGCGAGCGAAACACATATTTGCGGAGCATTCGGCAATGTCCGACGATTCCGCGCGAGTGGGCATTAAGAAAAACAGACAATCCCGGACCGTGGACCATTAGAAAATGCCCCCTCCCGCCAGACGCATTTTGTATCTTTCCCAAAAGAGGACATCTCCTGGGGGAAAAGAGGACGTAGCGTACGGGTCCAATCCTAATTTCAAACCAATTATTGCTAATCTGTAGTCCTCACAAACCTGGATCCTCACACGCTCAAAACTGGGGAGATGATCGTGGACTTCAGGAGAAACCCCCTTGCCAGGTGCCGCCCACACTTCCACTCACGGCAGTGGACAGCACTGGTGATGACGTGCAGCAGTCATTCATTCCTGCGTGCACCACAATCTCGCACTCATGAGACCAAGCGGTAACACTCACTTTGACTCCATTTGGAAAAAAGGCCCAGCAGAGTTTCTACTTCCTTCCTGCGCAGCTGAGAAGTTCAACTTGCACAGAGCTGACTGAAACGTTTCTACTCCAGCCATTATTGAATCTGTCCCCGGCACTGCAATAACTGCGCCATGGTTCAGCTCCGCTTACAAAATCTGACCTCAAATACACAGGAGGGTAGTTCACATGACTATGCCATCAACTGTCATTGGTACGACCCCCCTCGTCTTCTCTCCAATAACTGGACTGTATCCAGAGGTTGTACAAAAGGCTGGCAGAATCATCACTCTGGACTCCCTCACATCCACACACCGTACTTGTGCCCCCTCTTTGAACTGTTGCCACACTCTTCTGTTGCTACAGAGCTCTGAGCACCAGAACGTCCAGACACAGGAACAGTTTCTTCCTTTAGGCAATCCATCTCATGAACACTTGATAATAACCGTGGAACACACACTATTTATTCACTCTTACACTTATTTATCTAACACTCATACTGAGTGCCTACACCTCAAATTTGCACATAATTTACAGTACCTGTACATACAAAAAAAAAAACCTGTCTATTGTAATATACATGCACACACAACTGTCAATTTATATATTTTTATCCTTTAGGTTACTTGTATCATATTTTAATTTTTATTATCTGTTGTTTTTGTTCCTGCCACTGTCTTCTGTGTACAACACTGTGCGCAGCTATCTGCTACTGTCACGAAAACAAAGTTCCTCACAACCTGTGTAAACCCATACCTGGGCAATAAAGCCCTCATTCTGTGTAGCTAGACTTCTGATAAATCTTTTTAAAGTCGCATGGAACAATATTTTCTGCCCATCATATCTGGTGACAAGAAGACCTCATCGATCACAAACAGGAAGCCATTTGACTGTGTCTTGTGGACTAAAAAGTTTACTTCTTTTCTCTTTTTGCATTGGACACAGGTTATTAGAAAATGTGAATACAAGGGGCTTATAAGCTTTAGGCCATTTTAATTAGCATGTTTGCTTAGTTAAACGGAAGGCTAAGCTGCGCCAGATCAGAGCAAGGTAATTTACTAGACTGACATTCACACACGTGCTCCTTGGATGCTCTCATTTCCCGATTTGTGCTTTTAAGTCGGAATGTGAAAACAACATGGACACTCTCGTTACTACAAAGATGTATTGATGAAATTATTTTTCACGTGCGGTGATGTTGTTTCTTACGTCCGTTTCGGAGAACCAGAGGACAAATATTTCAATCGATCGCTCAGGCATAGCACCGTAATTGAGCGCCGCGGAAATCTGGCGTTCAGGACATCTGTTCTAGTACTTACCGTTGTACATAGGTACGGTGCCATTTGTCGTAGCCTAAGTTCTTTGGTACCCAACCCTACGCGTGTCCAACAAAAGATTTTAATTAAAAAAAAACAATACAGCGCTGCATCTCAAGCTGAAATTACAAGAATAAAGCTTACACATAAAAAAAAATGCCCTGGAGCGTTTGTCAATACATCTCTGTACTTGGGCTGCGTATCGTTCAAAATTTTTCGATATCGATACCGATACCTTGACTTCGATACCGGTTTCCTGAAGAAAAACAATTATTTTTTTCGATACCAATTTTATGAAATCTATTTGAACAAGATTACATTATCTAAAAAAAAAAACTTTGGTTTTATTTTTCAGCAGTTTACACATCTGTTAGCTACATTTACACTAATGCGTGTGACAGAATCACCTAGCTCAGACAGAATCGTCATTTCTATTAGGTAATCCATCCATATTGCAATGGAAATTTAGGAATTGCATTTGCACAATTGCAAACCACAAGGACAAAGTACACAAGAACATAATTATTATAATGATGAGCATCGCACCATCTGACAGGTTTCTAATTAACCCCTGCGACTGAAAATGTCACAGAGACAAAATATGACAAATTACAGCAATCAACTATCCATAATATTTCAGAAAACACTGGAGATTCATGTCACTCAAGAAAGCTTCAATGACATTAAGAGCATTCAAGGACAGTTGAGAGGCACTCAAGGTCACTTACACTAAATTAATAAAATAATACAATTTTGAATAAAAAGAAAAAAAATTAATAAATCGAACTCATTCTGAAGCAGTACAAATGTGCTCTGTACAATGGATACATGTTTTCTATTCACTATTCCATTTCTGAAAAAAAGGTTTTATGTTTCTAGGAGAGAACCGTAAAACTATTAAACGTGTAATATAAACCTAAATTGAAACCTGAAGTTTTTCTTCCATTCGGTATTCTAAGTGCTGACTTCATTCTAACCAACGGATATGGTTTAAAAGGGAAGATCCAATCAGGGAAGTCCCTGAAGGGTCTCATAATTGTACCATTTAACCAATGACTCAGTCTGGCTAATAGTGCTACTCCTTGCCAGAGTCCAGCCACCAGCTCTCTACTGTACAGCTACTCAAGCAGGAAAATGTGCTGCAAAATATGCCAATATTCTAGAAATGTCTTTGAGGAAGAGAGGAGGAATTCATTGCCCATCCTTTCTAGATGAAAGCATCACTGAAATGAATTCAGTGTTATAGGACCAGCATTTTCTAATAATATGAACTCTGAAACAATTTGCATTCGTCAAGGCATGGCTGCACAATTATGGCAAAAATAATAATCATGATTATTTTCATTAATATTGAGGTCATGTTTATTTAACATGATTACTTATTGACTTTGGAAACATTCTGCATTTATTGTAAAAACATAAAATGATTATATATACACACACACACACACACACGTATACTTACATGGATTTAAAACACAGAACAAAACAAGACATAATCGTTGGAAGCCAAAACCATAATTGATAAAAAAAGATTAATTGCACAGCTCTAGTCGTCTACACAAGCTATTCAGATTATTATATATCACAAGCACAGTGATACCAGCAATGTGCTGCATTTATGTGTAAGAATGTTACTCTCTTGTTTGAATGACTCCTGGCAATACTCTAGTCCAAAATGCAGCTTGTTAAAAGAAAAGTAAGACAGTGGTTTCTATTTATACACTGGTTTGCAGCGCTGCAGCGGAACGGCGCAGAGGCCAGCAAAAGAAAATCAAGATGTGCTTGCATGCAGCCTGTGAGGAGAATTCTTGCCTTTTTACTTCACCTTCCTCTTCCTGCACTCGAGTTGAACAGCACATTCACACGTGGCTTGAGGGGCGGTCTCAAATAACTGCAGCCCATTTGAAGTGTGAAAACGGTGGAAGCCAACTTTTGTTCCATTTCATGACAAAGCAAGGGCATTTCTCAGATGGCCAAAGGAAGTCGCCCAGACAGTTCAGAGTGATTGGTGTACATATTTAACTTTTGGCCATTAAAAAAATGATTCCTGAAAATACCTATTTTAGTAACTTTATACAGCATTCTATATAGAGCTGCACGATTCTGGATAAATTGAGAATCACGATTTTTTTTTTGTCTCAAATAGAGATCACGATTCTGAACTAAACAAAATAATGTGTGACAAAATATTATTTCTGCAACCTATTTAAAAGTGTTTAATTTATTTGAATGAATTATGAAACATTTTAATATGAAACTACCAGTCAAAGTTTTTGAACAGTAAGAAATAGATAAATTAATACTTTTAGTTGCAAGATCTTTAAATTGATCAAAAGTCGATAAAGACATTTATAACAGTATAAAGATTCTATTTCAAATAAATGCTGTTCTTCTGAAACTTTTATTCATCAAATAATCCTGAAAAAAAAATCACTTGTGTTTTTCCAACATCTTATATAATATATGTTTTTTTAGCAGCAATCAGCATATAGACTGATTTCTGAAGGATCATGTGGCACTGAAGACTGGAGTAATGATGGCTGAAAATTCAGCTTGAAATCACAGGAATTAATTACATTTTAAATATATCAAAATAGAAATAACAGTTCTTTTCAATTGTAAACTTTGTCAAAAATGTTACTGTTTTTGCTGTAATTGGATCAAAATAAATACAGGCTTGGTGAAGCAGAGAGATTCTGTTTAAAAGACATAAAAAATTATGTCACGGAATTTGTCAAAGTTTGGATGAATTAATAAAAAGTAGGTCAGTACACTTATAGAGTCGCAATATGGACTAATATCTGTGAATATTCAGCTGCAAAAATACTGTTTAAATATAGATCCAGCATGTTCTGCGTGTCTCTGTAAGTAAACGGCACAGACGCGCGGTTTTGTTTTCTACACAAAGTGTGCAACGCTCGCGCTGATTTCAGCTTCTGTCATCTCACTACATGAGGACATAAATACATGAACAACATCTCCAGAACTGCTCTGACTCCCTCTAAGAGTCACTTCATGAGCATTTGACAGTTTCATTGGAGTAAAACTTTCGTCACATCATTTACATAGGCTACAGAAATTTAAAAGTTCCTCATGGCAACCCGTCAAAATATAAATTCGGGTTAGCTTAATAAATTCGGGTTACTTTAAAGAAATTATAAGAAATATATTACTGTGGTGCAGTATGATATACATACTACTCGGGGATTAAAGTTTTCCGTCGCTACGACGGATTTACGTCAATTGGAAAAAATGAGGGGAAAAGAAACATGTAGCGCATTGTTGTTGTTCTGCAGCCGTGTTCTGGTGATTTGTTGGTAGCATAATCTGATAGGTAGCATTATTTGTCAGAACACCAGCACACCAAAAATCCATAACGCCGCTCGCATCATTCACATTCAAGTTATTAGCAGAGAACACAGAGCAGGTCTTGAATTTCAGGCGCAGGATTGTGGATATTAATGATAATAATCTACTCATTTCCCGCAGGTTCATCGTGTATCATTTGCTCGTGCTTTTGAGTCTTGAGAACTCTCATTTTCTGTGCACCCACAGATCGCGATAAGGAGAGTGACAGATTTTAATAATTATTAAAGGAGTTTGCAAATGTGATATTGATTTAATACAACAGTTCAATAAACACGTACTGCCTGATTTTGCTCTATTTCATAAACGAAAATAGTTCCAAATAAAGTAACAGCTCAGCCACTTCACATCTCTAAAAGCAAACACAGCGGTGTTTCATTCATGAATGAAAGTGCGTTTTTGAACGAATCTGGTGAGTCAGTGATTCATGATTACCCGTTCATAAAGATAGTCACTTGCTTCATTCCTGAATGAACAAGCAGTTCAAACGAACCAATTGAATGAATGATTCAGTGATAAAAAAAAAATCAGTGACTTACCGCCACCTGCTAGCAGTTTTAGTTTCATTCATATCTTTTCAGTTATTTAAATCATTTAATATTTCTGTATTCAAAATTTTATATTTAAAACATTAATCTCCACATTAATTTATGAATTTAATTACCTCTGAGCCTCATTAAACGTCTGAAAACGTACATTTTATGTTCTTCGGTGCACCCTCTGTAGTACAAATAGATTTTTTATTAATACTAATTTCATATGATTGGTAACTTATTTGTCTTATTCTACTTGTTATATTGTTTTAAATATAAATTTTAAAAAGATTATAAACATATATTTTTTTTTAATTTGACAGATGAAAATGATTCCATTAAGAAGGTAAAAAGAAAATACCCCTGTAAGTCACTTTAAGGAGTCACATGTCACCTCGTATTAGGAAGGCTAATTTTTGATCAGAATTTTTTATTATTGATCAGAAGGTGCTTCTTAATTTTTTTAATTAGGAGGACAATCGCTCCTGAAAGCATGCTCTTAAACCGGGTGTGTGAAGGTATGGCTGAGGAATGGGGTTTGGGCCAGGGTTTTTTGCTTTAACCCTGACTACTACAACAATTATTACAAATTTTGTTTAAAAGAATAATCACACAATGTTATTTCTTCCATGTTTTAATTTTAATAAACCCTTTGTTTGCCAAAAATAAAGAGTTTAATGCTTCAAAATAAAGAGTTTACTGTGGGAGTACTAAACTCAACCAACACCAGGGAAGGCAGTTTTTGTCAGAGCCCTTGTTATTCTTAATTTTGACATTAATTTTCATTTTTACACCAGACATATTAGCGGTTAGCGATCTACTGATCTGTAATATCGGTTATCGGCACGGCCTGAAAACACAATCGGCGACCCCTCATTAGGATAAATTAAATTAAGTTTTATGCTTCATTGATTACAGAAAAAATTAAGACCATTTTTAGATTGGGCCTATTATGTTTAAAAAAGGCCAGCCTACTTGTTAAGATGACAATATACCGTGAAAATTCTTATTTGGGTCATTTTCCAAGATATAGGCTAGAATCTGTGATTGGAAAATACAGTAAATATCCACACTGGTGCGGTGACTGCCACACACACATACTCCTCAGAACATTAGATTCATCCGCGCTGGAGCCGTGCCGAAGCACAACTCACGCAAGGAAGATAATTCCGCACACAGCTGCAATTGCAATTCAAACAGAGATGGCGACAAAGAGGCCAAACTTACGGACTGCAGCTTTAAAGTTAAAACGGTGTGCTCATTTGTTAAATATGAAAATTTACCAATAATTTACTCCGCTTCAGACCATCCAAAATGTAGATGAGTTTGTTTCTTCATCGGATCAAATTTTGAGAAACGTAGCATTACATCAATTGCTCACCAATGGATCCTTTGCAATGAATAGGTGCCGTCAGAATTAGAGTTCAAACAGCTGATAAAAACATTCACAATAATCCACACCCTACAGTCCAGTCCATCAACTAGCAACTTAAAACAAATCCCTCATTATTTTAATTTTATTTTAAAATGTAGGCGCTTGGCAATGATGTCCATAATATTGCTTTCTTGTCTGAATCAGGAGAGAAATATGCACAGATCAAGCACTGTTCACAAGTAAAAACAGTCATAAACAAATTTGTCTTTGGATTCTGATGTGAGAAGACAAAAAGGAGTGGACTTTTTCCACAGGAGGAAGTGTTATGATGGATTATAGACTCATATTTTGGCAAGATGCAAATGTTTTGAAGTTATAACACCTTAATGATGAATTTGAATCTTACAAACACAAAGCTTTTGACTTCACAAGTCATTAACTGATGGACTGGAGTCGTGTGGATTACTGTGATGTTTTTATCAGCTGTTTGGACTCTCATTCTGACGGCACCCATTCACTGCAGAGGATCCATTGGTGAGTAAATGATGTAATGCTACAGTTCTCCAAATCTGATCCGATGACAACAAACTAATGTGCATTTTGGATGGCCTGAGGGCGAGTAATTTATTTTTTTCATTTTATTTAGTAAATTTCACACATTTCAGATTCAGGGATTCAGGTTCATTTGTCCAGTCAAAAATCATGTCAGCAAATCCTTAAATGCATTCATGTAGTTCAGACAGTAAAAAAAAATGGCGCTAGCAATGGGTTCTATTCCCAGGGAATGCATGGAAGCAATGTAAGCTGCTTTGTATAAAAGTGTTTTAGAAATGCACAAATGGAAATTTTAAAATTGCTCTACAACATGTTTTTTAACTTCCCTTTAAACATGTAAGTTACCTTAACCATAATTTCTACCAAAATACCATACCACATTGGTTATTTTATTTAAACTAACTTGGTATTACCAGTCATAAAAATGTTTAAAAAAACATATTTTTACACTATGCGATTAATAAAACATTTACTTATTTTGTTTGATTGTTTATTTTTCAGTAGCAACAGTAACGGTGTTTTGATGTAAACTATGGTAACCAAGGGAAATACCGGTAAAGGGTCATGAAAAGGATATCCTGCAAACCCCTAAGTTACTTACCCAGTGTAAACTGCCTTTAAAGGATGCAGAACACATCTCTGGCGTGTTTTGTTAATATTAATACTATTCTAATGGAAGAAGATGCTGACTCCCAGAGCTTCGGATGATGATGTACTTCAGTTTCCCTTCTCCAAGTTCACTTTAAAGCTCAAACCTCAGAGACAACAAACTAGCTAACAGGCGAGTAGCAAAACACGAAACAAATTAATTGTGATCATCATTTCCTAACTTTATAAGCTGTAAGATAACGGCAGCTCACCGTAGCCAAGTGAGATTTACCTCAGCAACACAAGTCTTTAGTCGTGATTGATTTCTTGCATTACAATAGCTAAACAGAGTATAAAATATAGTATCCTTACCTTGCAGCAGGATAAGAGTTCATCAAACACGACAATTCACTTTTCTTCACCGCTCAGACGGTTTAGTGTGATGTCGCGCTTCTCTTCAGTCAGAGCAAAGGCCGTCAAGCAGCATCCGATCGCTTCTTTCACACTCTCGCCACGCGCTACAAAAGACACACTCGCGCTGCGCAGGGACGCTCCTATTGGCTGGTTGAAGCGCACCGCGACAAGACAGCGGCGTTTGATTGGTTGGCCTCGTAGTACGTCACTAGAAACATGTTTCAAGCGTCCAACAGTTCTGACATTTTTTCTTGGCAAATTTAAAATCCCAATTAGTCCCAGAGAACATGCCATTGTAATGGACGCTATACCCAGTAAGGTATTATGTCTTCTTAAAAATGAATGTAATGAAAACCCTAATCTGGATTATATAACTAATTCAATTTTTATTGGAAATATTCATATTTAAAAAAAACAACACACCAAATAAATACATTAGAAATTTAGTAAATTATGTTACATATCCTCCAGCTAGATTTTTCTGGTCATCAATATTTGGAGACTTAAATCGGCGTAAGGCTTGGAGAATGGTTGATCAATTCTTTGTTAATAACAAAGTAAAGGAAGTTTCGTATAAAATATTGCATAGAATGTATCCAGTGAAACATGTATTGGAACATTTTAAATTGAATATTGACTACTCCTGTGAATTTTGTAGAAACTGTTTTTCATTTATTTTTTCATTGCATCTATACAAAGATATTTCGGGTTGATGTTGAGAATTTCATTACAAGAAAACTTAATACAGCTGTTAAACTGGGTGGGTCTGATATAATGATATATGTTGATGATTATGGGATAGAAAAGAATAAAGCGTATATTATTCAATTACTGGTTGTAATGGGGAAGTTTCATATACACAAAATGAAGTGGTCGGGTGGCTAAATTTTATCAACGAATTTAAACAATACTGTAATATGGTATATAAATGTAAAACGAAAAAAAGCACTCAGGACTATTATCTGCAAATTTGAAATAGACAAGTAAACTGTACCGTCTTCATTATTTTAGTTGTTTTATTTATTTTATGTTTTCTTTCTTCCTCTGGCTAATTTTTTATTTTACTTGTAATCTTGTGTACTGATGGCATTTATAAGCAAAGCTGTATTTCTCTTACTGTTATATATGTTCATATGCAATAAAAAAAAGAAAAAAAATAGTTCTGACATTTTCAATACTCTATTCTCAAACTATACACCTTTTTTTGTGAATGTGTTTGTGTTAAAGCTTTTTGAAACGAGTTGTGTAAAAGTTATCTCTGAAAAAAGTAATTATTAGTTCTCAAATTCCTCAAAAGATTTTTTTATACACAAATACAAATTTAGGGAGTAAGAACCCGTTACTATTGATTTTCTGATAGACTATAAATCCTGTGTTTTGTCTTTGATGGGCAGAAATTAAATTAATAAAATTAAAAATCTTTTAAAAGCCAAAAAATTACTTTAAATATTTATCCTTGTATTTTTTCCCCCTGGCATTTCATCTGCTACTTATTGTAAAAAACCAACCAAAATTATTATTATTATGTCATCTCATTTCCTATTGTCCTTGTTGTTCTGTACGTGTTGAAACAATTGCATGTACTAGAAGTTGTTTGGCACAAATGTAAAAAATGCTGTGCGTTAAAGAGGAACAAATTAAATGTTGATTTAAAATTATTATTATTAATTATAATGCTCCTTTTCCTTTCTGTTCATGTCATCAAAATGCTCCATATTTATCAGTTCATGTTAAACGCTTCCGTTATTAAGAGACATTATGAGTTTAGTGCACTATGACTTTATTCTGGTTCAGAAGTTAATAAGTGCAGAGCAAGAGAACTGGGAATCAGACCTCACAGAAAGCCATAAAAAGCCATTTAGATTATCGACTGCCAGTTTGCAGCAACTCTCTTCAAATATATATTTAAGTAACTTCATTAAATAGTCATATTCCTACAGAAACTCACATGCAAGGAAAACTCTAAACCAATTAAATTCAACTCTCTTTCAGATTGGCATAGCAGTACAATTGTAAATGCGAGATCTTCACAGTTTGATGATCAGTCTTTCAGGATGAGGGGGGCTTTGACTTGGGCAGCAACCTCTGCACCCATAAGCTCTTCCACTATAGTCAAGGCAAACTCAAAGCTGGTTCCTGGCCCTCTGCTGGTGATCACGTTACCATCCTTCTGAACACGAGCCTCTGAATATTTATAATGATCTGGGGGAAGAATACAAAATAATTCATATGGCTAAAGATATCACCAGTCGATAAATGCAATCTTTATTTTTCGTTCTCCTGCAGCGAAACAAAACACAAAAGCACCCTAGTTTAAGAAGAACAATATAGTGTAGCTTTTGGTCTGCCGACAACAGCTTTGTCATTATGTAATTAATTAAGAAATCCTGAATGACCTACAACAGTGGTTCCCAAACCTGTCCTGGAGGATCCCCTGCCCTGCACACACCCAATTTAGTTCTTGCAGTCTCTACTAACGAGCTAATGAGTGGAATCAGGTGTGTTAGATAAGGGAGGCATACAAAAGGTGCAGGGCAGGGGGTCTTCCAGGACAGGTTTGGGAACCACTGACCTACAACATATCTAGAGATACCATTGTGTTTAATGAAATACAAAAGTAATGTCCACCACAATTTCTATATAAAGTTAGCTTTTTAAAACAAAGAAAAGATGCAGGAAGAAGGCTAGTATGTGCATTTTGAAATAGGGGGAAACTCCAAAGATTAAGGGCCAGTTTTACTAAACAGGGCAAATTAGTGCGAGAGCGCAATTCCAAAACAGCGCAGACTTTGGGTCTCTCTTTGACAGAGCTCATCCTGGTCTGCGAGTGATTTACTAACAACGAGCAAATTAAAGAACACAGACGCAACATCATTTACATATCGACCAATGCAATATGCCAAGCACAGCGCAAATTAGAGCAGTCGCAACTAAAGAATAAAGAAATAAAGCAGCCACAACACATTGAAAAGAACCGGAGGCCAAAAAATGCTTGAGGTTGCAAGGAGTTTTGATAGACCTGATTTTTTGTGTGACTCCTAGATGAGGGTTCCATGTCATCTTTTATTTCCTGAAGCAAATTAAAAATAACATGGCTTGGCAAATGATATTTTCGTGTTCTTCTTGCATTCCAAATAAATGTGTGGAAAAAAATCCTCTCCCTCCTACCACGCACTCTCTGTTCTCTGCGGTGCATCCTCCTAGCAAAAATTTGCAGCCATTTCAAGCGCAAAAATAGTTTGACATGCTTTTTTGGGGCGTTAAATAATGGCGCAAATACCAGTAATTTGACGAGCGCAAAAGTTAGTTAATCTAGTTGCGTGATTCCTTTTAATACTCTCCTCCCATAAATTTTGCGTCTGAAAGGGAAACTCCTACAAATGCATATTCAATAAGGTCAGGTGCAAAAATAACGCCATTTCAGCGATAATTCATCACTGTGCTTCTTTAGTAAATCCTGACAGTACTATTTTAACGCCAAAAGACAGTTTGTGCTGGCGCAAGTTGTTAGTAAAACTGGCCCTAAATCTGATTTGAAGCGTGTGACAAAGTATAACAGCACGTGCACCCTTATCAATTTTATTTCACGCGTTCATTTAACACCAAGTTCGGATTCATCAATCGGGATGATTTCGTTCCAAATGAAACAAAAGGAGTCCATAAACATGGCTATTGTGTACTCTTCTGTTGGATGTTTATTGTGTGTTCTTTTCCAAGACATGCCCCTTAAGTATGCAAGTTTCTATCACTGATATTAAAGGCTTGTGAGAAAAACTCTAGGTATATGCAGAGACATTACCACCAGCCATCATCTTGTCCTTGGCACCTGGATGGGTGGTAACTGTGCTGCCATATGCGATACCGTGAGCCAAGAGTGCCGTCGGGCCTGCATCAGGTCAGAAAATTTCATTAAGTTGGACAATTTCACTTTATAAAAGCAGAAAAATGTGAAAAAAAATCATGTGACTCTTATTTGTGCTGTTTGCAAAGCTAAGCATCATTATACTCGAGTAAAGGATTTGAACAAACTTGTATGGTGTGTAAAACTCCAATCACATTTTCTTCAGAAAATGTGCAAACCTAGTTATTTTTAATATAAATCTCTTGCTGAAGTCAAACTGTGCATGATTCAGTGCTAGTGCCTGGAAGGGGTAAAGTGACTTTTACGTCGTGTAAATCATATCGCTATCAGCCAAACATCAATATACTGTTATCTAAAATAAACCAGGTATACAATTTCCATCTAATTCTGCAATCTGTATTGGAAGAAGGAACGGAATAATGTAAAAATAGGGATCTAAAAATAACAGGGTTTTGCTGCATTCTCATTGGCAGTGCCCTGGCTGTGCACCGAGCTCATCTGAACATTAATGAAAAGAGAGCTCTTAACTATTGATTGTGCACCCTGGCAGACGCCCAGTGCGGTCTAGTGATTACACTTTCTCTGGCAGGACGTTTACTGACCGATCTAATCCTTGCATCTACTGTTACGGGTCTTGCTTGTGAAAAGCTCAGTCCACAAAAGAAAATAAAAGAAAGGCAAGTATAACAGGCCTTTACGCCCCAATCAGTCTTTTGTTCCAGAACATTTAACAGTAACATATAATCCAAGTAAATATGCCTTTAAATTTCACG
The DNA here is from genome assembly GCA_018155175.1 of Sinocyclocheilus anophthalmus. Classification (NCBI taxonomy): domain Eukaryota; kingdom Metazoa; phylum Chordata; class Actinopteri; order Cypriniformes; family Cyprinidae; genus Sinocyclocheilus; species Sinocyclocheilus anophthalmus. The sequence goes on from JADLZN010010908.1 coordinate 111,448, forward strand.
TTGATTAACAATTCTCGTTCCTGTGTTCAAGTATTTTCTATTGAAACAGGAAGCAAAAAAATAATATGCTCAAATAAATAAACAAAAGGGGTGGGGGGGATTATTATTATTATTTGTAGCCACTAGCCTTTGGTTATATCATAACCCTTCAAAACCATGGTTCTCTTCTCTCTATGGCTAGTCATTGGCAGGTGGCATTAGAAAAAGACGACATTTCTATTCTAGAAAACTTTATTGGACAGAAAGTTATATGCCCCTGGTCAGCAGATGTCATCAGTGATATTTAAGTATTACGGAGTACTATTATAGTTTTTTTAATATTAATATTTAAATTGGTTTTTATTTTATATTCTTATGTTCATATTTTAAATTTTAGTAAAATTGTAGAATTTTGTTAATGTTTTGTCATTTTATGTAATGCGTAAAGCTTAAAGTTATTAATTTCATTATTAAGTTAAACTAAATGGCAACTAGCTAATACAACATGTTTTATTTTACAAGATTTACAAAAAGGTTTAATTATTAAAAAATTAAAATTTTCAAATTTTTATAATACTATATTTATAATATAGTATCTATATAATATATATAGCACATACTACACAGTATATATAATAATTGGCTGTCCAAAAACATAATCGCATCAAAATAATTTTGTTTACATAATAGGTATGTGTACTGTGTATATTTAATTTTATTATATACAAACTATGCATGTATATATTTAGACCAAAGCCTGTTGTTTCTATTTTAATATATTATCTAAAATAAATATAACTTATATACACATGTAAATATTTTCAAAATATATACTGTAAGTGTGTGTATTTATATATACTTAATAAATATACACAGTATACACGCACATATTATGTAAACAGACTTGTTTTGGATGCGATTAATTGTTTGACAGCACGAATTATATATAGAATATATATATATATATATATATACTAGCATAATAGATATACTAAATGAATGAGAGAGATGGATCATTAAAATAAAATTATTATTTCATTTTTTATGGTTTTAGTCAACTAGAATTTACCCTGAATGTCATGAATGTTTTTTACTGATGTTAAAAGGCCACTAGAAGTTTAGTCAGTCAACTTTTAGGAGTACACCAGCGTATGCATATGCAAAGCTAATTAGACATGGATAAGGATTTTGAGTTTGCCAGTGTAATTACCCAAGAAATTACAGATGCTAATTTATTTTGACAATTCTGCTACGTGCCCATTGCTGAAATCTACGGAAACCCCACAAGAAAACATCACCCCCCCCGAAAAGGGTTTTGTTGTGGTTTTGAAGGTACTCCACGGCACTATAAGAAGCCATTTCCTGTTCATTAGAGATCCCTATGGGGACATCTGCCGTTTTCTGGGACGCCTTCCGCTCTCCTCTGCTCTTTACGGCCACATGGGCTCACTGTCCTCATTCACCACGTCCTTCACGAGCCCTTGAACGGCAAAGCTGATAGCACACATCTCTGCGTTCAATACGCCCACAAATGAAGACGGACGTGCTTACTGGCAATTATTACAACTCATTATCCTCATCATTTGTATTTCAGATTTGTAGTTTTACAGATCTGCAGTCATAATTATAATTCACTGAGCCATGAGCATCATATTGACATGCCACACATCGGAAAAATTCTTCCAGAAATTATCCAGACGGTTCAGGTGTACAAACGGGGGCAAAGGCCCGCTGGGGGAAAAAATTACCAAAGGCCCTCTGGGAAATTCATACTGGAGGAAAAAGGTAATATATGGCTTCTCTTTGCTGACATTTTGCCTAATGGAGCAGCGCTGAAAGAGTTGAAATAAATGCTGTTCATCCAGGGAAAGGTTAATGTGTGCACAGAGGTCACGATATGAAGATTACCTGCACAGATTGCAGCGATCAGACCCTTCCTGCCCTCCTGGTCCTTCAACACCTCTTTCACAGCGGGAGACTATAACACACACACACACACACACACACACACACAGAACATGCCATTACTGAAATCACCATCACAACCCCTCTTCAATTTACATAATTATGCCATGTTTGCATTTCACAATACGAGCGCATTTCTAACCTCAGCAGATGACGCAAAGATGTTTTTTATTTATTCGAGGGACGCAGCATAATGTTATGCAAGATGCTCATGGCGTGAGAGCTCTCCTATGGAATCCGTTCAACTGTAAAACACACATAATTAAAGCAAAGTCGTACCTCAGAAAGGTTTTGAGCTCCAAGCAAACCTCCAGGCAGAAGTACCACATCATATGGACCCTGTCAGGAAAATGACATTCATCTGCATTAAGTTGCAAACAGGGGTGTTTTGATAATGTTTGTCAATCAAGGATGTTTCGTTTGTATAGCTGATGTGCATATGTTGGCATCAAGGTTTTGGATGTGATAAATTGAACATATTTATAGAAGTCTAGTTTCATCAAGTTTTATTGGCAGTGCACTATTTGGCCAGTGGATGGAGACAGCACTCCATTCACCTTCAGCTTCAACTTCATTCAGCACAAATTAGTTCTAGTCAACTTGAACTTATGAGGAGCCGGCTAAAACCAAACCTGTTTGCGGGCATCCTCTAGGCTTGAATCTGGGCATATCATGACATCACGACTGCACTGCACCGGCTCTTTACCCGCCAGACCTGCCACTGTAACAGCAATCTATGGGAGAGAGAAAAAAATATCCATGAAATGAGCATATCTGCTTTTGTGTGTGCGTGTATATATATTACTATGTTTCCCGTCCCTCAATCAGTATATTTGTACATTTGATACTATGTTTTAATGTGGAAGTTATCTATCTATGTGTGTGTGTGTGTTTATACATACATATATAAAATTGCAATTAAAATGATTCAACCCCCCACATACTGCAACAGTTTAATAATAATTTAATTCAATAATTTCAAATTGTAGCTTTCTTCTGAAATTCCAGTTTGGTTTGGGGGGGGGGGGGATTATTAACAAGCAGATTAGAACTAACAGATTAGTTGTATATTTCCTTTTTCACTTTTTACAGGTATATCACAATTATTTAACCCCTGTTCAACATGTTTTTAAGGCAGTTATTTGTATAGTAGGGCACAAAATTCGGCATCATTACTCCAGTCTTCAGGGTCACATGATCCTTCAGAAATCATAATATTCTAAAGATTCGCTGCTCAAGAAACATTTCTTATTGTTATGAATAAAGTTTAAGAATTCTATGATGAATAGAAAGATCAAAAGCAGCATTTATTTGAAATAGAAATCTTTTGCAATATTATAAACGTATGTGTTGTCACTTTTGATCAATTTAATGCATCCTTGCTAAATAAAAGTATAAAATCTCTGATTATGTAATGTCAGAGTCCAGTTGACTCTGTGCTCTTTGGCATTTACACACTGGCAGCTCAGAGTCTGGCAGCAGTATGTGACCATATACCGACCGTTGCACATTCAACAGACACTTTACAAAGACAAATGCAGAAATTCAGATGCATTTATGCCCCGCACACACATAACTATTTGCCTACAGACTTGCACACAACAGCACTGCATTCGCGCGAGCTCCACAGCTCAATGGAAGAGTGCCGTACAGACCCCCGCTCTGCGCATGACATCCACCGGGATCACCGTCTCCATCTCCTCCGCGCCCTTCGCCAGAATCACCAGAGCTCTTTTACCAGCCATGACTGCGAGTCCGAGGCCTGTGACGGTCTGCGACGCAATGCAACCCCAATCACACACGACGCAGTTCTTTTAAAAGGCGTTTCCGGGTCTGGTTACTTCTGGGGAACTGCCAGGCAAAATAAAAGTCTTCTTTTTAGTTCTTCTTGTATTTAATGGCGGTGATTTAATTTATTATATCCGTATGTGTAAACATGTACTTTGTATTATTGTTAAAATAGAACCGTGTAATATATGTCAATATCTGAAGTGTAAAAATTGAGTTTATTATAAATAGTCATCATAGAGATGAAAAATGTAGACCCTTCAACCAGAAAATATACACTACAGATTTATTTTCAGTTATGGAAATGAAACTACAACAAATAGCCAAATAGATTACATTAATGATACCTGAATAAAAGGGTCCCTTATGTAATTCATTTTGATCTGTTTTTATCTGTCTGTATCTTAGAAATATATATATATATAGTTCAGATGCAAAAGCCTCTAAGTGCCATCTGAAATTTTCTTCTAAAATAAGCATTTTATCAGGCTCCTATATTTATGTTCAGTTAATTCACTTTAAGTGCATAGAAAAGGGCCTATACGTTTTTGCATTAGAGTAATAAGTGAACTGAACCTATGAGCCTGATAAAAATGCTAATTTTAGAAGAAAATTTCAGATGGCATTTAGAGGCTTTTGCATCTGAACTCTTCATATATTGTGTGTGTGTGTGTTGGTGTTTTGTGTTTGTGTGTGTTGTGTGTGTGTGTGTTTTTGTGTGTGTGTGTGTGTGTGTATAAGAGAGAGAGAGAGTGTGTGTGTGTGTGTGTGTGTGATGAGAGAGAAGAGAGAGAGAGTGTGTGTGTGTGTGTGTGTGTGTGTTGTGAGAGAGAGAGAGAGAGAGAGAGAGTGTGAGTGTGTGTGTGTGTGTGTGTGTGTGTGAGAGAGACGCAGGATAGATAGAGGTGTGGTGTGTGTGTTGGAAGAGAGAAGAGAAGAGTGTGGAGTGTGTGTGTGTGTGTGTGTGAGAGAGAGTAGAGAGAGAGAGAGAGAGGGTGTGTGTGCGAGAGAGAGAGAGTGTGAGAGAGAGAAAGAGTGTGTGTGTGTGTTTGTGTGTGTGTGTGTGTGTGGGTGAGCGAGAGAGAAGAGAGTGGTGTGTGTGTGTGTGTGAGAGCGAGAGAGAGAGGTAGAGTGTGTGTGGTGTGTGGTGTGTGAGAGAGAGAAGAAGTGAGAGAGTGTGGTGGTGTGTGTGTGTGGGTGTGTGTGTGTTTGAGTGTGTGTGTGAGAGAGAGAGAGAGTGTGAGTGTGTGTGTGCGTGTGTGTGGTGTGTGTTGTGTTGTGTGTGTGTGTGTGTGTGAGAGAGGATTAGCGAGAGATAAAGGGCGAGAGAGTGTGTGTGTGTGAGAGATAGAGGAAGCGAGGGTTTGTGGTGGTGAGTGTGAGAAGAGAGAGAGTGGTGGTGTGTGTGTTTTTGAGAGCTGAGAGGAGCGAGAGAGAGAGCGAGAGAGAGATAGAGCGAGAGAGTGTTGTGGTGTGTGTGTGTGTGTGTGGGGGGGTGTGTGTTTGTGTGTGTGTGTTTTAGGTGTGAGTGTGTTGTGTTTGTGCGATATCGGTTCATGCTCCCCTTTCTATAGTTGTTACAGTACAATGGCTTTTTGGAAAGCCACCATAGAGTATGTCAATTTTGAATAGTTTCTTTATTTTGTCTCATTCATGATTATGTTTCGATTAAAAATAAAATTGTATTTTTAAAACGTAACATTTCACTGGTAAGGTTTTAGGCAGTTATTAAGGAAAATGCTAATGCTTTATACCCCTGTCAGTACTACTTATTTGTTTCTGCATTATATCAGAATTTTTTTTAATTTTATTTTTATTATTATTATGTTTTTTTTGTATGTTAACTGCTTTTATTGGTTGATATAATGTTCATAATAAATAACAATAATAATAATAATTTTGGGAAAATGCAGCTCTTCGGCCTCTAGAGGACGATATAGACCACTGAATTGCAGTTTCAGGCATAGTATTTTTAACTGGCTTGTTGATGGGCCTGAAACAGCATTCAGTGTCATCATCAATGAGCAACAGAAATGTTGACACTGGAGGCAAATTTCCAATAATTTAAAAGGAAATGTAATAATTAATGTGATGTAGGACTGGAAGATGAAGGATTTTGACAAATTTTTACAAATTATTTAAAAAATCATCTCCAGTGCAAAATTATCTAAACCCTGCATAAAGACTCATCAAAGTACAAGTCTCAAGCAGTTACAAAAAAAGCATCTAGAGTTTCCATTTTTGGACACTTCTCTCAGGTTTGCACATCTCTGCATTGAGACCCTGATATGTAATGCATTGGTCCAGAGAATGCACTGCAGAAGTGGATGATACACACATCAGCGGCCTGTTTGTTGCGTGCCTGTGTGCAAATCCAGCAGGCAGCGGTGATTACCAACATATGCAGCTGGGATCAACTGAGCTAAACCTACATGTAGCTTATTTTCCCTTTATTTAATTATTTCCCCAACTCTTTAACCCAGAAGCTTATAGTACGCCTGTGTTGTAAATACAAAATGCCAATTAAAGTTGTTTGTAAAACAGGTAACCCTGGTAAGACTGAGGGATTTGGCTTGGAAACACAGGCTCAACCATCTGTGCACAATCCTCAACATACCCGCTGCTGGCAGCCGCTCACGCTGGTTAAGATGCACTGACACATTCTCAAGACAAAAGAGAACATCCTTGAGTTTGGACTTAACACCGTTTTTCCTGTCGCCTTGTAAATCGAGCCTATCAGAGTTGTGTGTGCTGATGTTGAGTTTATTTGTTCTCCCTGAAAATAGTTACGATTTCTTGTGCCAAAACTGTCAGAATTTAGTTTACATGACCATTTTACCTTTCTCTGATTTTATAGTTAATACTTCTCTATGTAAATGTTGTAAGTTAGTACTGGTTCCAGGTTTATCATACATCAAGATAGTCCGAGTTAATCAGTAATATTTCTATTGAGCAAGGACACATTAAATTGATCAAAAGTCAGGCGTTAATAATATTACAAAAATTATTTTTAATTTTCTAATCATCAAATGTATCATTGTTTCCAAAAGCATTAAGCAGCACAAAACATTGATAATAATTTAATAATAATAATTTCTGTTCATAATAATAATAATACGAAATGTTTCTTGAGCAGCAAATCAGAATATTAGAATGATTTCTGAAGGATCGTGTGACACTGAAGACTGGGGTAATGATGTTGAAAATTCAGCTTTGTATTATAGAAATGAATTACATTTGAACATATCCGATATTCACATATGAAAAATTGTAAATTATAATACTATTTCACAATTGTACCATTTTTGCAGTGTTTTTGACCAAGAGAAATGCAGAAGAGACGTCTTTCAAATAAAATAAAAAAATCTTACAGACACTCAGACTTTTGAACGGTCATGTATGTTTATGTTTCAATAATGATTCAATAATGCATTGCTGGTGATAATTCATCAACTCTTGTTTTCAATAAATGGATTGTCTTTAATTGAAAAAAAAACTAAGAAAATTGTCCCAGGAGAGAGACTGAAAGCAGCAGAACAGGCAAAATTTTGGCATAACATTCACTCATGAATTTAATAGAGTAATGCTGCCCTCACATGCTGTGAGAGATTTGTACTTCCCACTTCTTAAGTCGAGTTTGTGGTATTCATGTGCTTTGTTGTCAGATAGCAGAGGAATCATAGAGGACACCAGGCTCATTCTTGCCTATTTCTTAGGGAAATGTATTAAAGCCTAAATAAATACATATGACTGTAGCAGCAAGAGAAAGCCATGTAGGCCTAGATGATATGGGAAAAACTAATAAAGACATCCGTTCTTTACATGTCTGCCTGGTGTTTTTACTAAAATGTGACCTGTGCTGGCAAAATGAATAATTTTTATTTTAACATTTTCAACCTTCCCGCCCTTCTCGAAAGAACCTTCTCAACCTTCTCGAAAGACCTTCAAAATGATGTATAAATGATTGGAATCGGATGAAAAATGGCTGAGCTACACCTGTTAGAAGTCAACGAAGTCGGCAAAGTCAGTTCCGAGAAAAATCTAGTTTTCTGAAGGTTCCAAAGCAAAATCACCCAGCAACGTTGCATCGCTTCCTCCACTTCCTTTCTTAAGTCTTTTAGTTCACCTGCTGCTGCTGTTCCTTTAAATGCAATGTTAAGTTTATATATATTACATTACAATAAATACAGTACTTAAATACAGTAATTCTGTGTATACGGTATGTGTATATATTGGATTGCGTGCTGGCGGAAGCGCCGTTATCGAGATTTTCCCCTTTTTTTGTCTGTAGCTCAAAATGAGCCTGTGTGCGTTCCGATTCATTTAGCCAGCACAGGTCACATATGCTCAAAGTCAAACCATTTTCTACATTACAGACATTTGACCAATCCCGTCAACTTGCGGGACAGGGCTTTTCATCCACTGGCTTTAGATTTCTATTTACAACAAGTTTTTTTTTTTCAGCGTTAAGCACCACAGGAAGGAGCCGGCGAGCTTTGCAAGCAGAGGAATGCACACGCATGTGTCGTGGTACTGTCATGAAAGAGTGTTGAAGACTGACACAGAAGAGAAGAAATTGTTGAATAAACTCTTTATTTTTGTTTTCTTTGCAGACAAAAAAAAGTATTCTCGTGGCTTCATAAAATTATGGTTGAACCACTGAAAAATGTCACATGGACTATTTCAACGATGTCTTTACTACCTTTCTGGGCCTTTAACTTGGTAGTTGCGTTGCTGTCTATGGAGGGTCAGAGAGCTCTCTGATTTCATCAAAACTATCTTAATTTGTGTTCCGAAGATGAGCAAAGGTCATAGGGGTTTTAGATGACATGAGGGTGAGTAACTAATGACAGACTTTCATTTTTGGGTGAACTATCTTTTTAATAAGAGACTCCACATATACTGAATGAGGTAATGGTATAGAGTATCATTCAGGCCATTTTAAGACTTCACAGTCAAAGAAATCACTTTCATGGGGAAAAATGTTTACATATGTCATTTTGATCACCAAAGATGAGTTTTAAGTAACACCATTAGTGACTGCAGGCAGACGTTAACAGTCACTACAGCAATGGATCCCTCCACCTCCATGTTTAAAGTTTATGGCTCGGACACTTGGGTATCACAAAGTAAATAGAGATTTCATGTTGACTTTTAGTTTAAGGCCAATCTATTTAAACGACTCTGCTTTTCTCTTCTCTGATTTACAACTCAACAAGCATGACATCAGGCTGCAAAGACTCAACATTTCAACAGACGTTCAGCAACGTCAGTCATGGAGCGAAAAGGAAACGTGAGCAGATTGAAACTTCCACATACAGTCTGTTTCCAGTTAACCACGTGTGGACTTAAGGAAGAAGTCAGGGAAACTTTACTTTTAAAATGGTGCATCTCTGGCACTCTTGGAGGCCTCATGTCCCACAAACACAGAGCTTAAAAGCAGTGATGCAAAGCAGATTTACAGCAGAACAACTGCATAACAAGGGATGTGAACAAGTGTACAGAGCCTTTCATCTGGTTTTGGCAGCAAACACAGCTCTTCTTTACGTCTTTCTGACTCTCACTCTTTATTTCCTTCTGATTTAGTGATCTAATATACGCATCTGTGATGTGACTTTCTGAGTAATGCAGAAGCCAAAGTGCAGTTTAACTACGTGCATTATTATCTATCGCCCTCCACCGCATGCAGCCGTGCCGCTGCCAGACCCTCTGCAGACTGCAGCTTTATCTAACGCTGCACAGAGGTTCCCTCTCAAACCTGAGGGGCTTCTGGAATGTAACCACTGGGGATTCTTTAATACTGAGGATTTTTTCTTCCTTTAAAGAAGGCAACCAACAGATGCAGGAAGTCCACAAATTCTTGTTTGTCACTGAGTAATCCTGTTACCAGCCCTGTGAATATGAAACGGTGTAAACATGAAAATAAACACTTCCTTTTTAAAAAAAAAAATAAAATTCTGGAGGGGTGTGCATGTACAAGGAGACCTCGCTTTTTTGGGTTACAGACATGTTGTGACATCTGCATCAGATAACATGATGTTTGCTTTTGCTTTGATTTCCACCATAATGCTGCTAAATAGTTTCTAAATGGTTGCTATGGTGGTTACTTGGTGGCCCAGGTCAAAATAGCCCATCTCAAGTTCTATTTGAGGAGTCATTCATGTTCGCAAATGCTGTCAGATGAATTATAATATTTCTTTAATATGGTATGTTTATTTTTTATTTATTTATTACATTTTTGTTAAAAATATTAATGCTTAACTTAGCAAGCACTTCTAACTGCAATATTTTCGATATTTCTTTCATAGCTAGCATTTTAATTTGCAGTACAGTGATCATAATGGACAATCCAGATCGTGTCATTTTAAAAACGATGACATTTATTGTCATTTATTGCCATTACAGCATTTATTGTCAAGAGCTTTGAGTCCATTTCTTTTAACATTGCAGTATGTAATATTGTCAGCTAGTGGTCAACCACTAGCAATAGGTACTGCAGTCAAAATAAAAATATATAAAAAATTATTCCGCTCCTCCTCAGACTTGACACTCGTGCAAGTTGCTAGATTGATGGCACGCAACAAGAACGAGCACTGGAAAGCGACAAGCCTTGTGCCCAATTCTGACCCCCGCCAGATTACTACCCCCCTAGTATTGGTAGGTTTAGGGGTTGTGTAGTGTGGTGTAGTGGGGTTGGGGGGGTGTGGGGGTTTAGGGTTAGGTGTGGGGTTAGGATTAGGCAATCAGTTAGCAATTTCAACGAGAGGGGGTAATAATTTGGCAGGGGTCGAAAATGGGCACAACACCGGGACAAACCAAGCCAACTTCAAACAGCTAGCGGCGACAAAACCCGACAGTGTTGTTACCTCGTGTTCGCAGCACGGACCAAAAAATTGGCTCCCAGTGCCTGAACACACCACTCAGAATACAGGCGATTGCAAACTAACACGTGCGTTCCGTGCCTCGTGAGAGGAATTAGCTGTCTATATCAGCAGCTATCAATAGTATATATTCGTCATTCAAAAGGAGAAACATATACGATAAGGATATATGAGAGATACGCAGATATACGAAATTTAAAGCAGCGTTTGCTTACCATTTTGAATAGGCCTATCAGTTGTGTTGATAACTTTCGTCATGTTAAGCAGCTCATGTTGCTATGAAAATAGTCGCATATTGGAATGCTTGGGAAAGATCACGTAACGTTAAAACAGCCTTCTGTCTGTGCTGCCTTCATTTACTCGCTCGTTTTCATCACTTTCTCTTTAATTCTCGGGCTCTGACTCGTTCGCTAAACTGAACATCTAATCTGAGTTCTCACTTGCTCCGATGGTGCTGACACCGATTCAACATGTTGAATCTGGCAAACTGCCATCGAATTGAGCCCAACAAGAGCCGACGTGTGGAACACACCAAAAAAACTAACCCAACAGACACTCGCTGATGGTCAGTGACCAACTGTCTGCTTGGTGTCCTGGCCTTTACAAGTAGGCCTAAGTTGATTAGTTCATTTATCCGCATTTTAATATGTCATCACATAGCTTTTTAGATGGATGCCGATGTTTTTTTGATCGGGTAGAATCTGTGATCTCTTAAACTGCACTACTGGAGTTTTAGGCCAATTTATACCCTGTTTTCCCCTCTTGAGAATCTGAGAATCGGTTCTGATGATCGGCACGGATTATCTGGTAATGTGAGGCTTTTACAGATCGAATCTTGCACCTCCCAGTCTGCTCGCACACAAAATGGGGACTCCCCGATCATACCAAACATGTTTGATATTTGATATTTCAAATCAGATTGATCACAATTACATCAGTACTTTCATAATAGCCAATGTGCGACCCCAAAACAAGCTGCTGTACGGGTTTGTTGGATAGTGGAGATGGAGAAAACTGCTTGTGTAAGTTTTTCAATAACACATCTGTCTGTATAAAATTTGTTGAACATGTACCACAACCATAAGGACAAAGAGAAGCGCTGGGGTGAAATCGCCTTAGTGAAAGGTGAGTGTGGAGAGCTGTTAGCATGCTAGCTAACATATGTAAACTTTAGTTATTGAAACGTCAATGATTATCTGCTGTGTAAGATCATGTGAGGAGCTTCCTCTGGCTTGATAATTCCATGATAAATTCCTCTGGCAGATTTCATAATCAGTTCCTGTAGTGTGAGCCCAGCTTTACTCCAGTTCATTGTTTCCATGGCTGCTATACGCTGTGTTTTCCACCAACTGGCAACCTGGGGTGTCGAAATCTGAATGGGTAAATTAGCAATGGGTGAAATCACACAGAGCAAAACAAAAACAGACATTCCGACACGGAACACACATTTCGAAGTGGAATAACTGGCTGTAGCATACTTGAAACAAGTATGTGAACTTAGCATGTTTCCTAAATATCTGCAAATGTATTATTGTATTTTTATTTTTTTGTACAGTCAAAAAATTACGTACAGTACCTATAAATCATACAAAATCAGAAAAGAAAGTGCATTGCATTAAAGTTGTATCACACTTGCATGTCGGTCCCATGCATATGTTAATATGCCTTTCCCACACACACACATATGACATGATTTCAAATGCATTCGCCGCTTCCAGGCCATTTGGGTGCACAGAGATAGACTGTACACGGCCTGTAGACTGTAATATTCCCGGTGGGATTTAAAGGTTCCACTCTCCTTTTGCTTTCATTAGATCATAATAACACACAGGGCCTATCTTCAAACACAGCATGCTGATGACATGCAGACCTGAAGCAGGGCCCTATGGGGGCCACCGCTCTGAGGAGGGTGTAACAAATATGGCAGGATTATTAGAGTGTCGTGCGGCTGACAGTGGTGCCGACCAGCTGGGCCGATCCTCTCAGCTTATCTTCAGAAACCTGGCCCCTCAGGTTCAATCAGCTTGAGGTGTCGAATATGCCAGGGCTTTTGCTTGAGGACCTATTTAACTGTTTAATGATTTTCTATTGATTTTTAGGGGCAATAGAGTGGGATAATCCACGGCTACGGGGAGAACATGCTACTAATTGCACAAGAGTACATATCTATAAATCGCCAGGAATATTTCTGCAATTTATCGCTGCATAAATAAAATCCTTATTAAGGCTATGGGAGAAATCCACAGAGGAGAAAAATGTAAATGTAAATCTAAATTAAGACTAAATTATCTGAGCTATATTATCAACATCAATTAATGGTGTATGCTGAAAAATTACATAATATTATGATGCTGAATTCAAAAATATCAATAAAAACTTTGCATCACAGTATTATTTTTTTCATAAAATAAAAATGAGATAAAATAATAAATTAGAAAGATTTCCAAATGATATGTGCATTACAGTTTTTCTCGATTGCTTACACACTAGAACTGATTCATTTGGCCCAATTTTCCGAACCATTCATACAGTTTCTCGAAACTTTTAACACATTTCACCTGTTTGCACACACATTCCAATTTGCTCAGGGTTTTCTGCAAAACTCTACACAAAAACGGCATCATTTTGCACAGGTTTAACCATGTTCTCATTCAAAAAAACACAAACACACAATATAATTAACTCAAGCATCAAAAGAATGAACTCAGCACACATTTATCCATGTGTGAACATTAAGTAGCAAAACTGATGACAGAGCTTCAGCTAAATATGAGTCCTCTATTCATAATATTACTAGTGGACTCGTATTTTAACTACTGCTTTACATATTAATTAAATTCAACTTCTAATTATTACACATCAACCTACACCATTTCTGTTCTAACATGTTGTGCTGTGGTGCTCATGTGGGCGATGCAGGTTCCAGTCTGGCGTGTGTTGGTGTCAATCCACTCTCTAAACAATAAAAGTGGCATAAGGCCAAAAATAAAGAGCGGCAGATTTTGATGTGTTTTTGGATGGCGGTTAGAGACAGCTGTGTACGGGATGTGGCAGGTGAGGCGAGCAGCTGCCGCCTCCATTGTCCGGAAACGAAGCGCGTGACAGATCATGACATCCGACGACAACAGGACGCCCATCCACAGTAGCTGTCTGATCATGTAACGCCCCCCCCCCCCCCCCCCCCCCCCCCCCCCCCTGTGGATCCTCTTGCTTCATGTTGTGCTAAGACTAATAGCATTTATGGTAAAACTCCCAACCTAAACACATGTGGTGTGCATCAGCCGCAGTGTTGCCATCGCCGCAGGTCAATATGGTGTTTCTACGGACTAATCTGGGGGTTGGGTGTTTTTCTTTCAGCAATCTAGTGCGTTTTGAGGAGCATACACTCTTAAAAATAAAGGTGCTTCACGATGCCATAGAAGAACCTTTTTGTCTAAATGGTTTCATAAAGAACCTTTAACATCTGAAGAACCTTTCTGTTTGACAAAAGGTTCTTTGTGGCGAAAGAAGGTTCTCCAGATTACAAAAAGGTGAAGAAAGAGATGGTTCTTCAAAGAACCTTTGACTGATTGGTTCTTTGTGGAACCAAAAATGGTTCTTCTATGGCATCGCTTGAAGAACCTTTTGAAGCACCTTTATTTTTAAGAGTGTAGAGTCATAGAGAGCATTGTTTCATCCACTCAGTTGGAATAGTTCAGCCAAAAATAAAAATTTGGTCACCATTTATCACCTCAAAGTTGTTGCAAACCTGTATTAGTTTCTTCTGTTGAACAAAAGATATATTGAAGAATGTGGGTAACCAAACAGCTAATGGTAGCCATTGACATCCATAGTACATATCATGTAGTCGCCACAGTCCAAACGGTTCTTTCTGGCGAAAGAAGGTTTTTCAGATTATAAAAAGTTAATAAAGAGATGGTTCTTTAAAGAACTTTGACTGAATGGTTCTTTGTGGAACCAAAAATGGTTCTTCTGTGGCGTCGCTGTGAAGAACCTTTTAAGCAGCTTTATTTTTAAGAGTGCAAGTTATATTCTTTATTTTAAATACTTTTACGTCATCCTGAGGGCGTGTTTGAGGAACCTGATCAAAATCTTAATTTTATTTCAACTGCTTGCACACATTTTCTAAACTACCTCTTTTTTTTCAAAATTTAACACAAATCCAAGAATTGCACGCACAAAATGCAAAATGCCTCCCATCTCTTGCAAAATGAAGCACTGCATTCAAAAGATCACGAACACATCTCAAAAGCAAACATCTGTCTTACGTTGCAAACACTTTTGCCATAATATATTTTTGGCTATGTCATATACACCGTAATTCAAAACCTAAAGCTCATGGACATTTCTGTACAAGATCGAAAGTAATTGTCAGAGAGATTTTGAAAAATTCACAGTAAACACGGAAAGCCAGATTGCAACCAAACTATTTAATTTTTTTTTTTTTTTTTTTACTGTAAGAAGTGTGGTTGTGAAACAGTACTAGAGAAAAGAAAAAACAATGTGTAGTTGGACAGAATCCAAATATAATTTTGAAAAAAGATGATTATTCCAAAGGAATTGTGTGTGTGTGAGAGAGATGGTTGGGTGCATCTAGGCTCAATCCCTCCTCCGGGCTGGGTCCGGCCACAATACTTCATCCACGTCACATGCGATGTTCTCTCTTGCCAGACACCGTGGAAAGAACCTCCTTGTATGGCGTATCCAACCTGGGATGGAGGCGGCATCAATGTCTCCACATGCCTCCTCCATTGCCTGGAGAAGTGTCATGTTGACATAGGGATGACGATCATACACTTTCCAGCACCATGTGGAGAAAAATTCCTCTATAGGGTTTAGAAATGGTGAATATGGAGGCAGGTAGACAACAGAAAAATGGGGATGAGTAACAAACCAGTTTTGGACCTGATGGGCACGATGAAAGCTGACACTATCCCAGATGACAAATCTTGCCTGGTCTTCATTCTGCAGACCTTGAACAAGCATATCATGAACAGCATCCAGAAAACGTATGATGTGATCAGTGTTATAGAGGCCAAGTCTGGCATGATGGTGCAGGACACCATTCTACTGTATGTAATAGCAGCACACATTATAATGTTTCCGCCACGTTGTCCAGGGACATTGACAATGTCAAGGGCCTCCTCCTCTTCCTTCCCTTGCTCTCCTTCAACTCCTCATCTTGATCCTCTTTGAACTCCTCCTCTACCTCTGGCTCTGGCTCTGGCTCTGGCTCTGGCTCTGGCTCTGGCTCTGGCTCTGGCTCTGGCTCTGGCTCTGGCTCTCTCTTCAACTCCCCTTACTCTGTCTGCATTGTTTGTATCCATTGTTCAAAACCTATAACTTGACCTTTGGCCTATTTATAGGCCTATTCTAAAGCCATGATTGGTTGGTGTTAAGTAAAGCAATGAGTGTTTGCACATGTGAGCAGTTAGTGTGAGGCGCTGATGAATTAGTGTGGCATTTTGAGTGGTTGTGTTTGAAAAAGGAAATCAAGATACTTCCTGTTAGATATTTGTGTGTTACATAGAGAATTGTGTGTTGTGTTTTGCAAAAAGTGTTTTATGAAATTGAAAACTGAGTCAAAGGCCAAAAATTAGCATATGGTTTTGCAGATTTGGTGTGTGGTTCTGCTGTTTGAGTGTCAGGTTTCAGAAATTGTGTGACAAGTAAAGATTTGGTGTGTAAGCAGTTGAAAAAAACTGTAACAGATGTATCATGATAATACCATGTTTTCTGGACATGATGAAATAAAAAGAATAAAGGTAAAACTATTGTAAAACAACATGATTGTTAATATGTTTTTGATTGCCATGGTTTTCTTGATATAATGTAAATGCTATGGTATATGAATATGGTAATCATCCAATCTGATACCATTACTGTACCATTTTACCACCAACATATACTTTTTTTGATATGTTAAACATTCATTTAAATTCAATGCACTATGATGAACTATACTTCTATAAAACTGCACATATGCACAAAGATGTTCATATTGCACCATATTGTCACCACAGCAGTATGTTATAAAATTCCCAACTATTATCCTCTACTTATAATCTGAATGCTTTTAACTTCGTTGTAATGTATGACAACACATGACAAGCTTTAGGCCTGGGCTGTTAAATGTTCCATCGATGGCATAAATATGGACACGCAATTTTAATTACGTCTTCAAAAGTAGAAAAGAAGAAAGCAAAACTACTCTATATTTGGATTTCCATTTTAAAGACATGGACGATACAATTGGAAATTTTCAATGCGGTGACAGAAGCTGGTCCACTGTCTTGAGCAGATAAGAGACCAACCATCAGAAGGCAAAACATAAACTCAGATGATCAGTGTCCTCCTCAAGCACACAGTGGGAGTGGATCAGAAACAAATAGAAGTCTTTGAATCTGGCTGGCTTTAATATCTCCCACACTGTAACATCAGTAAGGTGACATTTCAGCGGCACCATCAAGATCCAACGGCAGCCATGGCGCTTCAGCAATCAATTCTCCATGCATAATAGCCTGCTAGTGTGTACGACATGAATTAGGCTCCTCTCCACCCTCCTTTTTAAGAGGAGGACATCATCTATTCTGGAAAAAAGAAAATATCTGATAAGGCAGAACACAGACAACTTAAGGTAAAGAGGGGACAGATATCAAAACTCCTTCATTTGCCTAAAAAATGGTACATATCACTAACAAACACTACCATTCAAAAGTTTGGGGTGAGGAAGATGCTGTTTTAAATAAAGAAATGCTTCTATTCAGCAAGGGACAGTAAAGTGGCAGTAAAGACATGTATACTGTTACAAAAGATTTCGATTTCAAATATGTATCAACACAGCTGTTTTCAACACTGATAATGATAAAAAGTAAGACATTTCTTGAGCAGCAAATCCGGATATTAGAATGATTTCTGAAAGTTGTAGAGTATTTATTTTTAACTAATACAAAAAACAAACAAAAAGTGTCATTGAAATAAACTGAAATCAAGATATTACTTTTTATTTTCATTTCATCCAAAATGCACTAAACTAACTAAAATGAATAAAAATGACAAAAACAAACAACATTTTTGACTAAAATTAAAATGAAAACAGAAAATCTAAAATGAAAACTAATTCGAAATATTAATATAAGCTATAAAGGCATGGCAGTGATACTAAAATATCAATATAAGGATCATGTGACACTGAAGACTGGAGTAAAGATGCTGGAGAAATTCAGCTTTGCATCACATGAATAAATGACATGTTAAAATATATTCAAATATTTTAAATTCTAATCATTTTCACATTGTTAGTTTTTCACAGCATTGACGAGACTTCTTTCAAAATCAGTATAAAAAAACGTCAGAATCTTTCTTTCCTGTGAAATTGAACATTTAAAGTAAATGTCAAAAATCTTAATCTGAAATAGGTAATATTTTATCATATACTTAAACTGTGCATTCTAAATGCCTCCTTATATCTCCTATGTTTGGATTTTGACTATACGCTTGACCTCCCGGTCAGGTGAATTATGTCAAGGAGCGATGAATGCCAAGCATCTATCAGCGGCATAACAAACAGAGCCACTCTTTCTGCTTATTTCCATCTGTATACTATCACAGGGCTGTCAGCACATGGATTGGCCTGCACTTCAGCGGATGAAAGGAGAAAGATCCTGTTGAGTGAATAATCTCGGCAGTTTACAGAGAGAGGAGCTGGTGTCAGTTTGACAGAGTCGGGTTGCACACAGGTTTGAGGATTCACACACAATCCCATCGTCTCTTTAAGTTTGGACGGGTGAATGTGAAATCAATGGTACATCCATGTCAGAGATTGTTTGTGTGGGACTCACTGGCTCAGAAATGGAATAAAACTCACATTTCTCGCCTTAAAGAAAACAGAATGCGATAAAGTACGTTTTTAGTCCAAACTTGCATGGATCGCTGTATTGATTTGACATTTCTAAAGTTTAACAGCTCTTGATGTTAAAGAGCTATAGGTTTACTACAAGAATACGGCGAAGAATGTTAGACAATGAATATTAATAGTATTTTAAGTGAACTTTCAACACTTTTCTAAAAAAGAAATACGACAATTATAATTTGGCTTATTTTGAATTAAAGAATCATTTAAAGATAGAATTCCCCAAGTCAAAAGAGTCTCAAATCTAAACCTTAACTTCTAGTATTAGTATTAGTTTATTACATAAACTAATAAAAGTTAGATTCATTGTTTGACCTGCAGGTGGCCCTATTACAAAATGTCAAAGTGATCACATTTATCAGTAATACTAAAGTAAGAGAGAATTAAATGAATAAAGTACATTTTGAAAAAACATTTTTTTTTTATTTTAAATGGTTGTCACTTCAAGACAACAATTCCATTACAATTTGATGCTAATAAAAAAAAACAAAATAAAAGTATAAATAAAAAAATATTTAAACGAAAAAAAAATTAAAATGAAAATGCCAAATAATACATAATACAAAAAAAAACATATAATAATATTACTATGAACTAATATAATAATAAAAACTATAATAGTAGCTATCTATAGAGTATAAAACTGGAAGAATCATGTGGCACTGAAAACTGGAGTAAGAAGAAAAGTTAGCGGCGGGATTGCATCACAGGAATAAATTACATTCAAAAATAGCTTGTCGAATAGTACTAATAATTAAAAAAAAAATCTATTACAATCATTATTGAAAGATTCTAGCAAATTGAGTAGGCTATTACTTCAAACGTCCACTTTTTATAATGAAACACGCTTGTCACAAATTATTAATTAGTACCTTTTAAATTACCATTTCATTACTACAGTAACTTAAATTACTCACTTCAAGACACAATTTCAAATTTCCATTTTTGATGTTGACGTTGTTAAGCCAACAGTGTGACACTGTAATATAGAACTAAACAGCAGCCACAAATATAGCCTATTTAAATTACATTTAACTTTTTTTATTGATACTATGGCCATATTGAGGGCCAGGTTTGAACGCATTAAATAAAAAAAAAGATTAATTAAAATTCGAAATAAGTTATAATCATAATTAAATCAGTTAAATAATTATTGGCATTAGCAAAACCAGTGGTACACTGTAAAAAATGATTGAGATTTTAACAGTAAAAGACTGTAAAAATGCTACAGTAAAAACCTGTAACTGGTTAAACAGTAAAGTTTCCTAATATATTCGGTGACATTTTTTATTAAACTTTAATGTAATGGTACATTTTTTTTAAAGTGAAAAAGAAAAAGTCATTGTATAATTTACAGTGAAAAAACGTAAATTGACACTTCACGGACAATTCCCTGCAGGACACTTCATATTTTTTATGGTTTTTGTTGATAATAAAGGTTTCATCTTAGTTTTTTCTTATCAGTGGTATAGTAGGGGTTAATCTTACATTAATTTACATCTAAGGTGCAGGAAAAAAAAGCTGTTTGTGATGAGCTTTGGTTCATCATGTGACTTCCTCATCACCACCAGTTTTTGGTGGTTATCAGCATTTCAATGGTTTAAACAGATATTAGTACTTCAATATGTTTGTTTATTAACATTACATCAGTTAATGGAATACTGTATTTTATTGTGAATTTAAGTCAAGTCTGTAAAACCTCAAATGTTGCTACCATATTTTTTATGGTGAAGTTCTGGCAACCACAGCTGCCGGTATTTTACCGTAAATTCTACAGATTTTTTTACAGTATAGCAAATAAAAAATATAAATTAAAATAAATCAGTTAATGAAGGAATTATTAGCTGCATTAGTACCTCAAACGTCCTATTTATTGTGATGAAACTTCTCAGTTAGACATGCTTGTCACACATATTGCACAATGGTCTCTATCTGGCCAACACTTTGGTGCATGTTGTAAGTCTATTGACACTCCAGTGCGTGAAGGCAAAGTTGCAAAAGAGCTAAGAGTATCTCTGTCTCAGTAGGGTAGCAGTTTAAGCTTGGCTTCTCTATAGCCTGCCTCCACTTCATATGCAAAGGAGAGAGAAAAGCGCTCCAGTCTTTGGCTAAAGCACTTTCCTCTTCAAATAACCTAAAGTGACAACAGCGGCAGGATCACGGCCAAGTGCGTGGTGCCACTCGCTGACGTATAATGCATTTAGCCTCTTCTCTGGCCTTGATTGTGTGCATTACAGGGGGAAATGAACAGGCGGCAAAACAAATGCTACTTTTCATTCTGTTTTCATACAGGGAAAACACAAGTCTTTCAAGTTGCCTCTTTTTCTTTCTTTCTGTATGTCTGTCTATCTCGCTTTCCTCGTTCACAGAGAGGTGAATGAACAGAGGAGATTAAACCTGCTATCCACAGACAAACTCAGCTAGTTCTCAATATAGTAGCCCCAAAACGTCTTTGGAGACTTAAGCCTGCATTTATTATGTTATCAATAAAACTTAAAAAGCTGAAATAAAGCTAAAATCAAATAACAATATATCATTACATGACATTAAATTACATTAGCATTTAGCAGAACGCGTTTATCCAACGCATCGTTCATGAAAACTCACACCACACACACACACAAAAACACCCCACACACACACACACACACAAACACACACACACAAAACAAACAAACAAACATACAAAATTCCTACTGAAACTTCATAAAAAATTATCAATACTGAAAATGACTTAAATTAAAACTGAAATAAAAACAAATGAAACCTAAATAGTAATATTAAAAAAAATTAAAAATCAAAAGCATGTCAAATTACTTAAAAAATAAACTAAAGACATAAAGATACTGTAAATGCTCATCAAAACATTTATAACACCATACTGGAAATAATACTGAAATGGCTCATGCTAAAAAAGCTTAAAAAATGTCAAAGCACATAAAAATTACAAAAATGTCATGAAGCCATCAAAATGCCTATTTAAAAACAATAATAAAATCTATAATTGTACATAAATAATATTAAAATAATAGACTTATGTTAAAAAGCGTAAAAAATGGCAAAAGCACAAAAACATTAATAAAACTGAAACTGAAGACACAAAAATAAATGCTAATTCAAAACATTAATAAAACCTATAATTGTAAATAAATAATATTAAAATAATAGACTTACTGTATGCTAAAAATAAAAAATAAAATAAACCGAAGGCATAAAAATAAATGCTAATTCAAAACATTAATACAACCTAGAATTGTATATAAATAATGCTAAAATAACAAGATAAGCTGCAATGAATAATCATGAAGGTCACGGCATAACAAAATTACTAACAGAACTGTTTTATTTTGTCTTTTGTTTTATCAAATCAAAATATTCGTCCAATCAAAATGTTCGGTCCAAACATTACGACAGGCTGTCCTGTCTGCCTGTCAAATATGTATTTGCATACCTCTGCGCACCCTGTTTGCGCAGACAAGATACGTCATCAGTGCATTCCAGCGAGAATAAAAGTCGCTATTGTTGTAATATTATGCATTTTGTACTGTAATGTTATCTCACCAGTGAATGAGACATGAGGAAATCTGACAATGTTGCATTCAATCCTCCACCAACACCATCTCTCATCATGTCGCTGGTTAGCCTCTGATCTGCCTGAGGAGGAGGCGTGGCTTTGGAGAGTGATTTGCAGGGAGGGTGGGATCTTATGCTTTCAAAGCTATCTTGCTATCACTAGTGTAATGGGTTGAGAAAATGCCATTTATGAGTTTACTGAAAACAGTGACCCTCCCAATATATGTGTATTTATGTATACCTGTTTTTTCATTTTTACAAAATGAGAACTTTTCTAATTAAGGTAAAACAGTATATCTTTGTGGCATTACACCGCCATGCCAATAGATGGTGCATCGGGCATTAGTGAAAGACGTGAGAGATTTACTTCCCCTTGATCGGCATGGGGCTCAGTAATAAACTGACTGCCACTGTGGAAAGATGTAACTTTTGTCCTCTCGTGTTTTTCACAGTTTATTCATCAATCCACAGTGCATAACGCCTGTGTATCATTTGCTGCTGGCCCAGATATCCCCTAGGTCTGAGACCGGTAACACCAACCTTACCAAAATCACTTACCCTACCTTTAAAAACTTTATTTTTTTGGTGTGTTTGTGCATCTTTCTTAATAATAAATGACATTTTCTTTGATGGTTTGCTATCTAATGAAATGAAATTCAGATACTTTAAAGCATGACTTAAATGCCAAAATACTGTTTGGGCCACCATATACGTAAATATCTTTGAGCTAATGAATCATTTCTTACATCACTCCCTCGCTAGTGCACCAGTGGTGTTCCACAGGCTCTTGCCCTCAGCAGCGTCTTTTATTAAATAAGCACGGCTGAAGGGCCGCAGGTAGCTCCCAGGCCCATGCAAATTTAGGGCCTGTTTGGTTTGAGTCATTTTTAGTAGAGTGGATCGAGACTTAAGATCCATAACGGTGCCGTAGCGCACTGGGTGTCCCCCCACAGTACTGCTTGTATCAAAACACGGGCCCCTTTGAAACCTACAGCAAAGCTCTTTCTCCCTCTCTCTTTCTCTGTCCTCTTCCCAAAATAGAAACACAATATCTCAGAATACAGTCATTTGCTTTAGTAATAAGCTCTTTTAGCTATTTTTATGACTGCTTAACCAACTAGATCTTTATTTTGTGAATAAAATGTGGAAGTGTTCGTCTATGCAAGGGCATTCTGGGATTGGGTCTCTATGATGTTCCCTCTTTCAAGTCTATGTGATTGTGTTATATTTAGGGGAAAAAATTATTTTAGCATTTAAGTCAGTATGTGTTGGGTAAGACTTGTTTAATGTTTTGGAAAGAAGTCTATCATGTTCACCAAGGCTGCATTTATTTTGATTAAAAATACAGTACAAACGTACATTGTCAATGAATAACTGTTTTCTATTTGAATACTGCAATGTAACGGGCGTGACAACGGAGTTGGATCCAAATGCAAGGCTTTAATAAAAGCGTAGTCAAACAGGCGTGGTCAACAAAAGCAAACAACGATGGCAGTGGCAAGGCAAAAAAGTAATCCAGATAATCAGGCAATGGTCAGTGCAGGCAGCAAAACAATCATAAACAAGAAAACAGTCCAGGGATCAAAACACGAAGGCAAGGAAACAGAGAAAATAGAAACAGACAGGCTAACGATGATACAGACCTGTGTGTGTGAGGAGTGCCATCTTTATAGTTCATCCTAATATGAGACAGCTGAAATAATGATGAGATCTGATGAGCCAGCAAGGATATGGGAAATAGGTCCGGGATGACTGGCAAGGTACGGTGGGTGTCCTCTAGCTGACAAGGCGATTGTAAAAAATTGTGTTACAATGTAACTCTTGTGATGCAAAGCTGATTTTCAGCATCAATTACTCCCGTTTTCAGTGTCACATGACCCTTCAGATATCATGCTGATTTGCTGCTCAAGGAACATTTATGATTATTATTGTATAGTGTTTTTGTGGAAACTGTTCAAATTTTTTCAGGATTCTTTGATGAATAGAAGGTTCAAAAGAAACAGCATTTATTTGAACAACAGAAGTCTTTTGTAACAATATAAATGTCTTTAGTGAAGCAGTTTCTCCAGGGATTAAAAAAAAGGTTATTGTGACATTTTATCTCACAATTCAGACTTTTTTCACAGAATTGTGAGATATAAACTCAGAATTGTGAGATATAAACTTGCAATTCTGAGAAGAAAAAGTCAAAATTATGAGATACAAACTCTAACTGTGAAGACAAGAAGTCAGAATTTCTAGATAAAAAGTCATAATTACTTTTGTTATTTGTTATTTTTTATCGGGGAAAAAATGCTTTATGTAACCCCAATAGGACACTATCTCACAACCCCCCCCCAAGCTAAGACTTGTTTCAAGAACAAGGTGAGAAGAAATAGTCTAATTTAGAGTTAATAAAAATTGATAACTGAATGGGCTGGTCCTTGATCTGGATGTGTGTTCATTTTTTTTTTGTCACTTTTGATCAATTTAATGCAAACTTTTTTTTTAATTAAAAGTTTTTAAAAAGAAAAACTTACTAACCAATCTTGTGAACAATACGATATAAAAATTGAATAGCCAAACATGCAATTATGAGGAATAATAACAGTAAAACTACGCTACTAATCAGTACAGCCAAAAAATTTTAGTACAGGCTAGTCTATACACACAACACACACACAAACCACACACACACACACTCACACAACACCACACACACACACACACACACACAGTGAGCTGAGACACACACTCACACACAGAGGAATGTGCAATAACTTGTCTATGATTCGGGCCACAGGAGCTCATTGGGAACGGACGGCGCTCCAGAAAGATCCATGTGGCCGCCCACTTCTTACATCACCATGCCATTCTCATTACACTCACTAATGCTCTCAGCTGCCCCTCTGTGACATCATTTCCTGCCCCAGCTGGGTCTGTGTGGTGACATCAACCTAAACCAGAACTCTCTGAAAGCTTTGGATCAGGCAGTTATGGCAGAAGCGGAGGACATGCACGAGGGTTGTGGGAAACACAACATGCTGCATTGAATGCACAGATGAACAGAGGGAAGAAGACTGAAGGATACAGCTGTAAGATTTAAAACGTCATGGGAAAAGGCGAGTTCTCTCCACTTCTCATGTCAATGTCATCTTACAGATTCCAAACATAAAGTCTACAATACCTTTCAGATTCATATCATCAGTTCCTGTTTCTTGAGTATAGTTGTGACTGGTTAGTCTCATCTGCTGGCAGATGCTGGAACTACAACATCTGGACCCAAAAAGCCAGCTTTTCCATTCACATCTATTCAAAACTGTTTTATTTATGTCTAATAAAATAACAAATATACTGCGTGAATTACTCACTATCAAAAAACGAAATCACTAAAAATACTAAGCTGTGACGCCAAAAACAACACACTCAAAATTATAAGATCATTTCATACTCAGGGCACTGGTAAAATATCTATTTTGGGGATTTATATGCATACAAAACAACATCTAGTTATGTACAAAACAAAACAATATCTTTCAAAAGTTTAATGTTTGTAAGGTTTTATACAATTTAAAACAACTGAATATATGTTCAAATGTAATGATTTTTCAGCTGATTACTTCAGTGTCACATGATCCTTCAGAAATCATTCTAATATGCTAAATTAACTGCTCAAGAAACATTTCTTATTACAATCAATGTTGAAAACAGTTGTGCTGCTTAATACTTTTGTGGAAATCATGACACATTTTATTTTTCAGTATTCTTTGATGAACAGAAAGTTGAAAAGGGCAGCATTTATGTGAAACCTATTGATCAATTTAATGCATCCTTGAGTAATTAAAAACAAATAAAAAATCCACTGACTGCATATGAGAAAGTTTGAATAAGGGACTTGAGAGTCTGAAGTCTCCATCTTTCCTTTCAAAACAAATATTTATCTTTCATATTTGGAGTCACTTTACTTTGAGACGGCATCTATAACACATTCTCATCTCAAGCGTGTTATGCAGCTCGCAGCTCAGATAAACTAGCTGCCTCTTAATAGAACACAATTACCATCCAAGGCAGACAAGTCGGCCATTTCTCCCGAAGTTAGTAAACTTCCCAATTTCCTTATTGTTCCACGGCATGAAAATAACTCCCTAACAGCCATACGTTTTCATTCTCCTGCCTCTGCGGAGGACTCGAAAATGAGACTTTATGTTTCATACACGCCGCATCTCAGTGACTTCAATAATCCTGCAAATGAAATCGATTCTCTCTCTCCCTCTCACCAATTCAGATCCCAGCTGGGTTTCCCATATGTGGCCGTAATGAGGAACGGCAAAGTCAATCCCTTATATCGGCATACCTGCTAAAGCTCGGCCTCAGCAGAACATCCAATCCTTCTGTAATTTCCCATAATGCAAACAGACGCACTGTGTCAGCCCCGTATTTTTTTGAATAACGTTGTCTGTATTTCCATAAATATTGATGCATGGATTTAATGCAGTTCATTATATGCTTCTCAGAGGTGTGCTGTGTTATTCAGAAAAGAAAAGAAGTAGTGGATCCAAACAGTGCAGAAAGTAAACACACTTGTTGCTCTTATGCGTAAATTATTTGTTTCATCTCAAATCGTAAGTGTAAATCTCAAGATACAGTCAATGCTGATTTTCCCAGAATACCAACAACGTTTCAAATTGTTCACGCTGCTCCGTTGCTTTCTGAATTGGAAAAATAAACTGATTTTCTTCACAATTATCAGCAAGGTCTGCTTCATTTTCCCAGAAATGGCTCGTTTCATGTGTATTCTACCAATTGTGAACAACTGTTTTATT
The DNA here is from genome assembly GCA_018155175.1 of Sinocyclocheilus anophthalmus. Taxonomy (NCBI): domain Eukaryota; kingdom Metazoa; phylum Chordata; class Actinopteri; order Cypriniformes; family Cyprinidae; genus Sinocyclocheilus; species Sinocyclocheilus anophthalmus. The sequence goes on from JADLZN010010908.1 coordinate 138,348, forward strand.
TTTTTTTGGCTGCTCCGGCCTCACAAATTAGATTCTGCTGCCCAACCCACACTAAAGCATCTCTACAGGTTTGCATGAAAACCATTTCCTAATTCCTACTGATTCATGTTCTCATTTCCTGTGTTTTCAGCAAGTGCATGTGGTCAAGCACTCTGAAACATGTTTTTTTAAATACATATATTGGTGTGAATTAGCTTCTGATCTTTAGTATTTAGTGTTTTAATGCAAATATAAATTGAAAGAACTTTTCTGTGTTTCTGGTGGTTAAAATATCATCTTAAAAAAACAAATCACCTCTTTTTGCTTTCATTTACAATACATATATTTACATACACTACATATAAGATCAGTGGAGGTGTTACTATATTTGATTAAAATAACTGTTTAAAATGTAAAAATATAGTTTGTTAAATTGTTCTTGTTTTTAGTTACAGGCAAAACTATAGTTTTTTCATCAACTCAAATGTTGAGATTTTGGATTATCTTTCTTCCACGACATGACTTTTTCAGACTGGTGGAAAGAATACATCCAAAACACACTTTTTAATTTGATTACACTTTATCCTTTTATGTCTTGGTCAGTCAAAGGTCATTTTCTCAAAATGAGTTTTTCTTTTCTGCTGCACATCAGCAGTACTTACACCAAACTTTACCGTTTTAGTCCTATCTATATTCTGTAGATATTTGTTTGTTCATATCAAATGCCTGATTTAAATGACATTTTATTCCTAAAAATATGTTGAAAATGTATTTTTTCTGTTTGATGGGGTGATAAAAAGACATTTAACTCTAATATGTTAACAAAATGAAACAAGAATTGGTTGCACTTTATTTTAAGTTGTCCTTAGTAGAGTGTAATTATAATTTAAGTATTGCGTAATATTAATGAACTACTATATGGTTAGGGTTAGGATTAGGGTTTGGTTTAGGGTTACTTGCATGTAATTATGCATAATTATAATAGTAATTACATGTAACATGTGTAACAAGGACACCTTAAAATAAAGTGTTCCCTAAGAATTTTGATTCAGGTTTTATCCAATGTTCAAATTTCTGTTCCTGGAAATGTATGCAAATGAGTGCATGATTAATTAGATAATAGCTCCTTTGCATTAAACATGACAGCTCAGAAAAAATGAATGTTAAAACTAATAATTCATCTATCAAATGCTGGCATCATTATTTGTTGTAAATAAAAGGTAACTTAACTCTTTCTAGTGAAAACGGCATATGAAAGGTGAATAAGGTGAGGTGTGGGTTTATTTGGCAGTCAAGTCATCTCAGGGGTCTCAGATGTTTGTTATCTCTGTGATCATCCTCACCAGTCATCCCGAGCCGTTCTGCCCTTGCAAAATGCCTAAACTGCCTGGATCTGGATTCTGTACAGAGAGGAAAAATCAATTATTCTACCCCCTGTACATTTCACAGTGCATTTTGAACATGATGGGGTGAATTAAAGACCACTCTATATGTATTTCCCACGATGACCGGTACACTAACTGCCGCTTTTTCCCTTTCTAGTGCTTAGGACGCTGCTAATGTGCTTCTCGGTGACAGGGTGAACATTCCCTGTCCACTGCAGCCGGCGTCCTGACAGCCAGCATGTGACAGCCCTAATGGAAGTTGATTACTGGGAGGCATCTATTAATTTACCCCTAATCACAACAAAGAGAGAGGCAGCACTTAACAGCTGTGAAATGGCAGCCGCTGTTCGGAAATGAAGCCCGGGGAAAAGGCCGAGTACGCTGGTGCCGTTATTACCTGCCGCTATTGTGCTGATCGTCAACCCGGCTTAGCCGTCGGTAACTCTATAGGCTACATTTGCCATCCACTTTACCTGGGAGCTCTCAGTAAGCGGTGGGAAAAAAAGAACATAAAGGCAATTGGTTTGCATGCAGAGTGCCGGAGAGATTGTGATCCAGGTGAGAAGCTGACAGTAACAGGTTTAAGCTCTCTGGCTTTATTTGTAGAGGAGAAGGGATTGCCGCTCTGACCCGATTGCGAGTGTTCGACTTACTATGCGTTTTGTTAGAGAACAAAGTGTCCGGATGACCTTTGCCTAGCGAGGATGAGGAGAAGAAAATACTGTTAACAAGCATATGCCAAGCCTTCTCTGCACATGCTCTTAATATGAGTTTTTACAGAGAGGACAGCACCAGATTGAACCAGCTTAAAGGGACTATAAAAAAAAGTGGCCATCGTTTACTCACCCTCATGTTAGAGAAGTTTTTGTATTAGAGATGCATGCAATGATGCAAGCTCCTAAAAGAATGAAGAGTGTCATCATTACAGTATTGCATATGATTCGTCCACTATATTCCAAGCCTTCTGTTCATATAATAACTTTGTGTAATGAAACAGACTGGAATTTAAATCATTACTCACTAAAAATGTTGCCCTCTGATGCAGCTCACAAATATCATTGGCGTGCACGTACATTATGCAGTCAAGTGCATTGCACCAGGATTTCTATTTAAATTTTACATCTATGCTTTTGGAAGACACTTTTATCCAAAGCAAATTAAATAGCATTTAAGGTATATGTTTCTTCCTTTGCATTCCCTGGGAATCAAACCTATGACCTGCAGTAGCCCTACTTGCAATTAGGGATCATTTGTAGTAGTAGTAATATGTTACACCACCTTTCTTTTTTTGGATGTACCTTTTATTAAATGCCTGTTTTTGTGAGCAACACTGTTCGTTACCAGACACAATTGGTTGTAAGCGATTATTGATGTATGTAGACCAGCTTGATCCTTGTAGACATGATGTTACAGCAAAAACGCCTTCACCCACACATCAACTGTAACACATACCTAGCAATATTAATTATCACAGTCTGTTAGTAACTGATTACATTAATCTGTATACAATAAGCACAATTCCACAAATCACGTACTTGTTGTAAATTAGAATTAGATTTACATTTTAGGGTAGTTCACCCCAAAAGCAAATTCTGTCATTAGTACTTACCCTTCTATGTCATCCAAAACCATAAGACCTTGTCCAGCTTCGAAAGTACCACGACGCATGCGTATGCTGCTGCTGTAGAACCCGGATGCACTGCGCCTTGTTTACAAGCAGAAGGCGTACACACTGTACATACACATCCTTCGAAACATTTCGAAGATTTCGCCGATATGATGAGTGGAATTTTAGAAGTGATGTTGCGTTGCTGTGCTATTCAAGGTAAAAACAAACTGATCAAAAATATCGGATTATTGAGCAAATATCTAATTTTGTGTCCAAAGTACAAAGGTCTTACTTGGGACTGATATGAGGGTGAGTAATATGACAGATTTCATTTTTGGAGACTATCCCTTTAAGATCTCACACTCAGATTACAAGTTACTTTTTTAATTCTATTAATACCAGCACCGTAAATTATTCAGACTTTTGATTTGCCCTAATTGCTTGTTTTCCTCTCTAAATTGTCCGTCTAAAATGTTTACTGCTTTTATAAATTTGGAAAATCTTCCACTTTTCTTCAACTCACAACCCCCCTGTAGTTTATTCATGAACCCCATTTGAGAACCCTGGCGTAATGTAACGTTTAATTCATGATGTTGATAACAAAGAATGGAAATATTTATGTCAAAGTATGAGGATTCGGAATAAATTGCCAAACATGTGTAATTCAATAGATTATGTCACAAACTATAATTACTGTTATGCAATTTGTAATCAGTAATGGACTACAATTTGTTAAGTAATCTACCCAGCACTAATGAGTCAACATATTTAATGTGAATGTTATCCTGAAGGTCTTTTGTGTGTTGCTGAAGAAAAAAAGTTTTATCTTAAGAGAACAAAACAAAACTGAACCATTTAATTTCAGTTAAATTTTCTTAATTTGGAGTGAAAATAATTTTTTGTTTGTTTTTCACAAAGCCCACGCCATTGGCTAAAATATGATTTATACATCAATTCTTGCATTTTATTGAGGAGATTAAGCAATCAGACTTACGATTTTCAACTGCCAAAAACATAGGCCTACACTAAATAGTGAACATCCGCATGCAGGGCCTGCAAGAAAGCATTGAAGAACATCAAGCCAAGTTTGAGGTTATTAGCATGGTGCGACGTTTGTTGTGCCAATGTCGCCTGTACTCCAGCCCTTCCCTAAAGAACTCTTACACAATTACGGATCACAGGACATCTCTGCCGCTGTGTTCTTCACTGTTAGAGTGGCTAATAGGTTTTACGGGGCCTTTGGGAGCCCGCTTGTGCCAGCTATTGTGGAAGTCATGAGTTATACGATCTTACAATTATAAATATACACAAGGCGGATTTCCCTTTCTCCTAATTATCTTCCTATTGTGTGCCGCTTGGCCAAGGAGGGGCACTGATGCCATAAGCTGGAGAAAGAGACAGACACAGAGAGAGACATCCATAGCCAGATTTGGCTAGTTGGCAGCGGTTTCCAGCCAGAGCACAGTTACCTTTTATTACAGTCATAATTAGAAACTCACGCTGCCAGCATCATGAAAAGAGGCTTTTGAAGTCATGCGCTCACAGGGTGTCGGATGGAACCAACCGGAGGCCCAGAAAGTGTTCAATTAACGGAGGGAGGCAGAGCTCTGGGCTGCGGTAATATGACAAACAAGCCAGAACATTCCGTTTGCCGTCATATGAATTAATCAGTCAAACAGCGGTGGACATGTTGGGCTTACAGACGTTTGATTCATTCCTGGGGACTGATGAGGCCCGTGATTAAATTAGGGAGCTCTTAAGCAGCACGTCTGAGGGGGGCAACAGAGCGTTCAATGCAGGCTGACAGGCAGATCGTCTGGAGGGGCTCAGACCCGCACTAATTATCTAATTACTGACACACACACAACAGCTGCATCTGCTTGACCACACACATACGCATGCACGAAGGTAAACTCAGAGGTGTTGCCGATCTGTATTTGAATCTCGTCTGGTCGTGCATTTAAAGGGATAGTTCACACAAAAATGAAAATTCTGTCTCTTTAGCCCGTCCCTCAAGTTGTTTCCAACTGGTATGAATTTCTTTCTTCTTTTAACCGAAATAAATATTTTCGCCTGCTGCAGATATGTCTATTTTACACTAACTCCGCCCACCAGCGAGTGATTTGGCTTGTCAGCACTACAAAAGATGATTGTCAAACATCAGCTCTAGTGGTGTAGATGGTAAAGTGCATGCCATAATCACCTTTGACGCGTCTTGAGCACCGATTCGAATCCGCCTTTTGGCTAACTTTTTCCCCTCGTTTTTTTCAAATCTCACATCACATTGGGAAGGCCTTTATTTTCAATAAAAATGAAGGAAATAATAGAAGAGTTGAAAAGAAAATATCAGGAGGGTTAGGGTAGGTGTAGGGAGGGATTTATTGTCCCAATAAGGTGGCATGCATTTAAAAATGTGAATTAAAATGTAATTTTTTGCATGCTTTTGATAATGGTACTACATTGCGGATAATTGCCACTATTTTCAATAAGTAGTATAAATAGCAGAAACTCCTGCTATTTTAACATAGTGAAAATAGAATCTATCACTATCTGCACTTAGTGTAAATAAGCCCTAATTGCGATTCCTGCGTCAGCAGCACCACATGCATGTGTTGTGTTACTCTCGTAAACGTGTGTGTGAAGAGAAGAAATGGTTGAATAAAGTCATTATTTTTGTTTTCTTAGCACATAAAACGTATTCTCGTAGCTTCATAAATTACGGTTGAACCACTTGATGTCACATGGACTATTTTAATGATGTTCTTACTACCTTAATCTTTCTAGGTTCTTTAACGAAATAACGTGAATTTTTGTTTGCTGTCTATGGAGGTCGAACTTGCTCAGAGACCTAAAAATTATCGTAATGGGACATAAGGCTTAATCGCATTGGAAAGACATGAGGGTGAGTAAATAATGAAATAATTTTCTTTTTCGGGTGAACTGTCCCTTTAATGCATATTAAATCCACACTCATAATGCTTTGGATAGATTTTTTGCTGAGGTCTCGCAAGATTTTTCTCGCAAGAAAAACCTTTCCAGTGCAATATTAACCTTTCCAAGTTAAATATTAATAATAATTAGATATCACATCTAAAGTTTTGCACGCTTTGTTGGTGCAAAGAGAACATCAGGACAACTTTTGAAACTGCTTTTTAGAAGCACCATTATTAAGTTGTATCGTCTGGTAAAGAGACCAGGGCTAGTGATTAGACATTTAGAAGTTTATTTTAAAATGCATAGTAGGCCTATTGGATATCAAAATAAAGTTCCATAAACATTTGCATTTTTACATCACTATAAGTATGGGACATCAGGTAATGAAATGTTCAACACACACTTGTGGTCTTCACAGCCACTTAAACACTTGGGCCAAATACAGGAAATATGTCATGCAAGTAGACAAGTGGTCAAGTGCAAAGACCACAAGTGTGGGTATTTGGACAAGCCCAAAGATGAGACAGAGATGTCTGATTCATAATATTTCCTTTCTTGAACCTATTCTTTTTCAAGAAATCGGTCCTGAACAACCCCACAATTGCATTGAATGATTCTTTTTGTGTGGTTTGATATCGTTTGTACAAAAGCCAATGACTCTGTCACAGCTGCTGCTTACGGTCAGTGATTTGAACCAAACTCTAAACCTATTTGAAAATTTGTGCAACAGACGGGAACAATTCCTTAGATCACGTGACATGTTCAGAAATGTAGCTGTTACTTTACTTAAATTGGATCAACTTAAATTAAATAAAATAAAAATTAGATTATTATTAATTAGACGTAACCTGAAAATAGGCTACCCATGAATGTTATAATATTTTTTCTGCACAGTAAGAGTTCCCACCTGGTCTTAAAGTCCTTAAATTTACTTGTATCAAAAGTCTCCATTGTAGGAAAGATTAATTAGGATTTCAAGAGAGCTTACATTTGGGATGAAAGATCCGAATTGCGATATAGCTTAATGTACATTATACTTCAAGGCATGATTGCATAAATAAACATATGAGTGCGCACAGTCTTGTGCTGTGCTGCTTTGTGTTCTGCTGTTACTGGGGAAACAGTTATATTTCTGCCGTTCCTAAAGTGTCACCTGCTGGCAGAGATTGATTGTGCATTTTCAATAAGCCTGTTGTTTTTGTTCAGACCAATATGAAAATCGACCCATATCTTGCAAAAACTCTGCCAACACACATGGCTGTAAATGTGAACTGGTGGATCGTTAAGAAGATAATGTATTATAAAAATCTAAACAGTACAATGGAATTATGTAGAGGCATTTATGTATTTTATACTACTTTAACTGTAAGTTGTTTTAAATTCTATAAAATTTACGTTTTGGGAAAACTTGTATCCGAACTGTAAATCATGCTTTTTGCAGTCATTGTACAGTTTAATAGTTATATAGACATTGCCCTACCCCGCTCAAATGGTATTACTTTTATTTGTGCACGTCTTAAAAAAGGTCTTAAAAAGTCTTAAAATTGAGCCAATCTTAAAGTATATTTAAGGAAATTTTTCCCAAATATATATATATATTCAAAAACAAAACAAAATGAAACAAAATGACTAAAAATTTTATTAAAATGAAAATTAAAACTAAAAATGAAAATACGAATAAAAACTGCAATAGCATTGTATATAAATCACTCTAAAATAACACTCAACTATGTAACTCTGACAAAAAAAATATCCTGAATTATCTGAAGAGATCCCTTAGGAAATTCTCCTCCTGACCACTGACCCTGATGTAAACACAAGTAATATGTTTCGTTACCCAACATAAATCAATAAATGAGAAAAGTGATCTTAGCTTAAATATTAGCTGCTCTCAGTCCAAAGGGCAAGTTCATTATTCAGCTCATTTACATTAATTATGCCTGCCTCATTCAGCATTGAGCTCAATTATGATTCTAAACATCATTGCTGTCATTTTTTAATCATTTTACCTGACCGTATCTAATTTTGTAACATCAGGGATCAATATTGACCAAAAATAAAACTATGACCCTTAACAATAAGGAATGTGTCAATAGTTTTACTGTACATTTAATGAAGCAATGGATGATTTGGGAATATGTCATAATAAGAAAGTATATGATAACATTAAATATCAATAATAACCAAAAAATGCAATTACAATCCTTAAATATTAATCAAAATATTAAATAAATACCTTAAATATATGAAAATGATTTAAGCTGCCCTTAAGCTAAGAATATATTCACAATATAAATATTCATATTTAATGTGACATAAAATATGTCCATTAATATGACATAATAATGGACCTAAACGTTTGGTGTGATAAATTTTGTGTACACACTATCTATTTACAATGCCACTCTTGCAGATCTGCATACAAACACACTTTTTGCCATCTATAATTGAACCAAATTTAAATAATAATTAATGTGATGATTTTTGCAGTTCGAGGATCTTTAGCAGCCGTCACACACACTTATGCTCACAAACACACGCTTCAAGCTCACTTGAGCGACCAATAAGCCACTTAAGCCTGGTTTCCATGGCAACCTCACACAGGCTTTTAACAGGCTGTTGCTTCGCCATCCGTGTCTACTGTATTAATGAGATAATTACACGAGCATACATCCCGACTGCTGTTTAGAAACACTGGATAACGATGCCTATTTACATAAGTTAATTACGACAAACTGAGAAGTCAATGCCTCAGTTTGTTTGTGCCTTTGTAAAGCGCTCAACCTGAGTGAAGCCGAGAATCCTGAATATTGAATAGCTGTTGCATTTAATGGAGCTCTGATAAAGAAGTGTTAAGCATCTAAATGGGAAATTTGCCCTTTAGAATTGTCATTTAAATGTTGCTTTTTTAGAATTATAAAATGAAGAGTTCCAGATCTAAACTCTGATTGAATAAGGAATGTTTGAATATGTTTTATATATACAGTAATAGCCAATCTGTCATCATGACATTATTCACAATAAAACGGATAAACATCCCGTAAACTAGACAAAAGTTTGGAGTCATCACAAGTTTTTAATGTTTTTGAAAGTTGTTAAATGTGAATATTGTTAAATGTTATTACAATCATTTAAAACAACCGTTTTCTATTTGAATATATTTTAAAATGCAATTTATTCCTGTAATCAAAGAGGAATTTTCAGCATCATTACTCCAGTCTTCAGAGTCACATGATCCTTCAGAAATCATTCTAATATGCTGATTTGCTGCTCAAAAACTATTATTATTATTATTATCAAGTGTGGAACTGATGAAAATTAGGTCATAAACATAATTAATAAGAAATTAATACTTTTATTCAACAAGGATGCATTAAATTGAACAAAAGTAAAGACATTTATGATGTTACGAAAGATTTCAAATAAATGCTCATAATATATTTTCAAATGATTGCTCTTTTCAAAAAATCCTGAAAAAAGTATCAGCTTTGTCATCACAAAAATAAGTAGCATTAAAAAACAAACAAACACACATATATACAGTATATATAGTCATAGTAATTTTAATACTGTAACAATTTAAATAATATTATATATGTTTAATAAGAATATTGTAATAATGATCAAATAAATGCAGCCCTTAAAAATTAAACAAACAAATAAATACAAATAAAAACTCCAATATAGAATCCAGAATATCGCATAGAATTGAAACCATTGTGAACCACATAGCAAAGAGCTACAATCACGCTGTTCCATTACTGAAATTCTTAGATGGATTTATGAAACACTGGTGTTTATCATATGAAATAATTTTTGCATGACCTCATGTGCCTTATTGCTTTATTAGAATAAGTTTTTATTTTTTTTAAATGCATAATTATAATTTTTTTTACCATAGAGCGGATATACCTTCTCTACTATATCTTCTATACCTTTTATATCAGATAAACAGAAACAGACCCCTCTACAGAGCAGGGCTTGGCCAGGGGGTCGAGGAACCTTCCCATGATGCCCCCATGCTGTGCACCCAAGCACTGCATCCACGGCGGTGAGAGACGCTCCCCTGCTAAGTTTGAAAAGACCAATTTTCAGCTAATATGGAGGTCGTGACAGTGGCATAAAGGGCCTGGTAGGACATTATAGCAGTGGAATTGTAAATATTGGTTAGAGACAGACACAAATGGAGGGGCAGGCTGTGGGAAATTTCCATACAGCGTGCTGCGGCACCACTGGTGGCCCACTGCGGCGGAATAGATTTTCCATTCTACTGTGTCACATTAGATTTTCGGAGGTGCTGGGTGGCAGGTACATATCATTAGTAACACTTTAGCGTGGTAATGAACCTTATTATTTATCCTCCACTTTCCTCATGAATGCATAAGGAGTCTCTCTGCGGCTCCCCCCCCGGAGAGAGAGAGACGGAGAGAGACAAACAGCACTCATGGCCTTCTGAATGACTGCGTATAGTGACCAGGAGACACTGAATACTGCAGGAAAACAACTGAAGAGCTGCTAAAACATACACAAAAATCAATGATATACACACTACATGTCATAACATACATCTCGGCCTTTGCACAAACAGTACAAGTTGTACTCGAAAAAGTATTGTTTCCTCGTCAGAACAGATTTGGAGAAATGTAGAATTACATCACTTGCTCACCAGTGGATCCTCTGCAGTGAATGGGTGCCGTCAGAATGAGAGTCCAAACAGCTGATAAAAACATCACAGTAATCCACAAGTAATCCACACCACTCCAATTCATCAATTAACGTCTTGAGAAGTGAAAAGCTGCATGTTTGTAAGAAAACAAAATCCATCATTAAGACATTTTCAACTTCAAAACGTTACTTCTGGCTAAAATATGAATCCTCTATCGATAATATTACTTTCACCAGTGAAAATGTCTTCTTGCCTGAACAAGGAGAGAAATATGCACAGATCGAAAACAGTTCTAAAAAATACATTGGTGGATTTTGATGTGAGATGAAAACAGGGGATGGACTTTGAACCAGATGAACCTGGAACATTTCCATGAACGTTATTCTACATGGAACCATCTATGCCAATAAAGATCCTTTATTTTTAAGAGTGTAGGGTCATTTTTGATTTCTGATTTCTGACTTAAGAGCTGCTTGGTAAGCTATAATTTTAAAGTTAACAACCAGTGCAGTTATTTCACAAGCTTCAGATACAGTAGAAATACCCCAAAACAACCCGCCACAGCAATCAACGACCTCATTGTTGTGGGCAGACACGAGATAAATGCCCCCTACGCAACTTCAGTAGGGCTGATGACCCCCTCTGTGTGGCTTTAAACGTGTGAATAGATCCCCTGCCTCAGCATCTCTGGAGAATCAGGCAAATCACAGCCGTACATGAGAGGTCTGCTGACAACAACTCCACCTCACATTTACACAAAAACACACCAAAACAAACACAAAACCCACAAACTACCGACACACACAAACACACACACACACACACAAACACACACACACACAACACACACTCTCTCTCACTCACTCACTCACTAACTCATATTTTAGAAATGAAATTGAAAGTAGAAATAAAAATGTATATCATAATAACATGAAAAGCATATGAATACTTGAATGTACTTTTTAATGTGTCATATTAATTTGCACAAGCTGTTTGTTTTTTTGGTGGGGGGGTGGGGGGGGGTATTTGAGGGGGGGATTTGAGGCACTGACAAGCTTGTCAAATCAACTTCAGTAATTTGGATATATTAGTCCTATTTTTTAAAATTGGGATTCATCAAAGTGATCTATTATGAATTCTATATATAGAAAAATATATAGTAGCAATTTTATATATAGTTTGTAATGTTGTTTGTTTGAAAACTGTTTTATGAGCCTAATGGAATATACAAATAAAAAAGGTAACTGCGGCTTTTTATCTCATGTTTCTGACTTTTTTTTCTGAATTCTGATCTCACAATTCATTTTTATTTAAAAAAAGTAATTAAGGGATTTTTATCTCACCAATTACAAGTTAAAATAAAATTTCTCACAATTGTGAGTTTACATCTCACAGCTCTGATGTTTCTTCTCAGAATCGCACTAAAAATCTGAATTGTGGGAAAAAAAAGTTGCAACTACCTTTTATCTTAAATTTTTCACTTTTTTTTCTATTCCATGGTGGAAACAGCCTTCCAATTCAGATTTTTGTTAAAAGTGAGGAAATATGAAAACACACCTGAAATATTTATTTTTAAATTGTAAGAGTTTCATGTTTCGAGTAAGAGGAGCACCCAGTGACATAACAAAAATCACAACATTCACAAATCTATCTTTACTTGATATTGTGATAACAGAAACTATGATTTCCATCTTTAAAAATATGTTTATAAAGCAACATATTTACATTATCCAAAGCGACCAAAGCACAGTTCTAATCAGTTGCATCGAGCGGTCTCTCAGAACACGCATCAAAATCTGAATGGAAGAGAAGAAATCGTTGAATAAAGTCGTTATTTTTGTTTTCTTTGTGCACAAAAAGTATTCTCGTAGCTTCACAGAATTACAGTTGAACCACTGCTGTCACATGGACTATTTTATCGATGTATTTACTTCCTTTTTGGGTCTTGAACGTGGAGTCCTTTCAGTCGGTCACTCTCGACGTCACGTCGGATGACCGACGAAATTGGGATCTCGCTTAGAGAGACCAATCTACTTCGAGTGTAAACTAAACGAGCCAATACACATTGGCATGCAATTATTCCATCCAGCTGCCGCTGACCACAGCGTGAGTATAAGTAGGCAGCAGATGCAGCGCATATTCAGTTTTTCGCTTCGGAGCCGAGCAATCACATCGTTCTGCTCCTGACTACTCTACTGAGAGAAGAAGACTGAACGAGTTCAGTGCGCTCTTGGAGAGCTCTTCGTGTTGACGGTACGGCGCTTCAGCGGTGGTGGTTTCCCGTGTCGAGTGGGTTGCACACATCAGGCTGCATTACCCCCTGTTTGTGTTGCAGATGATCATCTCCCCCGAAGTGGGTCTTGCTATAGACAACGTATCACTCGGGCGTTTCTGGATGCGGTCGTTACCTGGCGCCGGGTGATGGTCACAATCGCTGCCTCACATGTCTGGGCATGAAGCACGCTGAGGTGGCATTCGTGGATGAGTCATCTTCTCATTGCGGGAAGATGATCATCTCGGAGTCGCGGGCCAAGCTCCGTTTCCTCAAGGGAGAGGAGTTCCGTTGCCTCTGCCTTGATCTAGTTCTCCTCATGGCGGCAGCCAGGGGGGCTACTTCAGGCAGTAGCGCGGGCGGTCTGAGGCACTCCGCAACCAGTTGAGCTGCCAATGGAACGTGCTGGGCCCTCTACAAGGAGTGTACCAGCCATATCCTTTGGCGCTCCTCCCAACGCCCAGATGTCGATCGCTGCATCGGAGGGTGAGCAGGAGCTTTCTGGAGAGGAAGATTCGGCTGTGCTGCTCTCCTCCGGGACTGTAGCAATGCCTGAATCGGATCCAGAAATAATGGCTATGCTTTCCCGGGCCGCCGTAGGGGTAGTGCTCGAGTGGAGACTTCCACCGTGTCCCGAGCCCTCAAGGTTGCACGATTGGTTCTCGGGGTGGTCCGCGCTGGTTCTCAGCGCCCCGCCTCGGCGCCTTTCTTCCTGGAGGTGCATGAGGAGCTCAACAGGTCATGGACGGCACCTTTTTACTGCCGGAAACCGATCTGCTGGTTCCTCCTCCCTCACCACCCTCGATGGTGGGGCAGCTAGGGGGTTACAAGGGTCCCCCCGGTGGAGCGGTCGGTTGCGATGCGATGCAGTTGTGTCCTAATACCGCCTCCAACCGGCAGGGTGAACTGTGCCTCCCCTCCTGGGTCTGTAGGTACTCGACAGGCCAGCGATGCTTATACGACCTGTGGAGAAGCTGCCTCCACCTTACACGCTACGGCGTGATTGCAAGTGCACCAGGCCAAGGCACTGAGGGACTTGCACGAGGGTGGTCACGACCCGGAAGTTCACAGAGAACTCCGCACCGCGGCGGACCTCGCGCTACGAGCAATGAAGGTTACGGCGCGGTCTCTGGGTCGTGCGATGTCCACTATGGTGGTCCAGGAGCGCCATTTCTGGCTGTGACTGGCTGACATGCGCGAGACGGCAAGACACTATTCTTGAACGCCCCCGTGTCCCAGGTCGGCCTTTTCGGCGACACGGTGGAGAACTTGCCCAGCAGTTCTCCAATGACCAAAGCAGACGGAAACAGGCCAACATCGGCCTGGCAGAAGCTGCGACGTCACCGAGGGCGGCCCCCCTGCCACCGCCCCGCTCCTGCGGCCTCTAGCAAAGCTGTGCCATGGAGCCAGTCGCAGGGCAGCCGCCCCGCCCGTCCAGGCCACCGCCAAACCTGGTGGCAAGCGAAAGAGCAAGAGTCTTTTCATCTCTTTCCGCCACTGACCTCTCGGTCGGTGGTACCCAAATACTCGACAAAGAGCAATTCCTCTATTTCTGGGTCCCCAGAGGGGACGGGGGGTTGTGGACGATCCAGTGCGTATCAAACTCACCCTCCTCTCTCGCCAGTGAGCAGCAGTGGGCAGATCGGGAGGACGAACCAACAGACTACCCACACACCCTCTGCTCAAACACAGGTCAGTGTTACACAAACCCAGACCCCGCCTCGGACCGGCAACGAGACGCCCGGGCCGGGTCCCTGCGTTCTTCCGCGCTGCCCCACTGCGGGTATGCCTGTAGTTCCGTTGATGCCACTTGCGCGGTGTCTGGGAGCCGGGCTTGAGCTACCCAGCCCGTCTCGAAGGCTCCTCCGTGGCATCCGAGTCACAACAGGGAAGGCGGCCGATTGGTCTGTCTTGCGGGAGGAGGTCGCAGTCCTACTGGCGAAGGATGCGATATAGCCGGTCCCTCCAGCCGATATGAAGACTGTGTTTTACAGCTCTTACTTCATTGTACCCAATAAAGGCGGTGGGTTACGACCAATCTTGGACCTGCGTGTCTTGAACCGGGCCCTTCACCGGTTACGTTCAAGATGTTGACGCAGGAACGCATCTTCGGGTGCATCCGTCCCCGAGATTGGTTTGCAGCGGTCGACCTGAAGGACGCGTACTTCATGTGTCGACCCTTCCGAAACCACAGACCATTGCTGTGGTTCGCGCACGAAGGACGAGCATATCAGTATGAGGACCTGCCCTCCGGGCTGTCCCTGTTGCCCTGTGTCTTCACGTAAGTTGCGGAGGTACCCTTGTTCCCTTGAGAGAACAGAGCAAAATTCGCATTCTCAACTACCTCGACGAAACACTCTCAGGATCAGTTGTGCGAACACAGGGACTTGGTGCTCTCGCACCTCAGCCAGTTGGGCCTTCGGGTCAACTGGGAAAAGAGCAAACCCTCCCCGACGCAGAGGATCTCTTTTCTCGGTATGGAGTTGGACTCGGTCGAACAGACAGCACGCCTCACGCAGGAACGTGCTCAGTTGGTGTTGAACTGCTTGAATACATTCAAGAGCAGGATGGCGGTCCCACTGAAACAGTTTTGAGGCTCCTGGGGCATATGGCAGCTACGGCGTCAGTCACGCCGCTGGGGCTGCTCCATTTGAGACCGCTGCAGCACTGGCTCCATTGCCAAGTCCCGAGGTGGGCGTGGCAACGCGGCAACTTCCGGGTCCAAGTTACACCGGCCTGCCGCCAAACCTTCACCTTCACAGACTTTGCTTTCCTCCGGGCAGGAGTGCCCCTAGAGCAGGTCTCCAGGCATGCTGTGGTTTGCACGGATGCCTCAACCACCGGCTAGGGGGGGCCACGTACAACGGGCTTGCAGGGTCAGGGGTTTGGACGGGGCCCCAAACAACACTGGCACGTCAACTGCCTCAGAGTTACTGGCAGTGCACCTTGCCCTGAGCCGTCTCAAAAGGCGCTTATGAGGCAAGCATGTACTAGTCCGCACGTAAACACAGCGACCGTTGCGTACATCAACCGACAAGGTGGTCTGCACTCCCGTCGCATGTCGCAACTCACCCACCACCTCATCCTCTGGAGTCAGAAGCATCTGAGGTCGCTTCGTGCTGTTCACATTCCTGGGCTGCTCAACCGGGCAGCCGACGAGCTGTCTCGAGCTGCGCTCCCGGGAGAATTGCGACTCCATCCCCAGAAGGTCCTGCTGGTTTAGAGACGTTTCGGAGCCGCTCAGGTAGACCTGTTTGCCTCTCCAGAAACATCTCACTGCCAGTTGTTCTTCCCTGACTGAGGGAACACTCAGCACAGACGCACTGGCACACACAAATGCAAGTGTGCGTTTCCCCCAGTGAGCCTTCTTGCACAGTTGCTGTGCAAGGTCAGGGAGGACGAGGAGCAGGTCCGGTTGGTGGCACACTATTGGCCTACCTGGACCTGGTTCCCGGAACTGATGCTCCTCGCGACAGCCCCTCCTTGGCCGATTCCTCTGAGGAAGGATCTACTGACTCAGAGACGGGGCACCCTTTGGCACCTGCGTCCAGACCTCTGGAAACTTCATGTCTGGTCCCTGGACGGGACGCGGAGGTTCTAAGTGACCTACCCCAAGAGGTAGTTGACACCATCACTTCAGCGAGAGCACCGTCTACGAGACACGCCTATGCTTTGAAGTGGAACCTGTTCGTTGAGTGGTGTTCTTCTCGACGAGAAGACCCTCTGAAGGTGCCCGATCAGAGTCGTGCTGTCCTTTTGCAGCAAGGGTTGGAGCGAAGAATGTCTCCCTCCACCCTTAAAGTTTATATCGCTGCAATCGCTGCTAACCACGACAAGGGAGGTCGCTGGGGAAGCATGAACTTGTCGTCAGGTTCCTTAAGGGGGCGAGAAAATCCTCCACGGCCCCTCTCTATTCCCTCGTGGGACCTGACTCTAGTGCTCACAGCACTACGGCAGGGCCCATTTGAGCCCCCCCGTCCCTTGCGAGGTCGAGCTGAAAGTTCTTTCGATGAAGAATTGCTCCTGATGGCATGTGGCCTCCATCAACGAGGGTACGGGGACCTGCACGCATTTCGGTCAAGATTCGTGCTAGAGTCGGGGACGGATGACTCCAGTAACCCTGAGCCGGCCGGTATGTGCCCCAGATTCACGCTACTCCCTTCAGGGATCAGTGGTGAAAACATCCAAAAGCGTGAACTGGGGTGGAGGCAGACCCAGCCCTTGCTTCCCCCCTGCTCTGTCCCGTCTGAGCCGTATGGTGCTACGTTGACCGGACGCAAAGCTTCTGGACCTCAGACCAGCTTTTTGTCTGTTACGGAGGCCGGCAGAATGGGAATGCTGTCTCTAAGCAGAGGATAGCCCACTGGATAGTGGATGCCATCACCCTGGCTTATCAGGCACAGGGTGTGCCCTGCCCGTTCAGGTTGTGAGCTCACTCAACTAGAAGTGTTGCATCCTCCTTGGCGCTGGCTCGTGGCGCCTCGCTGAAAGATATCTGTAGGGCTGCGGGCTGGGACGCCTAACACATTCGCTAGATTCTATAGACTTCGTGTGGAGCTGGTATCCTCCTGTGTTCTCACCTCAAAAGGGCAGAAGCACTGAGAGGCCCCGGCTTCGGGTCTGCTTGCAAAAACCACTCCAGAGAGTCAATATAGTAGACCCTGTTCAGTTCCTCCGTCCCCTCGGCAGCCAGAAGTGGCGGAGCGTCCGGCGCCAGGCCTTCACACGTTGTGATCTCAAGAACCGGTAGAAGGCTGGGTTCCATATGTAAGGCCTAAGTGGATCCCATATGTGTAAAGTCCACGGTATAGCCTCGAGCCCGTGTTTCCCCGGCAGACTTCTGCCATTCCAAGAGGGTTACAAGCACCTCCATTCTTCCATATGCACCTAAAGAATGTCCATATGTGTATTGCTTCTGAAACCTACTTCGGGAAGGTTGGAGCTTCCGTAAACGTCCCTGTTCCAAGTAGAACGGGAGCATTTCCCCAGTGTTACCCAGTCTTACTCAGTGGGTAGTGCCATAACAGCAGTAGCTGGTCCTCTTGTGCAAGCCCTGGCCTACGCCAAAAAGTAGGGGCGCAGGTGGCTTCCACAGGACACTGGAAGGGGCAGTAGCTGTGGCCTTTTGGTAGGATCCCAATTTCGTCAGTCATCCGACGTGACGTCGAGAGTGACCGACTGAAAGGGAATGTCTCGGTTATGTATGGTAACCCTCGTTCCCTGAAGGAGGGAACAGACACGTCACGTCCCGTTGCCACAATTGCTGTACCACCGCAGGGCGCTAGGTTCCTGGCTCGGCTCCTCAGCAAAAACCTGAATATACGCTGCACCAGCTGCCTACTTATACTCAAGCTGTGATCAGCGGCAGCTGGATGCAATAATTGCATGCCAATGTGCATTGGCTCGTTTAGTTTACACTCAAAGTAGATTGGTCTCTCTAAGCGAGATCCCAATTTCGTCGGTCATCCGACGTGACGTCTCCGTTCCCTCCTTCAGGGAACGAGGTGGGTTTATCATACATAACCGAGACGTTACATTGCTGTCTATGCAGGGTCAGAAAGCTCTCGGATTTGATCAAAAATATCTTAACTTGTGTTCCGAAAAATTAACAAAGGTCTTACAGGTTTGGAACGACATGAGGGTGAGTAATCAATGACAGAATTTTCATTCTATCCCCTTTCAGCAGTAAAGCTGTTTTTCACCATACTGAGGTTTGTTCCCCTGCTGTCTCTCTCAAAGGCCCATCAGTTGCTCTCTCCTGTCCTGATGTTAGCCTCATGGAGGTCAGCACCCCTCGCCCCTCCATCCTCAGCTCTGAGTGCACTGGAGCGGCTCGGACTGCACTTCTCCGCCCGGTCAGGGCCTCCCGGTCACCCCGGCGTCCTGCCTGTTCATTTCTCTTTCATCTTCAGTGTGAAATTGTTGCCAGTGCAGCGCTGACCCCTGGGCATTAAGAGATCAGCTATTGAAATCTGATGTGCACCTCTGGATGACAGAATCTCCTTCACGAGAAAAGAGAAAAGAGGAAAGAGGAGGGAGGGAGCAGATCGGGATTTAATGGGCTTGCTGTCCACATCACTGTCAGAGCTTTAGTCGATTTTGTCCAAGCATGTGATAAGGAAAAGGGGGAGAGAAGATAGAAACAGCTCCTGGAGATTCACCAACTCAGCAGTGAATAAACAAGCAATCTACTTCAACTTTTTTTTTTATAGCAAATAAAAATACAGACTCAATAAATACAAAAGCTCTAAAGAAAAATTCACCTAAAACAATAAAAAAATCTGATCATACACTGAAGTTTTTTTCAAAGCAGAGGAACACAAAATGAAATACCGGCCAGAATATTAGTCCACAGCTATGAAATCAAATTTGTATTTCTGTATTGTTAAACTTGTTGTGATTAGTTACAAGACATGAAAATTAAAGTGTCATTGTATGGCTGGTTAGTAAGACCTAGTTAGCCCCTGCTGCTAGATTCTTGTAACTATCATCTGGTTGCAAAAGGCTGTTCAAAAATTATCTGTGCATTCTGACTAAAACTTTTTTTCATAAATTACATTTCAATTACTTTAATATTTTATTATAATTTAGCCAATGTCAGTGGTTTATTTTATTACTTAATGTGTTTTATTTTATTCCATGTCTGCTGCAAGGAGTTTTGTTGGAATTTAGGTAGGATTTAAGAGCTTCTGCATTGATTAACAACTTAAATGTAAGTCTGTTTCTAACACAGAGCTGTTGCTTTAAATGACTTGTAATGCGTTATGCTTTCATTGTATGGAAAAGAGCAGCATGAACATTTTGCCTAACATCTACTTTTGTTTACCATGAAATAAATAAAGTCACATGGGTTTGAAACGACTGGAGTGTGTGATGACAGACATTTTTCGGATGAACTATTGGATGATGATGTTCTCCATCTACCCTATTTTCTGTGAATGTGCAAGACTTCTGATTCATTAACTGCTACCAGAAGCCTCGCACATTCAAATTGCCGTGCCCACTTTTACTACGTTAAAAATAAGGTAGATACAACTTCATAAAACAATTTTTGTTTTATTTATAACATACACTGTAAAAAAACTTCCGTAAAATTTACGGTAAAAAACCGCAGCTGTGGTTGCCGGAATTTTATTGTAAAAAATACGGTAGCCACGTTTTAAGTTTTACGGTTTTAACTTAAATTTACAGTTAAATACCATAATTTCATTAACGGATATAATGTTAATATACCAACCCACTTAAATACTAAAACCTGTTTTGTACCTTTATAATACACTGATAACCACCAAAAACAGGTGGTGATGAGAAAGTCAAATGATGAAAAAAAGCCCATCACAGGAGCTTTTAAATAATAACATAAAGAGAAGGTGCACAGAGTAATTCATACAAACACTAAACACCATCATGGTAACACACATGAAACTGAAATAAGCAATAAACATTCATTTAACAACATTCGGTGTAACACACAACCCTAATATACAAAAACAAAAAAACATCAAGAAGAAACATTAGTTATTTCCAACCCCCCCCAAAAAAACTCAAAATTTGAAATGTAAAAAAACACAGAGAAGTTGGGAATGTCAAGTTACTGTTATGCCACTGTAAATTCTACGGTTTTTTCACTTCCAAAAACGGTATACTACCGTAAAATTTATGTCCAATACATGTAATGTCCAATACAGTTTTTCACCGTACAGTAGGGGAATTTACCGTTAATCATTTAACAGGTTTTTACTGTAGCATTTTTACAGTCTTTCACGGTAATTTTTTACAGTGTATTGTGTTAATTTTGAAAGAAAAAAATGAACCGATGTCAGATAAAAAAATAAACATTAATCATACACGCTAACAAATAAAAGAAAAATGAGAGAAAGAAAACGAGGCACAAGAGACTAAAGATATTGTGATTTTGGCCCCGTTACTCTATCTGCCTCGAGCGCACAGAAACTTATCTGCCGTCATCTAAAAGAACCTCTAAAGTTCAAAATCCAGAGAAAAGTTTGCCTCTCCTCCACAATTATTTATTTTCCAAAGGCTGTCCCTAATCACAAATAAATAAGTGCTCAGACAGAAACGTTGAGAGAGAATGAGATATTGGGAGGAGAGAGTGTCTATCATAGCGGCAGATAACTGCTAGATATGATTGCCTTGATAAGAAATCATAATTTGGCTTTTAGAGATAGCCACAGGGGTTGCAGAGACCGATTCAGTATGTGTATGTGTTTGCCTTCCTCCACTTCTACACATTTTATCTTCCCCGTTGAAGAGCTTTTTATCTCTGATGATTTTCTCCTCTTTTTTATGTGTTTTTTTCTCCGCCAGAAGGTAAGATCACATACCCACAGAAGCCAAGAGTGGCATGTTTTAAAGCGATGGACAAAATACAAATATTTGAAAATGTATTTCATGGCAATTATGTCAAGTTTCATGGCCCTGGCACTGCACTGAGCCACAGCCTGGATGCCTTAATTTGTATAGAAATTGTAATCATTTGTTCATTTCAAGGTGAAAATTGCATTTTTTTTATTTAAATTGTATCCTGCGTGATAGGCTATTATCTAGAAAAATTGTCTCTGTGTAGTGCGCTCTATGCCCAGGCGTTATGGCTGTTAGCAGCCCTCTTATGTTCAGAAGAGGCTTATGTGTGAATCCCGAACAAAACCCTGGTTTGTTCTACCGTACGGGCCTCCTCTGTCTAAGCTCATTTGCATTTTAGTTATTAATATTAATTAGTCTGCGAGCCAAGCGAGCGCTGATTTTTACATGTAAATCGAACCTGGCTTCACAGCGGCCTTATCGTGGCGAACCATCTCTCAGATTCCCAACTTCAGTGGCTCTTTATTCTGGTGCTAACCGCTTATCTACAGAGGAGAGAGGTGTGAATGAAGAACAGAATGGGAAGAATAAACAATTCCGACGTGCATACGCCAACTCGAGGTGAGAAACGCACGAAGTGGAGAACTTCTTAAAGCTCTGCTTTAGAAGTTGAAGATGCACTCGACTTCAACGAGGGGAAGAAGTAAGACAGCGGCTGGTCTCCCGAAGACTTATCCTGCGATGACAACGACACACTGAAAACGAATCGACTTGAAATATCTTAATTCGACTTGCTTTTGCAAATTTAAGGCCTTACATAAAAAAGCAATATTGGAAGATGTTCTTTAGGAGATCTCCCGCTGCCAAAGATGAGACTGAAATCCCAGCTTACAGAGGCCTCTGTCTGTGCAAAGCCGGAGTCAAAGTAGGCCGTCAGATGGGCCGCAGCGCAGGTACATTATGTATCGCGGAATAATTACAGGATTTAGAGAATTACGGGTCTCCGTAAGTGCTTTCACTGTGACAGCCATGACAGTCGGAAACAGAGCAGCTCTCTTAAGACACATAAGCCTTAGAGAAGAACACCTCCAGTGTAATCTGCCAGGATCAGGTCCTCTGTGCCTCTTTAAACCCTCATTTTCTTACATATATATGTAGATATAAAGAGACACGCAGGGCCAAGATGGTGTTCACATGAAATCATGTTGATTTGTTTTTACCCTATAGAGAACGATCACAAATGAGATCTATTTGGTACTGAATAATTGCTTCACATAAACAGCGATGAGATAAATGGAGAGCATGTATGGAGAGTTTCGGAAAAGATCTCAAGCTGTGCTCAGATTTGTCAAGATGAAGGATAAAATATTGCCCTGATTTAATCAAAAATAATTGACGCAACTATTTGCATTGCATTGTACTAAACTAATTTGTCACCAATTCAACGCACTGCAGATACTCTGTTGCACAAAGAGAACGTTGAACAAGCTCCAATAAACGTAAATGTTAAAAGCAACTCAAACACGTAGAAAGAAGTAGCTATAATAGACTATAATAGCTGTACATGTTATTCTAAATAAACAAATTATGACAGTCACAAATCACTAACACCAGCACAACAATTACTCTCCAGCAAACTCTTAACCTAAGAACAAGCTTCACTAATCACCATAGTAGTAACCCCAACTAACTTTTCAAAATCCCAATTTAACTTTGAACACATTAACAAGTCTCCGTCTTCATTCAGCGTACTTGAAAACATAAAATAGCTCATAATTCCCAATCCAGTTCCATGCAAAGCATGCTGGGACCTAGAAATACCCATTTGTCAACAACTGTTTCTGCATTCACTCGTTAGATAGACACCTAAAGGCTCCATATTGGTACCTTTATTCAGCTTTGTTTCTAATACACAAGAACTCCAAGTTTCCTTAAGACGTCTGTGCAATGAAATTTAGTATAGTCTGTCATCAAAAGTCTGTGAAAGAGATTTTATTATTATCTAAGACAAAATTACTTAAATGAAACGTGAAGTCTATGAGCCAAGAGTAAACTTTGAAATAGTTTGCTATTGTTGGCTATATTTTGCTGGTTCTTTTTTTTCTGTGGAGTGTCTTGAATCTCAAAGTGGGGCAATTATGGCTATCATTAAACTGTCCTTCGCTCTGTTTGTTGGCTCTCGCTGGGCCAGGTCCATCAACCTCCTCATTCTCCATGCCTGTCCGGTCCTGCTTCCTCACCGCTAGCTCTCTTAAATGAGATCCGAATCTATCAGCCCTCCTCTCGCGCGGCCAGCTCAGTCTATGCAGATGCCTCTCGCCGTGAGGCCTGCCTCCGGGGAGATAGGAGTCCACCGGCATCCTCCTCTCCCCGGCTCAAGAGTTTCATTTCCATCCCTCTGATCTAAACAAGCCCATTACCGGCAGGACACAAGCCCGGGACCCTGGAGAAAGCTCGCCGCTAAGCCACCGTGGCTCATAGCTACCTTCAATGGCCATACGTCTGGTGTAGGGACCACATATACGGCCCGGCACTTTATCAGAAGCTCTCCAGAGAAGCGAGGGGAATTGGCTCTTGTGGGTCTCGTCGAATCCTCCTCCTGTAGTCAATCAATTACGGGATCAAAAGGCGAGAGAGGAGAGGGTAACAAAGATGAGGACACACGGTTGACTGGGCAGTACCTCGTGGAGGGAGAGAGCTGAAGAAAGAGCAGTGACGGAGGTGGAGGCCGAGGATCGGACAGCCAGAACATGTGCTTTAGCTTAATCCAGAAGAGACTTGAAACATCTCACACATGCCTCGGAGAGAGGTTGACGATGAAAACACAAAGCATATAGGATAAAAAGCACTTTGTAAAATATAAAGACCTTAGTGCAATCATATAAGGCTGTCAAGAGGATAAAATATCGGCTCACCCTATATAGGTTTATGAAATGTAAAGCCAAATTAATCACAGAGGATTGATGTTCTGGAAGGTGCTTCGGAGATATGGTAATCCATATGATTTCTGCCTCTACAAATATTAGGAATATGGTTTTACAACAAGGATAAAAAAAAATGATTAAGATTATTGGTTGCTAAGAGTATGAAACTATCGAAAGTTGCCTCATGTCTTATGTCAAGTCATCATTTCTGCAATAGTATATCTTTGTTTTATTTTCTTAATGTTTTATTTTATGGACATTTTGGTTTGTACCCACATTCATGAGTGAGAGCAAAGTATTCAAGAATCTGTACTTGCCGACTTAGTAAATGGTCACAGAGAAAAACCAGGCATCACACACTAACAGACTTTTCAAGTCGTTCTGAACACAAGAAACAAAAGGAGACACATGAAAAATGATATAAAAAAAAGTTTTCTAAAATTGGGATTTTGAATTTGAAAAACAGTCTGTGCCCATTATGCACAATGCGATTTTCTGTGAAATCTGTCAACTCTGATTGCCCGAATTTTTTCAGTGTTTTTGGCTCTGACGTTCGACAACTAGCGTCAACTCATTCACTTTGCAATTTGGGGCAAAAATCTGTGCGAAAGCTGTGTAGTATTCCAGTCTTTGCTAGCTTCAGCTTAATGGTTTGAGATAAATAGTTGCAATAATGTACAAATATAGATGAAAGTTTACTATTATATGCAACGATATTTGAATGTTTTTTATGCTTTTTTTGCCAACATGTTAACAGCAAACTTTATTGGAATCAGCTATGCTCTCTTGAGTCTTGTGCAGATCACAAAAGGAGCACTATTGTGCAGAGTTGATGCTTTAGCATTACAAATCTGTCACTTACGGGTTTCCATAAGATTAGAATTTTTGAAATATTTTGGTCACACTTTATTTTAAGGTCCAGTTCTCACTATTAACTAACTGTTAACTATGCCTCAGTCAACTCCTAATTTGCTGCTATTTAATAAAGACAAGTAAGGTAGTTGTTAAGTAAGGGAGAATGTGCATCCAGCCGGTTCGGGCTGCTAATAAGCCTGTCAGACTTTATTCTGTGATTCTGTGTATAATGGCCGGATGTACATTATACCATTTATTACATGGCTACTTGCCACAAAACTAAATAATTAGACATGAAATATTGATTTGAGTTGAAATATTGTAATGCAAAGCTTCCGTGAAGAAAGCAGTTGCTAGCTGAACATTTAGAAATATTGGCATACTACTTATTACATGGCATTTCACCACATGAATATTTATGCCGATAAAAGATATTGATTGAAGATAAAACTGTTTTAAAATCTTACCAGTTTGTTATCTTACAATCCATTACAGAGCTGTGTAATAAGTTTAGGTATTAAGGATGTAGAATATGGTCATGCACACATATATGTGCTTTATAAGTACTAATAAACAGCCAATATGCTAGTAATATGCATGCTAATATGTGACCCTGGACCACAAAACCATTCATAAGGGTAAATTTTTTTAAACTGAGTTTCATACATCATCTGCAATAAGCTGAATAAATAAGTTAGGATAGGGCAATATTTGGCTGAGAGACAACTATTTGAAAATCTGGAATCTGAGGGTGCAAAACAAAATCTAAATATTAAGAAAATTACCTTTAAAGTTGTCCAAATTAAGTTCTTAGCAATGCATATTACTAATAAAAATTAAGTTTTGGTATATTTATAGTAGGAAATTTACAAAATATCTTCATGGAACGTGAGATTTATTTAATATCCTAATGATTTTTGGCATAAAAGAAAAATCGGTAATTTTAACCCATACAATGTATTCTTGGCTATTGCTACAAATATACCTGTGCTACTTATGATTGTTTTTTGGTCCAGGGTCACATATGCAACTAGTTAATAGTGAGAATTGGTCCCTATACTGAAGTGTTACCAATATTTCAAAAATAATTTACATATGATACTCCCCTACAAATTAGCCTATTAAAACAAAGCAGCTTAGAAAGGAGCTATAGCAAACTCTGACTGCCTGGTGATGAATAAATATTCATGCATAGTTGATCAAAAAGTGACAATGGTTGCATTGAGTTATCATCAGCATGATCAACTGAAATCAGCTACAGTATGTGTAGAATGTTGGCACAGCAGCAGCTGGATTTGGTATCATGTGGTTTGGAATCTCCAGCCATGCCATCAGTTCCTGTGTGACAGCGTCTGCCACATGAGTCCGAACCAAAGAAGACAGACAGTGAGGATGAATGTCATAGCTAGACAGTGGCAGAATGAATGACTTCCCACAGCTGTACATACTGTGCTGTGTGTTACACTAACTCACATTCCGGAGTCTATTCACATGCACCTAATTTTAGGTAAGGTAGGAGACTGTCTGAGATACTTTCTTTTCACCAAATCTACACCCTTAAAAATGAAGGTTCTTTATTGACATTGATTGACTCATTGAAGAACATCCATGGAACCTTTCCATTGGACAGAAGGTTCTTTAAAGTGAAAAAGGTTCTTCAGATTAATAAAAATATTTTTTAAGAACTGTCCACTGAAAGGTTCTTTGTGGAGCCAACATGTTCCTTCTTTTGGCCCTTTTGGCATCTTTATTTTCAAGAGTGTACCTATATAAAGTACAGGTGCAGAAGATGAATTGGCACCTTCTGAAGAAGAAAAACTAACAGGCAGATGAAAGTAGATGAGTTTTATGATCTACTTAGGTTTTTGGGAAACACATCCAAGGTAGTGTTAAAATTTCTTCAAGTTATTCATGTTGAGTTATACTATTCATGGCCACGCTTGGTCCAATTCTCCCTATTAACAAACCATTAACTATGACTTTTGCCTCAATAAACTCCCAATTTGCTGCTTATTAATAGTTAGTGAGGTAGTTGTTAAGTTTAGGTATTGGGTAGGATTAGGGATGTAGAATATGGTCTTGCAGAATATGTGCTTTATAAGCACAAATAAACAGCCAATATGTTAATAATAAAGCATGCTAATAAGCAGCTAGTTAATAGTGAGAAGTGGTCCCTAAAGTGTTTCCATATGCTCTTCACTGGGACAAAACTAAAAACCTTAGTATATAAATGTTTATAGTAATGTTTTACATCTTGTACCATTTCAAAGTTCTCATCAGGTCTCTTTCCCGCACGCTACCATAATGCATATAATAAGAAATTTAAAATGGCCACAAATATAATCTAGAACAGCTTTTATAGTCAAACCTATCATCATTTTGTCAAACAAATTCAATAAATAAAATACAAACTCTGGAAACTGGATGCTTGATCCTTAAGTCAGTTTTAGATCTTTAATTGATAACATTTACGCCAGTGTTACAGTAAAGACACCAACAGGCTGAAGGTAGTAAATACCAAATACAAGGTTCCCACTAAAGCTACTACTTCATACAGCAGAATAAATTATACCATGGTAACGTACACACATGCTGAAAGGAAATGGGAGAAAAGCATAAACACAAATGCTAACGAAAGCAGGTGCCCAGTTTGACGTCCCAGAGGGGCATGATGGGTAATATTTTTAATATCCAAATGTTGATTAACAAAGGTGTTAGCTGTGAATGTTCTATACTAGAAGTATTTTCATTGCTCATTTGATAAAGATATCGACAGTTGAAAGGGAAGTGGGCGGGGTTTGGGTCAGGTGGTTTCTTGAAGAGTTATTTTCCCCTTAAATGCACCCAATAAAACGTTCGTTGAGGAATTCATTGAGTCAGAAGCAGTCAGTTAGCACCAAACACTGCTGTGTTTCCCACAGTCCGTTACATGAGCCATCAGTCATCTCCAAATGTTATAAATGTCAATATTTCATCTTCATTATGGATCCACAGATTTGTAGCTAGGAATCATAAGCAAACAATTCACCTTCCAGTCAGTTTTAAGTGCCACTGTCTTTTATCGAGAGCTTCTCACATTGAATCCTAAGAAAAATTATACATAATAACTATCGAAAGCAAAGAAACAAAAGCAGTAAATATAAACACAATTACAATATAAGACTTACACATATCCCCTGCTTCATCTACCACACAACACCTTTTCTGTTTTAGTATAAAACATATTCTTTATAAACAAACAATAAACGATCTGCTTCATCTACTGTACAGTTCCATTTATGTGTCAAAATGTCACCTGTGAGTGCTACACAAATGTCGAAATTTCACAACTTTTTTTGTACAAACTTGTGAATGCATGGGATCTTAATTACAGGAGCCCTGGCGTGTGTACTTGCATCAATTTGTAAAATAAAAAAAAGAAAATGAAATGGGAACGTAAGAAAGAGGTTGAGATGGATTATTTAATTTGTCACTTCTGTAATCTGATCACAGGCAGAAATAGGTGAAATGTTGTCAAAATTATCATAAAGTGTCAAAAGTACAGGGTCAGTTAAGATTTTTAAAAGTAAATGTATTATTTTATTCAGCAAAATTTCAATAAATTGATTAAAATTGACAGTAAAGACATTTATAACGTTTATGAATATGCTATAATATATGCTGTTCTTTTGTACTTTCTATTCATTAAAGAATCCTGGAAACTAAAATGATCATGGTTTCCAGGAAAATATTAAGCATCACAACTGTTTTTGAAACTGATAATTAGACATGTTTTTTGAGCAGAAATCAGCATATTAGAATGATTTCTGAAGGATCATGTGACACTGAAGACTGGAGTAATGATGCTGAAAATTAAGCTTTGCATCACAGGAATAAATTACATTTTTAAAATATTGTCAAATAGAAAATGCTTTTTTAAATTGTAATAATATTTCCTGTTTTTACTGTATCTTATCATCTTCCAAAATATTTATCATACTGACCCCAAACTTTTAAACACTGTAGTACTTGGTCTAAAATCCACTTGTGCATTTGAAACATGCTACTTAGTTAATAAAAGCAAACTGTATAATCTAAATGGAATATTAAATGTTTGCATTGCTTAACTCAAAACCATAATAGAAATGTTTAAAACTTACAATTTTTGTCTAGTTTGAGGGCAAAGTGTTGCTTCACTCTAGAAAATTAAAGAATACAATTTAGAAAAAACTTTCTAAAGCCAATATCCAGGCAAAGTCGTCTTCTTTCCCCCAGATGATCGCTGAGGACTAAACTGGCATTCGAGCGAGGGAAAAATCGCTGGTCCTCTAAAAGCACTGCTAATTCCCAGCAGAAAGCCAGACTTCCTACAGAGTGGCCAAGTTCGCATGGAATGTCAAGTGAAATATGAAGCCAGAGAAGGTCAAATCGCTCCGGAACATTACGGCTGGAAAGTGAAAAACCAGCAGTCACACTTTCAACACACACTCACAAACTCGATCCCCTGTTCGTTTTAGCCCACTGCTAGCATTTCACGTAAAAAACTTCGGGGTTTGAATTAGTAAAAAATGCTACGTGTGGATCTTGAAACAACGAAACGAAACAATAGTTACGATAATTATAATTACAACAACTGTAATAACAATATCAATAGAAAACAAGCGAGATTATCCATAGTAATGACACAGAGATTCATACACGACTATGCACAGCGAGGTGAAAGTACGTTTTGGATATGGCTCGGAATGCATCCTTGCGTCCGTCGACGTTCCTGCAGCCGTTGCATGGTCCTCTTGTCCGAGTTAGAGGTACAAGACAAGCCCAGAATCACGAGAAGGTCAATGTCAAATGGAATGGCAAGAGTTTCTTGCCTTGAGAATCAGAGTAAAAGTCTCTCACGCTCGTGCTGGCGGATGCACTGAAGAGCTCCAGCTGGTCGGAGGAGGTGTTTGTGCATCTGAGAGCGTGTGAAGGTGTGTGTGTAGTGATCGGACTCAGTAAGCCTGTCCCGTCTCCACCTGCAGAAGTCCCAGCACCGCCGAATGATCGCCCAGCTTCATCCTTCTCTGAGTCGACAGACTCACGTTCTTGGCCAGATAGTCCACAGCGGCTGTAGGAAACGACACACAAACACGTTATCATGAGTAGGACGTTCCATGTAAGAGCAATCTCACACCAGTTTATGCATTAATAAAACACCACTAGCAAACAGAAGGCCTTCAGTTTGATTAGTTCAAATGGTTTCAATGAACCGGTTCAAAAACGGATTCAAATGTACATACACTGGACTTTTTGTTGTTTATTTACTGATGCTGGACCATTCCGGTCCAGGACAATGCATGGTCTTTTTAGATATATTTTTAGTTTTACTGGTTGTATTTACAGTATATAAAAAAAGAGACACAATTATGATTTTAAAAATCAGTTTCATAAACAATGGCATTTAAAAAAAAAATATTTATGGTTTCAGCATGGTTTACTCCCAAGCACAGCTTTCCCTTGTACTTTGCAGTGTTATTTTATTTATTATTTAGTTATTAAAATAGTAGTTATTGTGAATTTGCTTTTATTTTTATATTTTTCATTTTATTTTAAAAATCTATATTTTTTTATATGTATATTATATTTATTTTTTTTTCATTTATAGTAATTTTATTTATAGAATTTAGTATCTATCGTCTATCATCTATCTATCTTCCTATCTATTCTCTCTATCTATCTATTCTATCTATCTATCTATCTATCTATCTATCTAGGTAATTTTAATACTTATAAACTTAACAATAAAATTAGTTGCTTTGGTAACTAACTGAAATAAATAAGTTTACGTTTAAGTTTATATGAAATTATTTATTTCATTTATTCCAACAATTGGAAATCATTTTTGGTCCCACTTTATATTAAGTGGCCTTAACTACTATGTACTTACATAAAACATAAGTACAATGTACTTATTGTGTTCATATTGTATTGCAAAACACATTTGCTGCTATTGAGGTGGGATATGGGTAAGGTTAGGGACAGGTTTGGTGGTATGGGTAGGTTTAAGGGTGGGTTAAGGTGTAAGGGATGGGTCAACAGTGTAATTATAAATGTAATTACAGAAATTAATTACAGATGTAATTACATGCAGGTATTTTTAAAATATAAGTACAATGTAAAAACATGTATGTACACAATGAGTGCATTGTACCAAATGATTAATTTAAATGTAAATACATAGTTGTTAAGGCCACTTAATATAAAGTGGGTCCTAATTTTTTTTATAGTTTTAGTAAACTGTGACAACAGTGATTCAATCGAATCATTAAAACAGAACCATCACATTTGTGATTCAAACATCACTACTGACACAATCCACCACACGTGGCACAGTATTACATGTTTAATACAGTCACTGGTCACTTCTTTAAACTTCTGACTAGAGTATTCAACAAATGACACATATAAAGATTAATAAAAGATATTACAAATTAAAATGGGCATTTAGTCAATCAAGGGCTAGAGAGACGGGAAAGCCTGGTGTCATTCATTCAGCTCTGTGTGTGTGTGTGTGTGTGTGTGTGTGTGTGTTGTGTGCGCCATCTTTATATCTGAGCGTTTGAGATTTCATGCTTCATACTCGCCTCAATTTCAGCAGCCCTCTCGTCTGACTCATTAAACAGATCAGTCCTCTCAATCTCACTCATAATTAACCTGACATTCGCTCGTCAGATCTCTTCAATCAACCCTCCTGCACCTTCTGATGGACCTGACACTACTTCACACTCCCCCCCACACACACGTTTACCTACACATCTCACCGCAGACAAACCACAGACCTCTATAGAGCTCATTATAATGACTACAGACTAACCCAAGCCTCAAAACATGCATTTTTGCATGAAAAAAAAGAAGATTTTGAATCATTTTAATAAATCTTTGAAGACATCCTCAAAGGGAGTTTTGTTAGATTTAGATAACCTCTGGGGAACAATTTTATCCCCAAACTAAAGTTTGGACACAATATCTCAAGGTTTGTAAGACATATACATCACAAAACACGAAACTACTGACTTCTGTGACAACATCAGCCTCTGATTATGTTAATTCAATCAATCAATTCTTTCCTGCCCTGAAACTCGTGTGTGTGTGTGTGTGTGTTTGTGAGATGTGACTAAGACATTATGACCCTTGGGGTGTAAAAGTGGGCTTTGAAGTGTCCGTTTCCCATTCGAGGGAAGAATACTGTGACTAACAGTGGAGCCCGCAGCCAGTGCTGGGGTCTTTATCAGGAGCATCTGTCTGCCCTGCTTTGATGGGCAGAGGGGTCAGAGAGACGGGCACTGCTCACCCTCAGAGAGGAAACACACTCTAACTGTCGATACGCACAGGGCATCAGTGTGACTAAACTATAGTGGATTCCCTACTGAAAAGATCAGTGCGTGCTGTACTGGCTCACCAGGGATGCATTTATTTGATTAAATATACAGTAAAACAGTAATTTTGTAAAATGTTATTACAATTTAAAATAACTGTTTTCTCTGTGAATATATTTTAAAATGTAATTTATTCCTTTAATGCAAAGCTTAATTTTTAGCATCATTACTTCAGTCTTCAGTGTCCTTCAGAAATAATTATAATATGCTGATTTGCTGCTTATTTATTATCAGTTGTTACTGGTGATCAATTATTAATAATGGTTTTGTGGAAACTGGTACATTTAATAGGTTTTTTGATGAATAGAAAGTTCAAAAGGACAGCATTTATTTAAAAAGGAAATCTTTTGTAACGTTTACTGTCTTTGCTATTATTTTTGATCCCTTTAATGCCTTCTTGCTGAATAAAAGTATTATTCTTTTTTTTTTAAAAAATACTAACACAAACAGTGTTATTGGAAACAATTAACTTAACTAATTTGAGCTGAATGGCTTTTGCATTAAATGCAAGCTATAAACGAAACCATAAACTAGACCAATTATGTAAAATATGTGATTTTGATCATCTGCTGTCCAGACAGACCAGCATTTAGATCTTCGTTTACTTTATCGCAACAATCTTGGACCACAAAAAGGCCAAAACACGATTTATACTAACTTTTATCTATCTACTAATCTATCTATCTATCTATCTATCTATCTATCTATCTATCTATCTATCTTTCTATCTATCTATCTATCTATCTATCTCTCTATCTATCTATCTATCATCTTTTTTTTGCAATTATGTTTTAAATTGATCAAAAATGATGAATGATGAATAATGATAGACATTTATAATGTTACAAAAAATTGGAAATAAATGCTGTTTTTTTTTTAAACTTTCTATTAACTAAAGAGTCCAATATATTATGATTTCCACAATTTTTATTAGGCAGCACAACTGTTTTTAACATGAATAATAATCATGTTTGTTAAGCAGCAAATCAGCATATTAGAATGATTTCTGAAGGATCATGTGACACTGAAGCCTGGAGTAATGATGCTATAAATTCAGCTTTGCATCACAGAAATAAATGACATTTTAAAACGTATTCAAATTAAAAAATCGTAATGATATATACTGTTTTCTTTGTATTTTCGATGAAATAAATGCACCCTTGGCAAGACTTACTGACACATTTTCAACAGCAGAGACATACAGACACACAGAGCATATAATGGAGGGGCGGTACGTACTCTGGCCGTACTGGCTGTACTGGTATCCAGCAGTGACGGGGTCCATGCTGTAGCTGGTGGCGCTGTATGTGGGGTGACAGTAGGACTGAGAGGAGGCCAGACTGTCCACACTCTTGATGGGGTCTGAACGCTGGCTGCAGCTCCCTGAGATGGGGTTAGACGCCTCCAGACTGCCGTGGAGAGGAGAGATGGAGAAATCGTGCTGAGGCTGGGACGGGACGGCGCTGGGGTTACTCAAAATACTCATCACCTAGAGAGACACAAAGACAGAAGCAGTGTGTTTAGCAGGAATGGCCAACTTGCATGTAAAATGACCAATAAAGGACAACTTGCTTTTTATGCAATCTTTACAGCAAAATATAAAGTTGCATTTAGTTTCTCAAACAAATTTTGTGAAGGCACCGTACATTGTATTTGCTAAATGAAGTCCAGTACTTGTTTCTTACTATTTTTGGGTGCTGATTCCAGAATATAGTGTCTGTTTTGCTTAAGCATGTCATAGTTTCTCACAAAATATGATGCATTTTGTTGCATTTTTGCTTTCTAGAACCATTTCTAAGGTGAACAAGTCTTGTATTTTTTCTTAATCACCAGATTTCACAATGATTTGTTCAATTCTCAGCTGATTTTCACGTTATTTTATGCTTGATCCTAATTTCCTGGTGCTTGACTGCTTTTGTTATTTCTATAAGAACATTAAAGCTGATACATATGCAATAAGAAAAAAAAAGTCATTCTTATTTTATGAAAGACTACAAGATGGAAGGATTTTATTTGTATTTTTGAACTAAGCATAATCAAATTTTGTATTATTAAGCTTCTTCTTTTTTTTGTGTGCAAAGGTCTGTGATATCTTTCAAAGATGCTTTTTGATCTTTTTGGCATGTGTTTAAGAGTGGCAAATACTTTAACTTTGAACGCTTTTGCAGATATTTAATGCTCTGAGTTATCAAATAACAACAAGAGTTCCTCTCACATGGCAGGTCATTCTCACAGTCCGAAAAAAAAAATGGAGGGAAGGGACAGAGAGTGAATTGGTGCCAGGCACAGAGCACAACCAGCGTCCCAGAGTGATTAGCAGTGGCCAGAAAGAGTGATACAGCAAAAGAAAGCGACGGGGGAGCGAGGCCAGATCCATCAGACCCCAGCGGCAGTGCCAAACAGACCCCTGTTCCGAGGCCTCCAGCACAACAAGCACTGAGGGAGAAGATAATCCCGCCCCCAGGCCCCAGAAACACCCCCACGCTCATGAATAATAATGAGCAGCCGCCCGAACAGAGCCAAGTATGTGATCTCCCATCCCTAACACAAAGGCCGTGCTCTTAAACTAACATTAATGTGAGCACAAGCTGCTTGTTTATCTGTTTGTGCATAGAAAAACAAAAAAAGAATGGTTAAGATCTGCATTGTTTGTGGTATTTGCAATCAACTCAATTAATGACTGTTTGAATACTTTCATACCACTCATGCTAATTTTGCAGTAAAATGCATATACTTTGCCATGAATGACCTACTAAATTAATCAAAATGTTGAACAATGCAATGCACTTGACTTGATCCTCCGTTCCTAGTATGAGGAATGAAACGGAGCCTCGATTTTAACTCTTACAATCATTACTAGACGTACAAAAGGCATTACTCTTAACTAAACATCTTAAAGGGGTCATATGATGCGATTTCAATTTTTCCTTTCTCTTTGGAGTGTTACAATCTCTTGGTGCATAAAGAAGATCTATGAAGTTGCAAAGACTAAAGTCTCAAATCCAAATAGATATTCTTTATAAACTTAGAGTTAACCCCCCTACCTAACGGCTCGTTCAACACGCCCCCAACATGTCTACTCACGATGGTGGAATTTGGCATAACGTTGCCCCACATTGTTCACGCAAAGAAAGAAGGCGTAACTTTTATTCTCGCTGTAGTATTGGTGCCGTCGCCATGTCGTGAAGAGCTGTTTTTTTCGTTGTGAAAGCGAAACTACTTTGTTTGGTCTTCCAAAAGAGTACGATATCCGCTTCGTCATGCCTGGAGCTGATCTTTGCTGGTCGCTGAGGGAATACTACAACTTTGTGCTGTTGATCGCCGGATCGGCTTTCACCGTGGACGAAGCGGAGTCCAGCCCGGGGTCGTCACATGTGGTTGCCACTCCTTCGTCGAATCCGCTCACCCTAGCTCGGCCTCAGCTCACGCTAGGCCGCGGCTTCCACTCACGCTAGGCCGCTGTGTGTTTCGTTGTGAAAGCGAAACTACTTTGTTTGGTCTTCCAAAAGAGGACACAATTACAAATCAGTGGTTAAGTTGTATTTACAACACTGTTCCAGAACTGATTCTGGTTAAGTATACATTCCGGCAGTTCTGACTCACAGCCTTTAGTAGTTTCATTTAAAGGATTTGCCACTGATGATTCAAACGTGAGTTTTGAGCAGTGTAGGTTAGCGCTTGTTGTTTGTCATTTCTCCATCACAAATGCAGACATGGTTTTATGTTTACGCGGCGCGATGCAACGCAACTCTAAAAAGACAGTATAAGTCATTATAATCAGTAATTATGTCCCCACTGGATGCAACAAATGCCTCGTTTGTAATGGGTTTTCATGTTTTTTGTTTCGTCGCTCCGGCCGGGACACGGCATCAACAGTATGTGAGGGGCGTAACATTTCCATCACACGCTTGAGGTATTCGGCCAATCACAACGCACTGGATAGCTGGCCAATCAGAGCACATCGCTTTTTCAGACCGATGAGCTTTGTAAAAATCGACATGTTTCAAAAAGGCGGGGCATAGAGGAGGAACAATAATGTACAGTATGTGGAAAATAATGTGTTTTTTTAACCTTAAACCGCATAAACACATTGCATTACACCAAATACACAAAATAATGTTCTTTTTAGCAACGTCATATGACCCCTTTAAACCAAGTAAGATCATGTGACATTAATGTAGCATACTACTGTTTGAAACAATTACTTACATTATAACTTACATAGAAATGGTTACAGTATATTACAACTTATCATTATATATATATACAGTATATTTTAGGTTTTTATGACTAATAATCACATAGTAACCCTATGAATGCAATGCATGAATGAATGAATGAGTGAATGAATGATAGAATGAATGAATGAATAAATAAATAAATGTTTTTTTTATTTTTATGACCAAGTATCACATAACCCTGAAAATAAATATAGAAAAATAATTCAATAAAATAATAAAATTGTTTTGTTTTAGTATTTCTTGACCAACTATCAGATAACACCTCATTAAAAAAATTAAATAAAATAAAGAACAAAAATAAATAAATAAATGCAATATCAAAATATAAAAAAAATGAATGTATTTAAAAAAAAATAGTTTGCTTCATACACTAGTAATGCAAACAGGTCACCTTCGACTACATTCTAGCTTAGAAAAATAAACACTCTTTAAACAACATGGAGCATGAGGTCTGGTGAAAAGGTCAAAAAACAGGGAAACCGATTAAGAAAGGAATAAGAACAAAAGAAGAAATAGTGTTTGGGGCTGGAGAAGAGTTTTCCAGGAAGCCCCACACATGGTCTTCCCTCTCAGCCGACAGAAAGCATCCTTCCCAGCATCAGGTTCACGTTGCGTCTCGATACGCTACGCTGCCCTTTGACTCCCTTTGGCTGCTAAACCAATTAGAGCATCCAGAGTTGCTTAAACACACACAGACGTGACACACACAAACTCATATCCGTGTGAGTTTAAACACAGTTCACATGGCGACATCAGCACAAACTGCCAAAACAACGAGCAGACGGGGAAAATTAATCACATTATGATTAATATTCCCTAAATGTCTCGCAGGAAATATGGAGCACTTGAGGCTCATCAGACACATAACGCTGGTTAGCAGTTTCCTCATGCTAATTCTATCAGTATGGAAGCGCGTTCGGCGCACATGTGACATGCATCCGCATAAGTGGGAGATTCATTGCCGTGTCTTTATAAGAGACACATGTGATGTGGCCATATGGCTGGAAGATTCATACATTTCCTGATTATAGCAGATTACGCGAATGGAAAGCACAAGTAGCCCTTGTTGGTGGCCACACGAGGGGGCCGTGGGGTGGGATGGGAGCGGACGGCAGCTGCAAGGGTGGGAGAGATTTAGTCATCGGTTAATTGAACCTTGATTACACTGCTTCCTTCTTTATATGCACATTAAATTAAAGCGGCAGACAATCAGGACTGACTCCTCTATCAGCGCTTCTAATTATAAAGCGCCAAATTCCAGCAGCGCTTCCTCAACAGAGCCGCGTTGACCTCCTTTGGAGAGTGAGTGAAGGGAAATCTCTGGGCCTTTGCTGGAAAGGCCGGGCTGTTATTTTCTAATGTTACCCTCCTGGTTTCTTAAAGATGAAAACCTGCTATAATACAAGTCATATTGTAGAAATCTCCAATAATTGGCTCATTATATAAACGGGGGCACATTTCAACACTAAAGTACAATTACTATTGGTTTCTAAATGCTAGAATAGAATAGAATAGAATAGAAATAGAATAGAATAGAATAGAATAGAATAGAATAGAATAGAATTGAAAAATTATACACAGGCACAATGAAACTACACTTCAAGTACACTTGTGAGCACACTTTAAAGAGAGCACACTTTCATGACTCTGTTTCTCAAGTATACTTTGTCATTTTTACAATGGTTTACCATTTGGCAGTATACTTTAACCATATTTCAAAGACAATATAAGTATTGTGTAGATTTCATTTTATATGAAGATGTCTTTAAATCCTTCTTAAGTGGGTATTTCAACTAACTGTATTTAATATAAATTTAAACAAACATCTAATTAAACTGTAAATAACATGCTATGTTCCTTTATAGCAGGCTTAAGTTTGGAGATTAAGTTATCTTTTTTAAACTGTTTTTCCATTATACATTCTTTTCTTAATCTATAACAAGTTGTTCCTTTAATTCTTCCTTTAAAATATTTTCTCATAACAAATAAAGTGTAATATATATATATATTATATATATAATATATATATATATATATATATCTATATATATATATATATTCAATTTATATTTAATATTAAAATTAAAAAACCTTGATTTTTTTTTCGGAAGTATTTTGAATTTAGAAATAAATTTAACAGATAATCTTGACTTTAATTTTTTTATTCATTATTTTGAATTCGAGACTCACTTAAAAAAAGTGAGATTGCAGGCTTTCCCTTAATGGATAAAATGTAATTTTTGAATTCTGAACTTTGAGCCATCTTCTTTTTGTGTGCAATATCTGTGGCAATATGTGAGAACATATATATGTTATACAATGGAGAGGGTTATGTGTTATATATTTTAAGAGCCTTCCAAAAAATTGGCCAAACATCTAGCATAACATAGTCTTATTTAGTCAGCTATACCTTTGAATAGACATCAATGAAAGGGACAGTTTGCCCAAAAATGAAAATTCTTTAATCAGAAGAAGATATTTTGAAGAATGTTGGTGACCAAACAGTTAACAATAACAATAGCCATTGACTTCCACAGAATGAAAAAAAAAATACTACAGAAGTCAAGGGCTTCCGTCACCTGTTTGGTCACCAACATTCTTCAAAATATATTTTTTTTTGTGTTCAGCAGAAGACAGAAACTCATGCAGGTTTGGAACAACTTGAGGGCAAGTAAATGATGACAGCATTTTCATTTTTTGGTGAACTGTCCCTTATAGTTATGGCCAAATTTTTAACTCTTGCCCCTGGTTTCACAGACAAGGCTTAAGCTAGTCCCAGATTAAATGCTTGTTTAACAGTTTTAACTGAAAGAAACTTGCACTGACATGTCTTAAAATATGTCATTGCCATTGTTTTGTCTCAAGATGCAAACCAATAATATTTTTGTCTGAGGCACGTTTATAAAAGTTACTTAAATGTTCTAACTGAACTATGGACTAATACCAGGCCTTGGATTCATACAAGCACTTTACAGTGATTAATTTCATATTGGATGTGTTTATTAAACTGACAAATTGTGGTTGTGTTGTTCTGTGTTCAACAGTATTTTAGTTAGACATTGTTCAGGGGAATCGTGACCTTGACCAAAAGTGGCATAACCACTAAACTTCGCCGCAGGGGAAAGATTAAGCTCAGCTGAGATTGTATTACAAATCTACCCACCCAGAACATTAACGCAGCTAAATAAACAAAAATCAATATCATTCAGACTATTAATCTGATACGGGTGTGTGTGACATATCTGCGCAAAACAAGCACCTCCGGCGAACGTCGGCTGATAATACAGTTCGCAAACTAAATAAACCTTCATTTCACATACTTGAATTCTCTTTCCTTCCCAAACAGGCTATACATTTCTTTCCTTTGTTTCGACTATATCTTCTGCAGTGCTTTTCTTGTTTGTTGTGCGTCGTGTGCGCGGTAGATAATGGAAGTCAGGGCTCCGCAGTGTTTAAAGGACACAGCCCAGAGGCAATGCCTTCCTCTCTCCAAGTAGATTACTCCATAAATAATAATAAAAAACTAATTAATTCTCCAACTTCTGAGACCCTCCAGCCTGAGGCGGCGCAAACCCAGAGTTGTAAATTGATACAATGTGCATCCTTTTAGATAAATAAATAGTGCATGTGCAACACACTAAAAGGGATTCTTTCATACCACTCTAATTTCCTTAACAGTCAATTTATAAATTTTTTGTCTGCTTAAATATAGCATGAGTCCTTTCGTGTTTAGTCAAGCTCTGGAGAAACGGCTCGACAACTACGGAGCTAAAAGGAATCTGTCGGGTGCAGATGACAACATTTCAAGAGGCGATTTTCCCAAAAGCCAAACATTAAGGTTGTGCTACAACTGCATGTTCACTAGAATAAGAAGAAAAAAAAGTAGTACTTGAAACAATCGTATTGAAAAAATAGAATTGCAAACAACTCATTCTTCCTCTATATTAAGCATTAAAAATAATGTTACAGTATTTCTGTGCAAATTATAAATGGTCGCAATCTGGCACAAATAGCGAATCACTGCCACTTTCACTCACCGTTCGACCAATGCATTTTCATACCTTTTCCAGTTGTTTGTCATTACTGGATAAGGAATATTAAAAGTAATTTCACAGAGATTGCACTCAATATAATATTCTGGTCATTAGGGTTATGATAGTTAACTAAAACTAAAACGACAAATTTATTCAAATGTAAAAAATAAATTAAATTAAAACTTCAATGTATTATATCATTATTAGTTATTATTATTATTATTTTTTTTTTAAATAATAAATAAACATAAAGGAATTAAAATAAAAACTAAAAACTACTTTTACATGAAATTTCTCATTTTAATTTAGATTAACTTAAAGTAAAACTAAAATTTCTAAAACTAAAATAAGACTTTATGTATATAAACAAAAAAAAAATAAAATAAAAACTATAGCTGGTTCAAAATATTAATAATATTTTTTTTTGTCCCAAAAATTTGAATGTTTTGTTGGCTGAACAATTGACACTCCAGTACTTTTGCAAAAATCCAGTACAATTTTTTCACAAATTTTACAAAACCACAAACTATATCTAAACCTACACATACATATTCACCAGAATAATTTTCACAACATCCAACAATAACTCAAAGTACATAAAAATACATAAATAGATAAATTTTCGTCTCTTTCTAACCTCTATTGTGATGCTTGTTCATTATTACAAACAATGTTTTTTCAAGAGTTTGTCTGTACATCAAATCAAATATGGCATCTACTTCGACCAAAGTCTATTTATATCTGAACACAGAGCTAAAAACAGATATACAACATTTCAAAATGAAACAAACTACATATACTAAAGATAAATAAAGAACGCAGTGAAATGCAGGGATGGCAGACAGATAGAGAGGCTTTGAGGAGGAGGTCTGTGTGCGGAGAGGGTGAGACGGGGGGCTTTTAAGAGTACAAAGACTCCAGTAGCAGCACTGAGTTTGCCTTCAGGCCAGCCTGCCAACAGAGCAGATAGCACAGGCCTCTGCACCCTCGCCAGGCTCACTGCCAACAAACACTACTCTTAATCTAGCCCAGAGTGGATTAGACAGTTCCTCTCACCACTAACTCCCCCCTACCCTAATGCCCTCCAGTGCTACCTTCAAGTTTAGTGCAGGTCAGGAGGGCAGACGGAGGGGAATCAGCCCACTCAGTGTGTGTGTGAGTTATCTGAGAGCCACAGAATATCATCTCTTCTCTTCGCTGATCTGCGCGGCTGATAGTCGCCTCTACTGGAAAATGTGAGCGCTTTTTCACACTCCTGCTGTCCATTGTTTGCCTGCGTTTCAAAGGACAGTCCTGGGGCCAAGATTACAGCAAATAACGCTTGCTGTAATTTATCAACCCCTTCAACTGACGCCCATTCGGGATTACAGCAGAGTAACGTAACAGAAAGAATCCTAGAAGAACTGCAGCAATCAATGTAGTAAAATGATTAAAAAGATTTCTGGCGCAGCACTGTGGATACTTCATTTCATATTGTAATTGTTTTAGATTGATACAGTTGAGGTCAAAAGCTTACACCCCCCTTTCAGAATCTGCAAAATGTTAATTATTTTACCAAAATAAGAGGGGTCATACAAAATGGATGTTATTGTTTATTTAATTCTGACCTGAATAAGATATTTCACATAAAAGAGGTTTACATATAGTCCACAAGAGAAAATAATAGTTGAATTTATTAAAAATATGACCCCGTTCAAAAGTTGATTCTTAACGTTGTTCAACCTGAATGATCCACAGCTCTATTTTTTTTGTTTAGTGATAGTTGTTCATGAGTCCCTTGTTTGTCCTGAACAGTAAAACTGCCTGCTGTTCTTCAGAAAAATCCTCCAGGTCCCACAAATTCTTTGGTTTTCTAGCATTTTTGTGTATTTGAATCCTTTCCAACAATGACTGTATGATTTTGAGATGCATCTTTTCACACTGAGGACAACTGAGGGACTCGTATGCAACTATTACTAAAGGTTCAAATACTCACTGATGCTCCAAAGGAAAAAACATGCATTAAGAGCCAAACTCATAAATGAGTTTGAAGATCATGGTAAATTTAACTGGTCTTATCGTCTGTGAAATATCTTCTGTAGCCTCTGAAGGGAAGTACTAAATGAAAAAAATAAGAAAAAAGTACACATCTTCAATCTGTTCAAAAGTTTTCACCCCCGACTCTTAATGCATTGTTCTACATATATATATATATACAGGGCCGTTTCTAGGCATAGGCGAGCTAGGCGGTCGCCTAGGGCGCCACCAGCTGAAGGGGCGCCAATGAGCGCACGTCTCCAAGTACTGGCACTTTTAGCAGGGTTGTGATAAAGAGTGCCACGGTCACCCTGAAATATGACTGCCAACATCCCCCAACATTATTGGCTAGAGTACTGGCAATCTGTGATGCCTTATTCCCACTAGATCAGAGTGCTGTCAATTGCTGTCTGATTGTTGAATGCAAAGTTTGCATTTGGAGCGCTCAACAACACCGTTAGATCAATGGGTTCTGTCAGTGCTTTAGCAAAGTAACACTTTTTTTTTTTTTTGCCATGCAATAAAGCTAAGTTCAAAAGCCAATTTAAAATATTGGTATAGTAAATAAAGTGCACAAAATCAGTATTTTGTTTAGGCGGTATTTGTGGCACTTTTGTGGCACATTTGTCCAAATATTTGTGGCAGATTTGTCCAAAAGGTGCGCGTTTTCTGTGCCAATGTATTGTTAAAGGATCAGCGTGTCATGTAATATTCCCATATAAACTTTAACATCCAATTAAAAATATCTGTATAGTAAAATTCGCTAATTCACAAGATCAATACATCCTTTATTAGACCGCTTTGTCGTGTTAAATGTATTTTTACGGAGGTGTCGAAATGCTGAATCAATTCATTCACTTCCAACAGTGCTTAATGGGAGCAGCGTCATAGAGGGCAGAGCGTCACGTTATTTAAAGGGGAAGTTAACGCGTTAACGAGTAGCAAATGATTAAGTAGCTGCATTGGTTACTTTTATGCCACTGATAAAGCTTTTATATGTAGTTTGGGGTAACAAAGGGGTTTTATAGGTTTGACTGAAATAATAATGCAATAACTGACACTTTAAATCAATGTTTCAAGAAACAACAACAAAAAAAATTGAACAAAAAACAGATAAAGACAAAAAAGTAGCCATTGATAATATCTAAACAGTATGTAGTAGTATAGTATATAGTATCCATATCAAAATGTAATAAAATTAATTTATGTGTGATTTATGTGTAAATGATGTGCAATGTCTTAGCCACTAGGGATTGTTACATAGGGCTATACAGGCATCTAGTGGCAACACAATGATATTACAGATACTAAATTGTGCAAAATGTTTATCTTAACAGTCAATTTACAAATAATGTATTCAGATTTGTGGAACTCAATTCACTGAATCTCCACAAATTAGTGTTGTTACTATGACAACCAATTTGAATGTGACAAGCAACTGGTGTCTGAAAAGAATTATACTAATTATTATATATATTATATATATATATATTATATCTATAATTATATATTATGATTATATTATAATGGGGGGGGGGGGGCAATAGGATTTCGCCTAGGGCGTCACATTTGCTAGAAGGCCCTGTATATATATATAAATATACACCATACACACCCACACAACACACACCCCACAACAACACACACACATATATATATATATTAGATAATTTTATATGATATATAATAATCAAAAAATTAAATGTTCTAATAATCCTCACAGATTGGCTGGTAATCAGATGCTTTTTAAACACGACTATGGATTAACCGCTCTCCTCCACTTCCCATAGTGGTGCTCATCTGAGACAAAATGACTATTTAAAAATAACAGTGGTTGCATAAATTCAATTAGAGGCTTTTGGTCACGGTGGAAGGGGAGTGCGGGCCAATTAACCAGCCTGGGAGCTTCAGCCAGCCTGACTGCTGACACAGAACAGATGATGGGGGCCGCTCGCTGTGTCACAGCCGTAATTGGCCAAAGCACATTAATCAAAACTGAAAAGAGGCTTCCGAATAGAAAAGAGAAGGCGAGAGAGACAAGGAAGAGAAAAGGCCGACAGAAATGGGGGAGTGGGGGTGAAAGTGAAATGAGTAAATGGACAGAGACACAGAAAGATAGGCAGAGAGA
The DNA here is from genome assembly GCA_018155175.1 of Sinocyclocheilus anophthalmus. Taxonomy (NCBI): domain Eukaryota; kingdom Metazoa; phylum Chordata; class Actinopteri; order Cypriniformes; family Cyprinidae; genus Sinocyclocheilus; species Sinocyclocheilus anophthalmus. The sequence continues at coordinate 183,110 of JADLZN010010908.1, forward strand.
GGTGAGAAAATGAAGGGGAAGAATACAAATGGACCACTTCTGCGAACACTGAGGAGCGATGCAATGTGATACAGCCACGGCCCTGTTAGAATAAATGAAGCATTCTAGTGTTTGCATTGAAGAAGCAGTAGCTCATTTCCAAAATACAGTGCAGCTGCCAAATAGAGTAACCTAATAACCACAATGGAACATAATAAGTGACTGATTTTGAACACTTACATTAAATTTTTTTCTGAGCTATGATGGATAGACTGATTTTTCACAGTTGTAAATAAAACAAGAATTAGAGAGTGTTTCACAAGAAAATACTATTTCCGCCTTTCTAGTTCAAAATATCAATGTGTTACTTGCTTTTTATAATTGTGAAATTTACTAGCAATTTCTGAGTGAAATTCGTTAATGGCAATCTTTATTTTCAGTGTACTTTAATAAATACGGCAGCTTATTTCCACCACAGAATTAAAAAAAAGGTAATTAAATGTTTTTTGGGTTTTTTTGCAAGTTGCAAGTTTATGTCTCATAATTCTGACTTTTCTTATTAGAGTTTATATTAAATTAACTCAGAAATGGGAGGGGGAAAAGTATAAAAAGTCACTATAAAATGCTTTTTCGAAGTTGTAAATAAAACAAAGATTATACATTTTACAAGAAAATATTATTATTAAGTATATTAACAAAAGTACGGGCGTTTATTTCCACCAAGGAATAAAAAAACACATTAAAAAGGTAGTTGTGACTTTTTATCTCACAATTAAGACTGGTTTATGTCTAGCAATTCTAAGTAATGGCATATTTTTATTCTGTGTCAAAAATTACTTTCATATATAAGCATAAAAATAAATAGCGCACATATTAGGTAAAATATTGTGTTTTTAATCAGAGTGACCTATTTTATTGATATCACCTTGATCATTTTTCCCACAGTGCATGCTGGGATTGCTACCTATGATGCCTTCTAATGCTGTTTATAGGGAGCTCACTAGGCTGGAACAGAGCTAGTTTCACGCAGGGCAGTAGGTGTTCTGGAGGAGAAGGGAGCGTGTGATAATCGTGCTCAATTACATTCTGATTGACACTGACAGAATCTGGGCACTGACATACAGGACACAGATGAGAGTCATTATCAGCTGCTGAAACAAGCTGTCACTCCTCAGAAGATGTTTACTGTACTAAATAGTGTGCCCTCTACCTCTCTCCTCTGGTCAGTCACACCTCACATCAGCAAACACACTGACAGCTGCGGACAAACGCTTCTCAGAAAGGCTTCTAATGTAGGCATGCACAATATAGCGGCAATCAAATCATACCAGCCAGGACTATGTTTTAAAATTAAGGAACAGATGAAATAAGCTGAAAATGGAAGCATGCAAAACCAGAACTCAGCACACAAATAATCTAAACATATAAGCATATCATTTTTTTCTATTGTACATTATGATATTTTGATGCCTGATCTAGCTGTCAAATTATAAAGGATCTTTAGTGTGAATATATATTTAAAAAATAACAGTATACGTTTAATGTAGGCCATGATTATTGTTTATCCAAACACAACATTAATCAGTATTTCTCCAATCTTTTATAATTCTACATCTCTGATCACTCTTTGGTGAGATGATAAATTAAATAACTGATCAATAACTGATCAGTCACTACTAATACAATTTAATAAAATAAAATAAAATAAAATACAAAATAAAATACCAATTTTTTTTATATATTGTGTTTGTCTACATTTCTACATGGTGCATCTCTGCCTTAACTGTTTATTTTTAAGAATAAAGATGATATATCACATAATAACTATTTTATATAATATAAGATAAATTCAAATAACTGACAGAATGTCAGAATGGGGGACTTTATCTTTATACTATTAGCCAAAATAAATACATAATGATAATGTTATCATTGCTATTTTATTATTAGTAAGAAGAATTTTTAATACTAGACTAATAAATAATTTTTTGCATATTGTATCAACACCAAAAATTTGCTCGGTCCTGTATAAAAAAGCATAAAGTACTATATATATATATATATAATATAATAATCTCTATATATATAATTAGATAATCTATAATATATATATATCTGATTAGTGTTAAACGTTATTCGTATTGTAGATATTCTCTGTTGGTGGGTGAAGTTCACATTTGTTTGTATTAGCAATCACATTTCTTTCTTAAATATTTCCACAGATCTTGGCCGCAGTCTGTCAGCTAAACGAAGGTTAATATGCTTTCTGTTTGGTTGCATTTGAAGAATGTGTGGAGGCACAATTGTCTATTCTCCTCCACTGATATGCTTGAGTGAATATGGGATGGATTCAGCCACCAGGAACAAGCCAAACTCAAACCACACACACACACACACACACACAGCAAAGCTCCTCTCACTTTGCACTGGTTCCTCAACTGAGAGAGAGAGAGATAGAAAGAGGATAAGATTAGACGTCGAGGCTGCATGGAAGGCGCAGGTTTGTTTGCTAAAATCAGCAGGGGATCAGCACAGTGAAAAATGTCAGGTCAAATTGTTCTTGACAGTGTTAATATCTGCACCTCACAGCAATAATTACATGTAAATAAACAGCGAAATAGTGCTCAGCTGGAGTCTAAGAGGAAGAAACTGCTTGTGTGAGATAGCCAGCTGAGACTCAAACCGCTTGCAGATGCTCGTTTTACAGAAAGTGAACGAACGAGAGAGAAACACAGAGAAACTCAACTCAATGTGGCATTTGCTAAGACAAACATCACTATTATTATTGCTTATATTCAGAGTTAATGATTTTAACAAACCCCAAATACTAAAAATATACTCTTTCATACTTGATACACACATTTCTAAGGCCTCTAAATGATCAACATAATCAAAACTTTGCTGAAAAACCTGTTGTTCACAATATACTGTGCTTGCTGCTATTGTATTGATAGTTTATAGCTTTTTATACTTTTTTAGCAAGTAAAAAGTCCTTCTAGTATACAGCATTTCTAAAAAACATTCTCCTTCAGGTTGTGGTTCACTTGTGTTTTATTGTGAAATCTTAACTGATTTTTCTAAAATAAACATAATGACTTTTATATTGCATTGCACTAAAGCAGGTATACTTGATCAATATTTTATTTTATTTTAATTTTTTTAGAAAAATCATGTTCAAATGTGAGCATCAATCAGGTGATCATCAGGCTTTTGAGGGATTTATTTGTTCATCGTTGTATTGCATTGCATTCTATGTTCCTAAACTATCTTTGATCATAAAACTAAGCATTTAAATATTATTTTACTAAGACATATTGTTGAGAGATGTAGAGTCATAACTATTATTATGTTTTTTTTGTAATTAATCTTATTGATTTACATTACATCTGACTTTTTCACCATATCAGTATTTGCATATTTTGCGCAATTTGGGCCTCTGAAAAGTATGAGATCCATATTCTCACTATATCATACTTTATGAGCCATAAAAGCCTGATGTGATTGAATGTGAAACTGAACAAAAACACATATTTTCTCTAAAAGTTCAATAAATTGTTCCATGTTGAAAACAATGATTTTTCTGACTATTATTTCATATGTCAGGCTGTTTGTGCTTCATGCATGAATTATACTACTTCCCAAATCACTTTACTTAACCATACCGACAACTTTTATCTGGTGGATGATAAAACAGGTGAAAAATAACTTACATTGTGTGGGTGAGACCAGAAGAATGCTGCATATGAGACAAAGAAGACAGCTGTCCCATGATGCTGCGGCTCAGTCCGAAGGCAAGCCCAGACATCAGACAGCAGATTGCTGGTGTTTGGCTGTGGATGTGTGTGGTTGGGGCTTTGCGTTCGGTAAAGTTAGAGCAGCGCTGCTCATTGTAGTATTAATCACGACGGTGCATCTGTCAGAGTGGCATGTGGAACTAACAGGACACACATTTCACAAAGATGACATCCAAAAAGCCAACAGCTACCAAAGAGGCTTATCGATGACTGTTCGACCCCACCGTGACCCTGCAAACCCTTAACCTGTGAACTCATGATTATGAGGGCCTAGGTTACCTGGAAAAAATCCCCTCACCTGCTAATAGGTGTTAAAAAATCAACTTTTACGACACTGACAATAAATTGTAGCGCCAGCAATCAAAAAGAAACCGAAAATGCCTCTGAACTTGATACACCTAAGCATCTGTCCTAAACTTTACTTGTAGCTACAAAAATATTGAAACATGATCCATTAACCACAAGCAAACACAAATTCACACGATATTGTCTTAACCTTCAAACATCACTAACGCATGATATTCACAAGCCTAAGCATGATTTAATGTCTGAAAGTCATTGCATTAAATATCAAATTATGTTTAAGGATGTCTTCTCTTCACTGTGACATGCCTTCTCTTCATCATTTTTGCACAGTGTCTTTGAGTCAGCTGTGTTTTGGTGATTTTTAGTGGATGAGTGAAGTCAGTTTTCCTTAAGTTCTTGCCTTAAATATGATTCAATAACCACATATGTAATTTTAGCATTGCAAACTAAACAAAAAGACACTTCATTTGATATTTGCTCTAATGCAATGGCATTTTTCATAAATAATGTTTTACTTGTAACTACATTTGGACACATCAGACACACTAAAAATGTCATTGCATTACATATCAAAATACGCAGCAGGATGTTTTCTCTTCATTATTGTCACTTCTCTTCATCATTTTTGCACAAGGTCTTTGAATCATTACTGGATGTGTATCTTGTTCACCTACGTAGTTTTCAAGACTACATCTGTTGTTTAACCATTTCAAACAGAACAATTTTAAAATAAAAGGCAGTTTATATATAATGCAATGGCATTTATTGCCATGACACTCAAATCACGACTGAATGTCATTGCATTAAAAATCAAAATATGCATTATCTTCCATGTTCATTTATTTTTGCACAATGTCTTTTAATTGTCTGGTGATTTTTAGAGGATAAAGTAAGGTGTATTAACTAGCAAACAAACAGTGCTGTTGTAATTTTCAACACTATCTTTTGTTTTAGCATTTCAAACCAAGCAAATTTTCAAAATAAAAGAAACTTGGTTTGATTACATTTTATCTAATGTATTTACATTAATATATCCAAGTGTGACTTTCTCACTATATGAGAAAAATAAATACGTTTTAATAGAAAAATGCAATTACACTACATAAAATCGAACAGATTTGGCCTCCGGTAAAACAATAAATAAGTCGTCCAGCATGCTGTGGCCTCTAAGTAATTGACATACAAGATAGGATCGGTGAGTGTGCGCGTATACGTGGCTATACACTCCCCATTCTCCATATTATAGGCATTTCCAGTTGCGTGGGACACACGGCATATGAATTGATCTCAGTCGTTCCCTCCTTTAAATCCCTATCTCCTAGGATTTGCTGAAATTTATATTGGCTGCCTCTGCAAGATAAATGTAAATCGCATTCCCTTAAATTTGCTATTTATCAGGATGCGGCAGCTCACTTTCGGCAGGGGAAAATATCTCTCACCCGCATACAAACAGCCTTGCATTTAAATAGCATTTTTATTGTCCGCCGTAGCCTTTCATCTGAATGGTGGGAAAAGCATCTTCCTCTCCAGGGGAAGGAGAGGGAGGGGAAAAGAGAGACCAGCACACAGTCGTCTTGAGCAGCCTTAAAGGAAGCAGTCGGGGAGGAAAAAGTGCAGCGAAATAAATAAATAAATAAATCTCTTTTTCTTTGAGATGAGAGAGGATGTCGCTATTGGACTCAACGGGTGACTGCTGGGCAGCCAAAGATGGAGTTTAGAGAAGACAGACAGGCGTGGAGCATCCGTGACCTGATCTCATGAGACTGATCACCTCTGAAAACACCTGACAGTCGCTTGTGTGTGTTGCATCCTACAAAGCCTTCTTTTCTGAACTACAATCTTGAATTAGATCCCAATACTGAACCTTCATACTCCGAATTTTCTTTATACTTACAAAGAAAATGTTTGTCTGTGCAAAACTCACAGCTTCCAGGTTCCTGTTTATGCTCTGAGCAGTTTCTTGATCGTTTTCAAAGTCTCAATGATATTCATCTTCATACCGTCAGTGTATATCGTAATAGTTTTATGCCACCAATGCAAAGTGAAAGTCGTCTGATTGATGAGAAAAGCGCAACCACCTCTTAACAGACGGTGATTTGAGCATCATTCATGTTCGAACGTTTGGAAATGTTTTAATATTTGTGAAAACACAAAACGCAACCAAAAGACTCATGTCCCAAGGGCGGCATTATTTGATACACAAAGCAAGAGGTACTCTCTTGACATACCGTTCTTCAACAACTTTTTGAAGACACCCAGTAGTTCATGTTATGGTTTATAAAAACAATTTTAAGTATGAGAAACAGTGATATTAATCCTAATCTTAAAAAAAAGTTTTACTCAATTGAAGAACTTTTTTAGATTCCGCAAAGAACTTTCTCTAGTTCTTTAAAGAAAAATACACTGATGCTTTAAGAAACCAACATACTGACCTGAATAAGCTATAACAAAACATTAACAACTACATTCTTAAAAATAAAAAGGTCCCAAAAAGGGGGTTTCTCAGAAGAACCATTTTTGAACAGTTCTTTAAAAAAGCATTTTTGTTTTCAAAGTGCGAAGATCATTTTTTCCCCCCATTCTAAGGAACATTTTGTGCGATGGAAAGGTTCTGTGGATGTTAAAGGCTCCTCAAGGAACCATCAATTCCAATAAACAACTTTTATTTTTAACAGTGTAAAGAACCGTATACCGCAGCAACACAAAACACTTGCAAAAACTAGTGTCCAGGAAAAGGTTTAGAAAAATATATTAGCCTTCAGACAGGTAGGTTTTATGCTGGCACAATCAGTTTCCATTGTCATCAGGCCTAAGACTAAACTTACACACTCGAACCGTAAGCCTTACAGCAAAACTAGTTTATTTTTATGTATTTATTTATTTATTTTTTGCCCGTGGCGACGATTTTGGCTGTCTGATGTTCTTGGCAGCTGCCAAGCAGGTCTTGTTTTTTGGAAAGCCTCTTATAGGTCTTTTCCATTACTGCCAAATATAAACAGTATCTGTTTTAATATGGCTTCTAATTATTAAGTATCAATTCCCCCTCTTGCGGCGCAGTCGCACGGGGTGTGGATGAATGCCGCACGCTCATCCGCTTTGATTCGTTCGTCGGGAGAGCGTGCCAGCTGACACGGTGCCCAGTCTGCGGCTTAATGCACAAGTTTTTAATAATGTGTGGGACTACATGAGTCTCCGCGGCTCGTTGATATTCACGTGCCTAATGTCTTGTCAAAACTGCGAGGCGAGGGAGACGGCAAGAGAAGCGAGAACTTGAAATTTCTGAGGTAGGTTTCTTTCCTTTTTAGTCGACGCCAGCATAGGGTTCTTAAACGTAATTCATCCCCTTTTTTTCCGAGAAGGACTAATGGAAGAGGGAGAGGGTTGAAGCTTCTCTGTGCTTATCTCTGTCTGACAGTCGCGAGCAGCGGTTGGCAAGGGCTGGTGTTAGCGCGCTGTGCTGTGCTGTGCGGTACGGTGCAGGCGAGTAGGCCCGGGGACAGGGATCAAAGGCAGGCTCGGGTGAGCACCGTTTTTCTCTCTGATCCGCATGGGGCGAGACCCTGCTTGAGCGCTGCCTTACGCACTCGTCCGTGAGCAGAGCCTCATTCCACAGCACAAACACACTCCCACGGCTCACATTTACACACACACATGTTGTGTTTCCATGTTTTATGGGGACATTACATAGGCGTAATGGTTTTTATACTGTACAAACTGTATGTGCTATTGCCCTACACCAACCCTACCCCTAAACCTACCCCTTACAGGAAACTGTGTGCATTTTTACTTTCTCAAAAAAACTAATTCTGTATGATTTATAAGCTTGTTACCTCATGGGGACAAAAAAAATGTCCCCACAAGGTCAAAATTTACTAGTATTACCTGATTTGGTCCCCAGAACGTGATAAATACCTAGGTAACACACACACACACACACACGCGTGTGCGCACACAACAACCACTTCTGCTTCCTACAGTAGATACAAGCACAAAAAGTATTATACTCACGAATTGATCACATTAAAATTTTCTATGCAACAATCTTTATCGATCTTTAAGCACAATACAACAAAACTACCGATATGCCAAGTATGTGAAAACAATGGTATTTTATATAGGGCTAACACTCTGATGTAAATAATACATGGTATTGTTATGGTTGTTCTGTATCCTGGTATTCTGTTCACAGGTTATTCAAAAGTATCATGATATTTCAGCCTATAGATTACTATAGTAAAATAAAATAAATAAATTTTTCACCCACCTGCTTGGAGATATATAAATTATGCTATTACTTAAAATCCTCCTAAATATATTATTCATAATTTTTAATACTTATGTATAATTATTGAAATTATAGAAGATTATCATGAAATGAAAATAATAATAAAAACACACACACACACATTTTACTACATTTTAATAATTTAAACAAAAATACACCTATGAAACTATGTATGTATATATACCGTATATAAAGTATGTATATAAATTAGTGACCATATATAAATTAGTTTGTTGTTGTACCGGACACTTACAAAAAATGTCCATATTTGTCACAATTTTTGTTTAAATTATTAAATCGTAGTAATATGTAATCACATTCTATATAATTTGTTCTATAGTTTTAAATTTGATATAATTTTCATAAGTAAAACTGTCTGTGGTTCTGCAGAGGCATGTTGTTTTCCTCTCTCTCCCAGCAGGTGTCCCTGTCAGGCAGAGCAGTGGAATCCACCTCAAACTCCTGCCAAGGAACACATTTCCCAGGACCACTCTTAAAAACCCATTTAGAGAGGCATAATAGCCAGCGTGAGCACCGTTCAGTCTCTATCTGCAGACTAGTATCTATTCTTTAGATAACATCAATTAGAGATTTTCTGCTTGGTTACGGGACATTGAGAGATTATAGCTATATCAGTATGGATATTTGAAGGGTCATCGGGACAAAATATGTAATTATGTAACTTATAAAGACAGCTGGAGAATTTTTGTCTATTGGAAACTTGTTCTCCAGCAGTCTTTCCCAATATAAATGTCTTCTATCCAAAGGAAGGAAAGGAAAAAGAGTGTTTTCCCTGACATTTCCCAGAGTACGTGTCCTTATCTTGCTGTGCGACAAAATTAAATGGGGCGATACGGCTCACCTCAACCTAAAAACATACCTGCAGACCAGCCAAGCAATGTCTAATAGATCCCATCTGACACTGCATCACTCCCAGACCAGCCTAAACTTACAATCAAGGACTACAACAACAACAACCGCTGGTGGATGGCTTTTCTACTGGCCTGTAATGGGAAAATGCGCTCTGTCTGGATGGGTTACACCAACACCTGTGCTGAGATCAGCAGGAGTCCATTACCGGCCACCACAGCCCATTTACAGCCAATCGCCACATTTTGGTCAATCTTTACCAGCAACCGGTAGCCCATCAACGGCAGATGTTAGGAGAAATAGATCTTTCGTCCGAACACATGTGCCTATCTCTTCCAGACAGGTGTTGTCTGTGAACTTCCAATTTAAGGGAGTTATCTTTGATCAAAAAAATAAAAAACACATTTTTTTGCCCTTGTCACAGGAGGCAGGTGGACTATACAGATCTATAAGTAATCATTATATATACTGTATATACTGTATGTGTGTGTACATATATATATATAGAGGGAGGGAGAGAAAGAAGAAATAAAAGTATTAAGACATCTGATGTTTTGGGAAGGGAGAAGATTCCCGGCTGTAACAGATCCACTTTTTTCTTGCTGAACAGCTAGCTTTCTTTTACTAAACAACTGCTGACATGCAAACTCGATAATAAATAATATGATAAAAGACACAAAAAAGTTTTTAATATTTATATTAATCATAAGAATGAACATTTCTTCCATCATATAATAGAGTTCATTAGCCGAAGTGTGAGCTGAGGATGAATCAAAGTTGGGGTCGGGTTAGGTGATGTCTGATATGACCTCAGCAGATGCTCTCGGACCTTGTGTTGAGGATTTTCTGAGTGAAAGCTGCTATGGTTGACTGAACTCTGTCTCTCCTGTTAGAAACTGCATTTATCTCCACAAGGAAGGGACTCTACCATATGGACCGAGGAGGACAATACGAAGAGAAGAAGAGGTTCATAGCAAGGAAAAAATTAAGAAAATTAAAAAATCTCTATAAAAAACAACAAAAAACTCAGCTGTAGACAATATTCCTTTCTAAGTTCCAAAATATTATAATAGATACTCATATTTACTTGAAACAAGTTATATAAAATGGAATACAATAAGATATAGGTATTAATGGAACATAGTAGTATACATATATCTAATAAATATACTATTTGAATAGAAAATTTGTCAATGAAACAAAAAACAAGTATATATATCAACCACACCATATATATATCTATATATATATATATATATCTCTATATATATATATATATATACAATATCTATATATATTAGATATAGAATATATATTTATTCTAGAATTATTATTAATAAATTAGAATATGTTTCTATGTAGGTGTGTGTAATCTAGAATATAGAGGGAGGAGAGAAAAGAAGAAAATAAAAGTATTAAGATTCTTTACAGTTATGATACTATCTATGTATGCAATTTTTTATAATTTTTCTATAATGCTAGTAATAGTAAGTATTATAAAATATGTAATAGAATAGAGCTACCATACTGCATACCACTTTATATTATTCTATTTATATTATTATTATTATTAGTTAGTAATACACTATGTACCGAATGTTTCATGCTGTTTAAGCCCTATTGAAAATTATTTGCCGACTGTTGGCTGATCCCTTGCCTCTTAGTCCCATTCAAAAAGTTCACCAAAAAATGTTTTGATTCCATTATCTTCCTTTGTTAAAGACATTCACCTGTGAATGCCCACATATTGCACTATCGATAAACCGTCCACCTAACTCAAAACAAGCAATGAAACTTATAAGTGGCAGTATACTGAAACTCTGCTAACAACTCGAAATCGCATCCGAAAAGCAATCGAATTGAAAACAAATTTGTTTTCTGATTAAAGGGCCTCGGACTGATCCATGGCATTAGATGAAAACATTCATTAATTATAAGGAGAAAGTGTTTAAGCGCAGCTGAGAAGGAAGCAAGAGGCAGCGTCTCTCCAGTGTCAAATGCTCCCATTAATACAAAAAAGACCTCCATGTCTGCTGGAATTTACGGAGGTTTGGAGCGAAGGCATTAGTGCTCAAAGTCCCTGTGCCACGATTAACAATCTCTCTCACTGTAAGACGCCCATGTTATCCTTCCAACGTTGTAGTTACGAGGGGAAAAGCTCTTTTTTGTCACCAAATCCTTAATTCTTTCTTCTCTGGAAAAAAAGAGGCTAATACTGAGAATGTTTCTCAATCTGCTTTGAGAGAGCAATGGGGAGAGAAAAGGAAACCCCCAATAAAACATGTGTGAATGAAAGGGTAATTGTGGACAAATGCAGCATTGAAATTCATTTTCAACTCTTTACACACCATTGCAATCTTATTTTATGCTTGTTAGCCACATCTTGTTGGTGAGGGTCGGCAAGACTGTCCAGTATTGATGGATAATTGCATATAATTCACTCCTTGCATGCGATTTGCATCAATACGCATGTTTTTTTAATGGTGGGCATTTAAGACAGAACCATTTCTGGAGAAAGTCAACCTAAATACTCATTAATGGGGATAACTGGGAAAATTTGACAAAAACACAACCACAGCAACACAAATCCAGACAGGACACGCAACAAGAAATAAACACAGAAACATAGCAATTCCTGTCAAATGGCACCTACTCACTCTCATGTACACATATAAATGTTCACTGACAAAACTGTCCAAAGCAACATAAATTTCACCCCCCAAAAAACTATATATAGATTTAAATGTATACACAGTCTATTTAACCTTAAAGTCAACATGGACATGACAGTATTTACTTTATTGTTCTGAAAAATGTCATCCAATAGCTAAATAGGTATTCAGACGATCCATCAATTCCAAAAGACAAAATCAAGTTCCATATCACCACCCTTTTCTTCCTTATAATCTGCTTTTACTCTGAAATACATCACATTATGAAAGTAAAATGAAAGCCATTTCATTCTTATGGTTTCTGATATAAAATCTGCAAAGGTTTGGGAATGATTACAATGTTTTCGAGCTATGAAAAAGAAGAAGAAAAGCCCACTTTAATTTCTCCATAATTTCTGTTTCCACACAAGCAGCGGATGCTAGCTTAAGTCGACAATGCTCTTGATCTGTGAACCATGCTGGCGTTCATTCATCGTTCTCACATTAGAAAGAGGCCTCTGCACTAACCTGTGGCGAAAGGCCGTTGCTCACGGGATTCATGTGGTTGCTTGTAGCTGACGGGCTCATAAAAGTCTCTGAATAGCTGGAGAAGGTGTGGCAGTTGGATGAGAGGCCATAGGCGGAGCTACTGTCGGCCGAGAGTCCGCCCTGGTGCATGGAGGAAGGCGGCAGAGGCTGCGGCCGGTGCAATGTACTGCTGCCATCTGAAACACAAACACAGAGACGGTGATACCTATTCGCATCAGTCTATCATCAAGTATCAAAATGGTAGTAGAGGAACACTTTAGATTAGGGAGCACATATAACACTTTACTTAAAGCCTATATAATGCACTATAAAAGTAGTTTTAATGCATTAATTATGCGTTGCAATGCACATTATAATAAATTGTACAATCTCATGAATCATTGTAACCACAGTTATACATCTAACACATTACTCTGGTTACATAACCATTGTAAATTCAGTCATAATTATTTACAACAAGATATAATGTATTACAACACATTATGAATAATTATAATGCATTATACCCTTTAATAACACTTTATAATGCATTATACATAAAGCTTTAGTAATGTTACCAGCGTTTTTCTCCCCAAACTCTGAGTTTGCTATTTATGGATAGTAAGTAGGTAGTGTAGTCTCTCGTCTGCCTCCTATGCTTTTATAGCTCTTCCCCCCCCCTCTCGCTCGTCGACATGCCGCTCATCGCCCCTAGTACCTCGTGCTAGTTTTTCCTCCTCTCGGTCCTGCTCCTGTCTTTTTGGCTTGGTCCGTGGCCCACATCTCTTTTGGCTCGCCCCCTGCTGTGCCGACGGGTTTTTCCTCTTTTTCTGCTCTTCTTGCTCCTCCCCCTTGTCCCCTATAGCCGCGCCTTTTGTCCCGCCTTTTCATTTTTTCCTCCTCCTCTTCTTATTCTTCTTCTGTCTATTGCCGGTTCTTCCCCCCTTTCCGCTGTCCGTCGTTGTTTCCCGTTTTGCCCGCGAGTCTTTTGTTTTCCCCCTCCGGCCTTTTCTTGTTTCCCCGCTCCCGTCCCCCCACCCTGGTGGGGCGGTGGGCACCCAGTGCACGGCCGGCCACCTTGTAATCACGCGGGTGTCGGCTGATCAACTCCCCGCACAGTGCGCATTAGCAACGCAGTCTTCTGGCCCGTGTGATCCACAGCCGTTGTGCTGACGCGCGGTGACAGCGGTTACATTTTTTGGTGGCCCCCACGCCGACTTGACGTACCGCACGCACTTACACGGAGAGCACACCCCAGTGGTGTAGGGAGAGAAAGGGACGAGCGCAGCTCCGAGTCCCCGGGAATGGATACCCTGATTTTACCGAGCTCGATCAGCGGACGAACATTTCCATTGCCGCGGTTCGAATTAGGTCACCTATTGAGTAGCGCCTGTTGGCGTGACTACGGGCCCTAACAGTCGGCTCAGAGAGAGAAGAAGAGACAGACCAAAACTTTGGACGGTCGCGCGCGAGGTGAATTATAGAAGGGGGCGGGATAGATATGTCACGGATCGGGGTTCCTGTCACCCCTCACCCTTGCGCGCCCGCTAAAGGCAGAAGAGTTAGGGGTGCATAGGTCTACACGCGGTAGGGACTGTGCCGCTGCTATGGGGGTGTAGTAAAAGTTGGGGTAGGGTGTGTCAGAATGGGCCATGGTGGAACCCTCCATGCCCCACGTGGTTATGCGCCATCTGATTGCTCCTGCTGTTGCCCACCCCTTGCTTCTTCGGTGGCTCACAGACCTCCTTACAGCTGTCCATAAAATCTTATTTTATTTATCTTTCTTTATTATTTCCAGGGCGTACTTCCCCTGTGTGTCTCCCCCTCTCCTTTTCTACGCATGATTCCATTCACCTCTGTTTCCATTTCCAGCCTATCCGCCGTTCCTACCGTTCCTGTGTCTTTTTTTTCTGATCTATTTTCCTCCTGCCACTCCTCCCGAGGACGGTGTTCCGTTTGTCTGTCTACACGGGGCTAAGCCTGGGTGTCTTTTTACTCGCATGTGGTCTATGCTCAACGAACTGGACCTTACCCTCGTTAATGCCGCCCCGCGGGGGCTCACCCCGACGATTTTGCGGACATATCCCAGCACCCCCCCAGCCCGGCCTATGTGTTCGTGCTAAGGAGAGTTAGGGGGAAACGTAGTAGGGAGAGCAAGCGCTAGGTAACGGAACGCGGCAGGAAGACACATGGTAGAGCACTTGGTAGACAGCATGAGGACGAAGAGGGGAGAGTGGTGGTTGTCAGTGAGGGTATAACCGGACACGTACCCCCAGCGGACGCAGTCTGCCACCTGGAACATCTGTTTCATAATCAACAGCTAGGTGAAATGAATGGTTGAGCATTCAAAAACTAGAAACGGTAATGTAGATAAAATAATGAAACAATCCTTTACATGCATCAAAGATGGATGTGATGGACTTGCTAGGACAAAAAGTACTAAATTCCTTTGGGCTTGGTCAATTGATCCCACATTTAAACGCCTTGAAAATAGTGAAGTGAGATTGATAGTGTCTTTGAAATTTGAGATTGTCTCTCATTTAGGGTGCACCGAACCGTGAAACAGCAGATGGTTTGAAAAAAATAGAAAAACTATATAATGGAATGCAATCATTTGCTTCACATACATACAAACATACTTAATTTCGAAAACAATACATACTATATAGCACAGAATCGGTTCCCAATCATTGCGAACTAAGTAATTTCTACCCTGCAGTTTCTTCTAGTTGGATATAGAGCAGGGTCCACGTTCTATTTGAATTCACAAATTAATGGTATGCTAAGCCAATACATTGTAAAATTAATACTCAGATTTCTGTAAAGCTGATGTGAATCAATAGTAATGTGAAAAGCCCTATAAAAATAAAAGTTGACTTGACTTGGACTATGTCGGCTTGTCAAAGACGAGCGGGGTAAGGACAACTAATTTTAAACAAATCGAGAGACCTTTTTATTAAAACACAGCGGCTTTGCCATCCATGTAGGAGCTGCGCAAAAAATGCAAGTAGGAAAGATGATGCCTCCGTTGTTTACATTATTAAAGCATTGTTACTTAGTCTTTTTTTAGTGTTACAAAGACTTTGTTTTGAGTGACGGACCAACAATAACAACGCCATTCAAAGACCAGAGCAGACTTCAGGGACAGTCATCTCAAAACTGAGGCAATGGACATTTTAAACGGGAGGCTTCTCTCTATCAAAACATGAAATAATCGGTCTCTGAAAGCAGCCGCTCTATCTTCACAGGACAAAAAGGGTAGAACACCAGCAGAACGAGCCACTGCGTATGTGAAACGGTTGGAGGCAGTTGCTCTATGCAGTGCGACTGACAATCATCGCATTTAAGTTGGACACTGTCGGGCCGTTTCATTCTACCGTTGTGTTTCAACCGGGCGGGTCATTGTGCGTCCAGATGAAGGTGGAGACAACGGCCTCTCATACACCAGGACTGAGGGAGAGTGTCAACCAACAAGAAGCTCCAAATTCATGGTACGCACAAGGACACACTTGTTCTGAGAACGACTCGACCCATAGAAACAATCTACAAAAACACACACAACCACACACACACTCGAGGATCTTCTTACAAAGCGGTGCTTACAATTGTGGCAGGTGCCAAAACTGTCGGCAATAACAGTAGCAATCTCATTCAATGACGTCAATGGGATCGCCAGCGTTGATGATGCGAGCTAAAAGACTATTACCATCTAGTGCAGGCATCGGGGTGTCGAAGCTGGGGCTATTCTTACGCTGTCGCGAAAGTGGAAACCCCACGCGACGACGCAGTATCCGTCAGCAAAAAAAGGAGATTAAGGGAGGAGTGAGCGCTTCGCCCTGGGGTCGATCGAGACCTAAACCTCGGTGTGGTAGGAAAGTAAAGGAGACGGGGAAACGCAGTGGCTGGAGTCCCGAAGGAGAGCGGGGAAGGAAATGCATGTGTGGGAATGGAGCTCGGAAGGATATCTTCTAATGGGGAATCGTGCAAAAAGGTTATGAAGCGAAGTGGATGAAGGAACACTGTGTCCTCCTTTCCCCACAAACCAAAAAGGTGTCCCCAGGCCGCTGTGCCTCCTGACCTTGGACCTCTGGACCCTGATGCTCCCCCCTTCAGACTTCAGCATGATGGCTGACTTCTTTCTTTCTGCACGCAAGTGCACGATACGTACTTACTGTGACCTCAGCGAGGAAATTTAATAGGTTGCTGGCAGTTTCCTTCAAACTACAGGCAAAAAACTTACGGTTTTCTTCCCCTATCATTTCTCAGGGTTTTATAAAGGGGTGGGGGTGTATAGTGAATTTCACCAGGTTTTTTGTTTAAGTACGAATAAACTATAGGTTTTTTTTTTCTGTCATGTGTGACCGTAGGCGCCAGTGTGGAACAGTGTTTTTCAATGATTCTGATTATAGACAAAGAGTCGTTCCCATAGTGTCCCTAGTGTTATCCTCCAGTCCCTTAATCACACTCACATATGAAACGAATGCAGTATCTAACTAACGATGCACTCCGCGACATTTCCACCCAGAACCATTGAACCTTTGGCACCGTCCGGGGTTCAAACGTTCTTTGTTGCCCTCCGTGAGTCTCGCTTCGTTTGGGACTTTGGCTATCTCTTTTTTATAATTCCATGTTTGTTTTAGGGATACCATAGTATAGCAAATTGCATGACTTGATGCACAAAACACCTCTGTAACATCCTTCTTGACTCTAGCACTAAATCGCATGGTGTCTGTCACCGGAAATGAGCTCAAGTGGTACTGTTCAAAACGCCACGAACTGGCCTTTACAAAATGCATGTACATGAAATGCTAGACCCAACCCGCTAACGTGCTGAATAAAATAAACACTTAAAAGTGTATTTTAGAGTCCTTTACCCTTGGCTGCAGAGCAGACGTTTATAGGAAGCAATCCTATTTCAAAATGTCTAAATTAACCAGTGCATGAAAAACAATCTTTTTGTCTGTAGTGTCTTGCCTTAAGAAATTTCGTTCTTAAGATTTTTGTGAAATCTTTAAGCCCAAGTTCATTTACACTCGTCACTTTTGTTTGCATTTTTTCTACAGAAAGCAAACTACTATCGCTTTAAATGGCTTGTTTCTTCTCTGGCTTTTTGTTTAATCTCTCATCCTCACACATAAACTAATCTCTGCACATGCATTACCACACAATCTGTAAAATGCATAATGCTATGACAATTCATAAAGAGATTTGGGATACATTATTCTCAGAGAGCTGCCTGCATCCCTGTGGTCAGAGCACTTACGACGCAGCCAGCAGATCTTGTGGCTTTACCATGTGCTCGGCGAAGACTCCTGTCTGCCTTAATCACACCAGCAGCCTGTGAGGCATATCTGTTTAAGTGAATTTGCTGCTTTTGAAAGCAATGTGGCGTCACAGAGGTGCACGAGTTAACTCTATTAAGTTAAACACTAAGCACAATATGCCTAAATAAATACAGTTCTGTTTTATAGCACAGAGGGATGCGTCATCATAGTGCCTTGCTGAGAATATGTGTGTGTGTGTGTTTTCTGGGTTGCTCCAGTCATACCCTCTGAGCTGGATTTGGAACCCAATCACAAAGTCACCTTGAACAGTCCCAGATTCCCTCTCTTGCTGTCTGCAATCCAGCCTAATTCCTCCACTGAGACGGTTTACATCCAGCCCACAGCAAAACCACATGAGGAAGAACTTACTGTCCACTGACAGCAGTTCTTAGGGAGAATGCTGAAACAATAGGGCTGATACAGGATAAATACTGCTTGATAAATAAATTAAAAAAGTAAAGAAGTATGGTTAATGTTGGGGTATGCATTTGAATACATTTGCACTTTTTTTTTTTGGGAGAGGGCGACCAACTTCCCCAAAATGATAATTATGCATTTTATTCTCTTTTATTTAATTATATCTCATTCTGAATGAGTGTGACAAAAAATAAAACATTTTTAATAATCTCTGTCTTTTCTGAACTTTTTCAGTGTCTTTTCTAACTTTGCATTCAGTGAAAGTCAAGCCACATTTATTTATATAGAGCTTTATATAATACAAACTTTCAAAGCAGCCTCACATTAATAATCAGGAAAATAACAGTGTTAAAATGAATCAAAACATAACATTTCAGCTCTATAAGACAAAAGTGTAATTATTTAGCTCAATTTAGTTTAAGTTTTGTTCTCATCTGACAGTGTAAGTGTTAAATCGATAATATTGCATATTTATTGTCTTATAAACCAATGTTGTTTTAGTTCAGTTCAATAACAGTGTTAGCGCTGCAAAGTTCAACAATTATGAAACAACTTCTATTCAGCTGTACAACAGCTCTACAGAAGACACTAGTGTCATTATTCAGTTCAATTCGCTTTATTCTCATCCAATAATATCACTGATTATTAATTGTCTTTTAAACACCAACGTCAGTGAAAGTCAATAGGGTTCAATATTGCTTCTTATTTTGGTACTGCAGAAGCAAGTCAGGTTTGAAATGGCAAGTGAATTGCGTGAGAGACTGTGTGTGTTTGTCTGATCATGTGTGCATTTGTTTCAATCATTACAGACTATAAACCCAAAGATGGCGCAATGTCTGGGCTCAGCGCTGTCCCTGTGTCCAGTGAAGCAATCTATGGAGATTTAAGTTTACAGCACACACCTGTCACGGAGAAACGCGATAAACCTGTGTGCACACACACAATGTTTCTTATTCCTGTCTTTTACAGGATGTTTCTTGCACCGCAAGTCCCTTGTTTGTGAGACCGCCGTGTGCACTCAATAAGTCACTGCAAACAGTCGCCCGTAAATCCAAGATAGTGTTGGACACAGCAACAGTCTCGCACTGAAACGTGTTTCTTGTTAAGGAAAATGTTATTAAGGTATGCTTTTAAAGGGTTTCAGGCCGTTCACCTCGTGTTTCAAAGGAATAAACTTTAAACAAGGGCGACATCTGTTTTTATACCAATAGATGTGATTTAACCAACTTCAGTCTAACAAGCAATGTGTTGACTGCATCAAACAATCGTTTTTTTCTCTTTCTTCTAAAGCCTGCTTGAATTCTCTCACTCTCTTTCTCCCTGTCTGGCGCTATGCTAATTAACATTACTGGGAACACGAAATGCAAAAAGGAGACTGGGATTACTTAGATAAGAATCAACGAACACAAAGCGGCTAAAAGAAAGTCATTTAAATTCTAATAATGCGAAACTGTTAGAACATTCTCACTGATGCATTGCAACAATTTTGCTCTCTACAGTCTTCATAAATCCTATTTATTCTTTTATGGTGCACAAGCTAAGACTCTCTGAAACAGAGTTGCCTGTTGGGCTGGATGGGATTTTTTTTGCTAGCATTTTTCTGGTCTCGGGGAGCAAGGAATTGATTAAATATTACATGAAATATTGCCACAGAAATAGCTGGCGTATAAAGTACACTAGTGAAAAATAGATATGCTAAAATGTATTTGAAATACATTTATTTTATGTTAAGTATACTATAAATGCATTTACATTTTTATGTACTTAATAAAAATATTAATTTTTATTAAGTACATAAATCAGCTATATCGGAACAACTATTTTTCTACTTAATGCACTTTAATTGTGTGGAAGTTAGTGCGAGCAAACTGAAAGCATGATGAAGTTATATTTGATTGTGCTAAAGTGGAATTATTGCAAGTGTACTTACTTTAGGTACTCTTTAAATATCTTGCATTTAAAGACTGGTTTTATTCAAAGCTCATACAGTCCTCAACTAGTGACATTAAAACACATTTTAGGCTTAATATTAAGAAATGTACATTTTGCACAAGTAGTACTCCAAATAAAGTTTTAAGTATAAGTTATATTATCGAGGGAGCTTCGAGAGATGTGTAAATATGTTAATAAATTTGAACTATATTTAGTATGAAATATCCATATTTTGAATCTTTATCCTTTTTTTAGGGGGCTTGTATTCTAAAAAAACTGCAGAGAAACCCTAAAGACACAACATCCAAACATAATATCTTTGCAAACTGCATTAATAGTCAAATCGTCCTGTCTTTCCTAATTAATTAGTCTATCTATTTTTGATAAATACATTCTATGCTTTTTGTATGCTATATCATGACCTACACATCCTCCCTTTTTAGTCAGCTAGCATAAAAATGTTAACATTAAAACACACAACTCACAGGTACATAAAGGCTAACTTCCTGCCAAATTGATTTCTATGCTTCATAAAAGGGAAATATGTCCACCTTATTAGACTGCTACAATAATAGCTGCATGCAAAATGTGCACTGCTTGTGAAAGGGAATCTATGTGAGAAAGGAGGAACATGAGCCAACGGCGCGGCTCTCTTATGACTGCTTACTGAAGTGGAGCCACCGTAACCTCTTAAAAACTTCAGAATGAATAAGAACAGAATGCAATTCACTCCATCGTGGATGATTTATAACAAGCACCAGCATTTCTGCCACTGTCCACTTTGTTTTTA
This sequence comes from Sinocyclocheilus anophthalmus, assembly GCA_018155175.1. Taxonomy (NCBI): domain Eukaryota; kingdom Metazoa; phylum Chordata; class Actinopteri; order Cypriniformes; family Cyprinidae; genus Sinocyclocheilus; species Sinocyclocheilus anophthalmus. The sequence goes on from JADLZN010010908.1 coordinate 203,986, forward strand.
GCGCTGGTTGAAAACTCTCCCCTTGTTTCACCTAGCTAACGTTTCTTGTTCCACTAATGGTCTGAGTGGTGGCTTGACGTCCTCAGATGTCACATGGCATTTATGTGGTGCTCATTCACCTCATGGACGTAAAGCAGCAGGACTATGAAGCCACAGGGAGAAAGCCTCTGCTAGGCTACATAACCCTATCACAACCCTTTAACATCCCTGCTACCATCAAACTGAAATGAAACCGGTCTGTGTTAGAACTGGATATGCTAAAGTCTTGGTGAAGATGGTTAGGATGGAGATCAACAAAATGTTAGCTAAAACTCAACCAAGAATTCAAAATTCAAAAGCAAAATTCTGAATGGAGAACCTGGCTTCCTTTCAAATTCATGAGTGTGTATTTGAATTGAATTGGCCTCATCATGCAGGAAGTCCAATTAGAATTACAGGAAGAGGATGATTTTTAGTTAATTCTACTTCCTTACAGTTGAATTTGACTTGACATCCTGTTTGCTACATCAGTTCAAATTCTGGAATTTAAAAAGCATTCTCAATTTAATTCTGAATGGTGCACAACCCTGCTCTCTTTTCTACTTGCCATGCATATCATTGCCCCTAGACTGCAGAAGGAGGGCTGTCTAACATGCTCTGGAGTTGATGATCCAGGGGTGGAGAGGCCCCTCTTTTGGCCCCTGTCTCACCCCAGTGCCCTCTTCTCCACTCCCCAGTAAACTGACATCTGCCGGATGAGTCTGCACAGCTGTGGCGGAGCAGGTCACCAACCGGGTCAAAGGTCTGGTCTCGTTCTGGCCTGGGAGGAATCTCTATACAGAAACCTGCCGACATACCCAAAGCCAAACCAGTGGGAACTTCTGTGAAACACCCCTAATGGTAACTGCATGAAGAAGACCTGCATTCTTGCTATGAAACAGCATGTCATATTTTATTAGAACACTCGAAAAAGTCTCTGACAAAGCAGCTGCCATAAATTGGCATGTATGAGCCCTGGAATGTCTTGTTGGGTCTTGTGCCAAACTCGGACACCTTGTTGAATTAGTGTTTTTGGGTGGGTTAAATGCATTATCAAGTACCCTTTAATGTCAGTCCAATGGGAGGTCAAAGTGTGAGATACGATGAACTGCACTTTTATGAGTAAATCTATGTAAATACTATACCAGGCTGACTCCTTTAACAGTTAAAAAAGTAAATGGCAAAACCACACATGAAATCCCCATTTGGAGGGGGCTGCTTTGGGGAGGGGAAGAACTTTCACAATAGACTCTACAGAGAAATGCCACAATCCCCCCTTAACACTAGACCGAGCAGAGAACAATATTGAAGACCCATGGCCAATATTTACTGTGCTTAACCAGAGTCACTTTCTCAGGGTGACCTTTTTGAAAGATTCAGTTTGAGTTGACCTTTGGAGACTTTCAAAGTGTTCCAGAATTAGATTATGAGAAAAACTGCATTAACAAATTATATCCATGACTCAAATACCTCAGCTTTTCACATGATATCTCTTTAACCCTATTATGCGAGAAGGGGGAGATGTGTCCTTTTGGTTATTTGGCCTTGTTCAAGGTTTTCTTTGGGTACTATCTCTTGTCATTTGCCTCAAGAAATGCACAATTGACCTACAAATGTGGCTCATCAGTTGCCATAACATGCTGGAACAGAAGACACTTGTGTTTGACAAGCATGTTGTTTTTCATTGACCAATTAGAGGTGTTTTTTCACACCCTTGGTCTTATGTTCATTATTATCACAGCTAAAATGAATGGTAGAGTTCTAGTTGTTTAACTCTGCACTTTCCCTTTCTTTCCCTTTCGAAATCCCCAAGAAATTTATATCTTTCGTGATGCTGTTTAAGTAATAATGAATGTTTTTACATACACTAGAGCTTACCAGACATAAACCTACAATCAATGCAAATCTGTCCCCTGAATACATCATGTGTGAAATATTGTGAGAAAACAAGCGTAGTATAAATCTCTCAAAATTCTCCCAAGAGTGTGGAAGCAACCATTTAGACATTTCTTCCATTTCTTCCTTGAATGCTCAGAGCCAGACAAAGACATATGTTAAATCAGTTGCCCTGCCGATGAGTATGTTCCGGTAAGGAACCTAAGCATAGGTACGGAGCGGGATCTATGGAGGGCGAAGTGAGGATGAGAGTTTGGAGAAACCTAGACCCCCTACCCCCACTTTGCCAAGTCTTTTACAAGCGCTTGATTGATTAATGTTGTTGTCAGGGAACAGAGTCCCCAGAGAGAACCAGAGGGATCCTTTCTGATATGTAGAGGGATTTACAAGTAGCGGCCAGCTTTCAAGTGCTGGGAAGCGATCGCCGGCCAAGGGAAGAGATGAGAAATCCATCAGGAATGCATTTTGTCTGTTCTTCTTTCTTCCCTTCTCTTTTTCCCCCCATCCCTCTTTTTGTCTCTCACTAGCTCAGAGTGCAGCTGCTGCTATAATTCTACTGTATTTGCTTTGCGATGTTACATAAAACTACAGGGTTCACAAACTGTCAGGAAGCGTCCCGAAGACTCGGGTGAAAGCAATAGGGCAGGGCTCCAACTGTCATCTGACCAAGAGTGATGTACTCCCGGAGGGGAGGGGAGGTCAAACAATTAGTCTCTGCTAAATAAATAAATATAATAAACAGCGAGAGCAGAATAAAACCGACGGCATGATCTAGATGACAGTAGGAAGACAACAAACTAAACAGGAGGTCTGAAAAAGCAATCAGAGAACATTCAAGTGGCAAGTGCAATTGTGAAAACCAGGAAGGAAGAACGTTACAAGATCTGTGCGAGTGAGCGTATCCCACCTGTACACGAGCCTCGGTCAGTTTCTAGTTCTATCGTGCAAGGCCTCTTTAGAGTAGAGGTCGGGTTAGTGCGATGCCTATCAAAGGCCTTCTCGCGTCCTCCTGCTGGCTTGCACCTGTTGAAGGTGGTCGGCGCGTATCTGTTCCTTTCGGGGCAGGCGGGGGGGGGGGGGCTTGACTCCACTTTAGACAAGCTCTGTACGGTTACCTGCATACACAGTTTGGAAATAAGTCGTTGAGAGGCTTTGAACATCGGCACCAAGTCTCGGACGGCTTTAACAACATGATTTTAAGGTATTTAAAAAAATTGAATATGTACAGCAACTGAAAATTTCAGCTGTCACCAGTACTATGGCACACCGCGAATTTGTCAACGGAAAATGATCCTGAAAGCCGAGACCAGCTATCATGGCAATATTAATGCTTCCGTTATCTCGATGTGTCAATGGAGCCCTAGATACCTTTTTATTGGGTCTTATTCATATGTGAGAAGTCTTCAGACACATAATCCTGCCACTGAGCCCTGGAGAGGCCTGGGGGACGTAACTGTGAGGGTTAGGGTAATCTACACCAGACACCTTGCTCTAGCACGTCCGCCTTATTCTCTCTGTAGCGGCCTGGGGCTAGCTCCTAAGAGCAAATGTTTGAAATAAGAATGTATGAGACTTCTGGGCCATTGAATCCCTCTCTTTGTGTTTCAAGCTAGTGTTCGAAATATATTACAACATATTTTACATTACTTTTTTTCAGGCACTCAGTCAAAGACAAGTGCAGATCGCAGTTGGCAGTTTGCATTTTAGCCAGAGGAGTATTTCCCCGGCACAAAGACGAACACTGCTACGACCGAGCCAAGAGGAGCGTTTGTAAGGAGAGATATGGAGTGCGTTAAGATATATTACTGAAATACATTACCATGATAATTGATTCTAAAATTGCATCATACTTCATTTGTGAGCCACCTCTGTATATCTATTCATGGAAGCAGAAAGCTCGTGAAAGGTCCTGTCACAAAAATCACACTTTTACATTTGCTTTCTTAAAACACATGAGTGCTAACAAGCAGTGTAGCTTGAGTCTTGCTCCAGGCCCTTTGGTCTTGCATCATCCACGGGGGAAAGACAGAAAGAAGGGCTCTGAGCTCCTTCCCCCGCAACGCCACAGCTGCCACGGCGGAGACAAATCTCCTTTGAGCCATCGTGCGCGGTCTCTGCCCACTGCTGATCAGCAGGTTCCTGCACCCTGGACCACTTCACACAAGTTTTCCAGCATCTCCGTTTTCTTCTGCCAGACCAGAGCCTGATCGTCTCTCTCAAACCCCCATCTGCCAGGTCTCTTCTATGGCTGATAGGCTGCCAGGAAAAGAGGTTACAAAAAGGCCTGTGGGAGTGTGCTAGTGTGTGTATATTAGTATGTGCATGGGCGTGCGAGTATGTCCGTGCGTATCAGCGAATGCATTCTTCTTGGTGCATGTGCGAGAATTGGGTGCACTTGAAACTGACAATCGGGGGAAAACAATCCCCCAGCGTAATGCAACTACCAACAACAAAAAGAACCAAACTGCGGGTCTGCAAGTGTGTTTGTGCATGATTGCGTATCCATACATGCATTCTTCTTGTTGCATGTCAATTTTCGTGCACCAAATAAATGCAGAAATTAAATTGCAGATTATATATAAAGAACCCAACTCTGGGCGATTAAGTATGTTGGGTATCAACAAATGCATTCTTCTTGGTGCATGTGGAAGTGCGTAGAAAAAGACAAAGAAGAAAAACACCTATATATTGTTTTTAAACCAGGTAACTGCATACTGTATGTATAAAAGACAAAGCAAGCTATGGTCTTGTGTATTTACACATACATTCTTCTAGGTGTGTGTCAATTTTGGTGGCATCAAAAGTGCCAGTTATCAATAAAAAGAACCAAAATCTGGCAGTGCAAGTATCTTAGTGCATACTTGCATATCAGCAAATGCATTCTTCTTGTTGCATGTGGAAGTACATGGAAATTACAGAACAGACTAGGGTCTTATTTATTCACACATGCATTCCTCTTGGTGCATGTGCAAGTATTTGGTGCAACTACATCAACAATATAAGAAAAACTCCCTTCCGCAATGCAACCGCTTCAAGACACACCAAACTGCTGCAGTCTCCAGACCAGCTCTGGAGTTTAATTAAACATGGAATTAACGGATTATATGGAGACTATCATTACAGACCACTCGAGCAGTCTTCACAGAATGTCTTTTTGTCTCCCCAAGCTCTGGCTCAATGATTCTCAATGGATTACATGCGACCGCAGGACATGAGTCCGCATTCATTAAATCAATTCCTCCATCTTCCCCCTTTTAATAAAGATAGATTTTTTTACAACACTGCCTGGCACTCCAGCACACGAACAAAATCTTGAATATACAAAGTTGAATATGTACATATCCTGGATATCCCTTTGTTGGTTTTCACGAGGATGCGCCAGAGCGATTTGTTGCTAACACACCATGACAACACTTGAGACTCGTGCAGTGGTCTACGGATCACTTTCCAAAGTCACCTCGGCATCCTGAGGGGGAGGGAAAGACGTGCCGCTGTGATTTTTGTTTCATTGCACAGTTTCGCCACATGATTCATGAGGCAAGATTCTGTCAGCGTATCCTGCCCTTGTGTCTCTTTGTTTTTTTCTGTCCACACGTTTGATGCATCAAAGCCTTTTCACTTATAATTACAAATGTACTGTAACTATATCAAATCCCACCTCGCGTCTTTTGCATTGAAATATTTTACAAAACACACGTAATCAGTGGGCAAACTCAGAAACAAAACTCAGGTTGTTGTTGTCATTTCACAAGCTCTAGCTCAGCTGTCTTGCAAGCCCAAGACTGAAGGTCAACAGGCCCCCTGACAACAGCAAAGGATTATGGTAATGAAACAGATGCTGGCAGAGATAGAGCAGTGAGAGGGGCATGATACAGGCCTCATCTCTGTCCCAAAGATGTCCACTGATTGGGATGCTAGCTTCTATCAAGAGAACAGAAGCCCCAAATGGGTTCAGATAGGTTATGGCAGACATGTAATATGCTACAAACATATGTGTTATGCTAATGTGCTGCTTCTCCGCTGCTAATGTGACCGTGTTGAAGCTGACTAAAAGGCTAAAAGTATACAAAACTTTAAACTCTTGTGTAGCTATTATAACTAAATTTCCATTCGCTCTCATTCCTTGTTTAAAAAAGCACTACATTTAGCCACAGTAATCAGGGGACCAAAAAAAGCAGCAGTTAATTTGCACTTTAAACACAGTTAAGCTCAAGAAGATGTGAGGTCAATTCACAAGAACTCTTCCCTGTTTTAAAACAATAAGGTACATCCTGACTAATCCGCCTCACAATAACCGAGCTGTAATTCTATTTGAGGGTTCTGGGGATATTGATAAAGTCCTCTGCTCACTTATCAGCCAATTAAAGCCTAATTATGTTCCATTCATTCTGTGCTACAGCCTGAATGTTTTTCCTCCAGGGCCCAACGTGATCTTTAACAAAATGCTGACGTTGTGCCGAGTATTTCATTTGCAACAAAATCAGGTGCGTACAGAAGGCTCTGACAAATTTTAGATCGCATTTCATTTAAAAACCAAACCCGTATGAAGCAGAAGGCTAGAAGCAGATAAACCGTTACGAGTAGGTTCTCTGCTTCTTGGCTACATGAATCACTAAAGTAAAGCCAAATCTCATCCATTTAGGGCCCATTATCTGCAACAGTTAAGCCAACATACACATTTAGCTCAATTTAGCAGTCGTTTAGGTTGGCTTTAAGGGATAGTTCACCGCAAAATGAAGATTCTGTCATCATTTACGCATCCTCATGATGCTCCAAACTTGTATGACATTCTTTCTTCTGTGAAACGCAGGTATTTTAAAGAACGTTGAGTTCCAAACAACATTAGAACCCGTTGACCTTCACTGTATGGAAAAATCTATATTTTAAAAATATCCTCTTTTGTGTTTGAAATGTGACCATATTACAAAATTCCTTGCTAGTTAACAGGTGAATTAAAGACAGTTCTGAAATGACCTTGTGTATTAATATTTCCTTTTTTCAGCAGCTTGCATGCCACTGAAGAACCATTTTGGGTTCCTCAAAGAATACTTCAGTGAAAAGTTTTTAAAAGAACATTTTAAAAATAAGATTTTACTCTGTAAACAACATTCTGTCCAATTGAAAGGTTCTATTGATGTTAATGGTTCTTAAAAGAACCATCAACTCCAATAAATAACTTTTATTTTTCTTTTAACATTAATGTTAACAGCACAGTAATTTATGATGTCTCTTTTCTTCTCTCCCGAATACCTCTCTAACGGGCTTTAAAATCAAAGTTTTGAGTATGTTAACTAATCTCAGCTACTCTACCACTAAAACGCTAAAAATATATAAACATCTTTGGTCTGCTCAAAAAGAGAGATGACACTAACAAAAAAGTACCACGGTACTTTAGCCATTTAGTAGCATGGACTGATACCATCACTGTACCATGCTATACACCACAGCTTTTGTCTGTAGAACACATTCAAGAAACGGTGAGTAACTGCTTAAAATCCCAGCTAAAAACTGTCTCTTTGTCCGACTGATCTATCTTTATCATTTTAATTATATCACCCAACAGCATCAAAAGTGATTTGCACAGCTCGTCTGAAAATAGAGTTTCAATATATCATTACCAAACCTAAAAGGATGTCAAAGATCCTTATATATATATATATAAAAAAGACAATTGAAAAGCACGAATCAAAGTGCAGCTTTTGACATCATCAGAATCCCAGGAATTAGTCAGGGATGGCGGATAATAAAAAGCCTTCATGACACAGTGAGAAGGAGGTAGAGGCGTCTCCAACCTCATCTGCTAAGATTGCCTTTGAATCAGTATTAGCTCAACATTATGGCAAAATTCAATGCAGCCTTTTTTTTAAATACCGTAACCAATGTCCTCAATATCAGCTGTACCTTGCAAACTACCCAAGACAGAGTGACAAAAACAGACAGGGCTTTTTGCAGTGCGGCATTAGCTCACACTGGCGCTTTCCATTTTGAATCAGAGTAGGGCCCAGTAGCATAATTACAATCAAGTCTTACGCTTGCTATTTTACAGGCATTCAATAGGACCAGCCTCAGAGCTGCAAATGACACCAGTTGAGTGTAACTGACAACACATCTTTCCCTCTTTTTTTTTTTTTCCTTTGGCATCTTCCTAAACCCCCCCACATTCCCACAGGACAAAAATAACAGCATCCCTGCTTAAATTTTTGTTTACATGTTTATTTTGTAAATGCCTTTGTGAGAGTCACTAGAGCAATTATACTTTTTGTCACTCTTGGAGGAGGAGAGGGAAATCATAATGAGCCGAGTTTTTGCCGTGCGATCTGATTTGATATCTCTGACATCCATCTGCCTCTCTTTGCTATCTCTTTGGCTCATGGCCTGAATATAAAACTCAGCGTGTTTCCCCAGGTCTGTTTAGGGATTGAACCTTTGATACTGCTGTGCCTACGGTGGGAGAGGGAGGTGGAGAATTGAGGGGGGGGGTTACAGCAAGATCAAATAAATGACAGAAAAATTTGCATTGTTGAAGATGGAGCTGAACGTACTTTTCCGGTCCTGCCCCCACAGGGTTAAGCCATTCTGACGAAATGTTCAAACAAAAAAAAAGTCAATGAAAAGGCTAGGATTACCAATTACATATGCTTATGTATACATAACTATGATGCAATATTGCATGTTGAAGAGTATCTGGAGGAAGGTTGCTCAGTTATCATTCATTACACCTAAAGTTTCCTTTAAAATATTAAAATAATCAAGGCTAGTTATGTACATTAAAAGTATAGTGCTGTAAATTGAAAGTGAAAAGCAGCTCAGTTCATTTAGCCTCAACAAAATGAATAAGAAATCTTCATCTGAAGACCTTTGATTAGAGACCATGGCATTTTAGAAAATTTGAGCAAATGTTGAGATCTCTTCTGAAATGCTAATTACAAGAGACCTTTCTTCAAGAGAAACATCTGAAAACCAGGAGATGCTGTCAAAAGTCTACATTTTGTTCTCCATTATATCTCATCGTCGCTGTCTAGGAGAAACAATCGAAACATCAGAAAGATATCCATGAGTTGCTTTCCTACAGACAACACTGGAGATAAGCAATGCACATCAGATGCATTTGCATGCACTTTCAGCCAGACTAAAGCAATAAAGTCTTTGAAAATGTCATGTAAATGTATTAGTCTGACTGAAATCAGTGCAAGTCAGACCGGCAGGCCTAGATAATGTGGGTCAGCCTCACCCAGCATATAAACACCTGCACGCTTGCTTCAAATATTTGACTACTCAAAAACTTTAAACATGTTGCTCTATTGAATTATTGAGTCGAAATATTCCAAACCACACATAACCAAATGCTAACATAATGTAATCCATTGCTCAGCACTTTTTCATGCAGTCACAAACACGAGCTAAAACTATATATTTATGCAAAGCAACTAACAGAAGTCAACGATCTTGTGTCTCATTGCCATTGTCAAAAGCAGCCTCGCAGGATCGTTCCTCTTTCGCTTCCTCTTTCACAACATTCAGGATAAAAAGCACATCCTTTAGAAATGACGAGAGCGGCGGAGAGAAAGACGAGCCCAAAGAAAACAGACGAAAGGAAAAAGCAGCAAAAGGAGGGGAGGGTCTATAATCTTTGGCTCCCACAACAAACAATTAGACCTTTTTTCTTTCAAGAAAAGGTTGAAAAAAGCGGTTTAAAAGAGGGGCAGAAGAAGCAGCAAGGGTGTTGGTCTTTTATGGCTCTTGTCATGTGCGTGAAGGCACAGGGCGGCCATAGGAACACACGCCTAACGTGCAACAACAGGCTGGGCCCCGGGCCTCTTTGCGCTTTCAGCCTGCATAGACACTGCACCTCAGGGGGCCATTAGAGCCTGAATAGGGCCCTGACAACCCCGCGTAGCTCAGTGGGGTATCGATAAATGCTGACATATTGACTCCCTATGCCCCAGCGCCAGGGGACAGGCGTGCCGAAATATGAGAGCGTGAAGGACTTGAATGGCGGGATTTTATACATAAACACTGATACAAATATACAGTGGTGTTCAAAAGTCTGATCGAAACAGAAACTGCAACCCCTTTTACTTTTTTTTCTTCCATTTCAGTTCATATTACATTCTTTAAAAATAAAGGTGCTTCACGATGCCATAGAAGAACCTTTTTGTCTAAATGGTTCCATAAAGAACCTTTAACGTCTGAAGAACCTTTCTGTTTGACAAAAGGTTCTTTGTGGTGAAAGAAGGTTCTTCAGATTATAAAAAGGTAAGAAAGAAATGGTTCTTTAAAGAACCTTTGACTGAATGGTTCTTTGTGGAACCAAAAATGGTTCTTCTATGGCATCGCTTGAAGAACCTTTTGAAGCACCTTTATTTTTAAGAGTGTATCTCAGCATAACAATTTCAAAAGTCCAATGATAACTTTTAATTCACTTTTGATTACATTTGATTAGTGACTTAGAAATACCACAGAACATTACATTTGCTCTTAATTTTACGTGACGATTGTTTTTTGTTTGTTCTAAAAATGTCAAAAAAGTTCATTTCTACATTGTAAACAATGATTTTTTCAAAGTCGTGCATAAAACAAAAGACTATTGCAGTGTTTGATTTGTTTTGTTACTTGTCAATTCTTTGTGATTATTTCTGAAATTTACTAGCAATTGTTTACTGTGTAGGCTTAAATAAAATGTCTCAGACTTTTTGAGCCCCTTAAAAATGGAGAATAAATTATTGCAAATATCACATTATTTTAGAGGTTAATGTTAAAAAATAAATAAATAAATAAAAGAGGAAGCCATTTATCACTCGATACACACGCACCGTCCATGCAGGATTATTTTGAAAAGAACTGAATTCCTGTCACCATAGGGAGTGAGAGAAATGAGAAATGGAGGATGCCTCCCTGAGCCGTTTTCTTGAGGGTCACCCTACCTACCTCTGTTTCGAGGGAGGGGGGCTTAGTTTTCTACAACCTTACTTTTTTGCCAAAATGGGATTTCGTTTCCTGGGGTTGGTTCCCTGCTAATTAAGGTCACAGCTAAAGTAATGAAATTAAGAAGGACCACAAAGCAAAAAGGGAACCCAGGGGGTCCTTGCCAATAGTGCAGAAGCCCCTTCAGGGAGCTTGAAAGGAAAAAGCAATGCAGGAAATCAAATATTAACTCTTGAGCTCTGAGAAGCGCCTGTTTATTTTATCCAGAATGCAAAAGGATGGAGTTTAGGTAGGAGACAGAATGCACTCAAGAATTGAGATATGTGCCTGAAGGACAGCTCTGGAGTCAAGGCATATAATTCTTTCATCATAAAGTGGTTATAGTACAGACAAAACTCAGTGTGAGTTCATTGTGGAGGGGGATATTGCCATACTTTTTGGGCAGTATTCTGGGAAAAAAATGCAAATTTCTAAACCAACTGTTGGTTTATCCTTATCAATAGATGTTATTTGTGGCTTATCAGAGTACCAGTAGGTACAAAACTGGCATGGGTGACCCATAGCTTGCTCTTTCAAAGCTCAGGAGATCTACTGGAGACCTCTGTTGTGTTTCATCTAAAAATAAAGGTTCCAAAATGGTGTTTTCAAAAGCGTTATAAAAGAACCATTTTCAACAGAACCATTTTTACTTCACATGAAGAACATTTCAAAAATCTAAAGAAACGTTCCCCTTCGGGAACTCGAGCTGCGTCGGAAAACGCTAGGGGAACGCCTTCAGCGATACCAAGCTCTGAATCATATGTGTAATCAGTCGAACGATGGGCGAGACGTGCGCGGCGGGTGACGTCATGACCAGGAAGCTTTAAAAGCACGTGAGGTGCCGCCGGCGCTAGCTTCTTAGGAGTGAAGCAAGCTCTAGTAGGGATGCCGGAAGTATGGCCTTGCGACGCAGCGTCTCGTTCCCTCGGGGAACCATGGTTACATACGTAACCTGGGACGTTTTCCACTATAAAGAAGCTTTTGTGCATTGGAAAAGTTCCAATGGGTGTTAAAGGTTGTTCATGGATCTATCAATGCCTGTGAAGAACCTTTTTAAAAGAGTTTACTGTATACTAAAACTCTTCCTATTTCTCCTGAAATTCTACAAAAAAGGGAAAAAATGAAATGAGACAATTATTGTAAAAGTACAGAGTTTAGAAGAATTGAATGAGAAATGTTCATATTGACACAGTGGATACTACATGACATTCCCAAGACTAAGGAATATATAAGGAGGTCTTTAATATTTCATGTTTTCTGAGTTTACATCAGCTCGCAGTCACAGCAGCTGATGGTAAAGTCAGAGATCAGCACTCTATATTGTATCTTCGGACCGTAAGGGTATTTCAAAATGAGATTGTACATTCCCCTAGGGAGGGTCCGACAGGGGATGCCTTAAATAAACCCATTAGTTAAAAATGGAAGGCTTGGCTTTTTTCCCCCTTTGAAGTTACAGGGACTGCTCACTTTCCACCGCTCGCAGTCTCTCTACGCTCACCGGTCAGTGCCTGCATATTTTTAAACTTGCTGGAAAGACGAAACACATTTCTGATTTGCAACACTCAGTGAACGTGTTTATTGTCTTTCGGTACAGCCTTAAAAATGAGCGCCCACACGTTGCATAGAACGAAAATAATGAAGAATCCATTTGCAAAGCAGGTCAAAAGCATAATGGGCGATGTTATGGCCGTAAGTAGCATGGGCTAATGGTGATTTTAAAGCAGTCGAGCATGGTGTGAATGGCTCTAATTCATCAGCTCTCTGACTGGGGACGCAGCTCTAAAGTTAATTAGTGTTGCACATTATGTGGAGCATTTTCTCCATTGTAATGAAATTAGTGAGAATGCTTGCTGTACTTTCTAACACGCCTTGGTGTAACGGGGGATGACAATAATCCGGCAGTGTCCGTGCCAGCTGTCAAAAACTTTGACATCTATGGCAGGCGGGAAAAACGCAGGGGGGGAATTTAGACATTTTTTTAGACATTTAGCTCTATTATGATCCTGTGTTTTCTTCTAACATGGGTTGTGAAGAAAACAGAAACTCTTTTAACCCAGAATACCCCTCCCCCCCCCCCCCCCCCGCCGCCCCCCCCCAGTTAGTCTGTCCTGAACATGGCATGCATTTCAATGAATAAAGCACGGTTAAATATACAGTAAATAGATCACAAATATAATAGACCACACAGATCTTAGGAGACACCGGATCCAATCAAAACAAAGCCAGTCTTTAAATATACTGCTTTGTTTATAACAGTAAAAATGATATGATGTTGAGGATGGGTGAAACATTTTTTACATGTTCTAGTTTTATCTTAACCTCTACAAAAAAAAAAAAAAGGCCATTTACAAAAACAGTACTATTCAGAGAAGAATTTTCAGTGATTGTAGGAAGTTAATTCATAAAATGCCAGACAGTGGAAATCACACTGATATATCTGCGGCACATTTAACTGAAGACTGATGAATTGCATGCCACATATTTACCACTGATTTACAATCCCAATTTTACTCATTATACAGTATTAGTAAAATGGACCACATTTTCACCGGTGATTCTCTATTTTAATAATGCAGTAAATTTAAAGAATTTAGCACAATGAAATTTGAAGCAATGAGTGAAATTATAAGTCTATGCCAACAAGCGGGTGACCTTTTTAAACGTTAATCTGAAACATAAAATTAAACATTAATCTTGCAGATGCAAAAAAACAAACAAAAAAGCCAATTACAAAACTCATCATGTGAAAACAAAGACTAAATGGGTTCATCTATTTCACCTGTGTTGAAATAAATATTTAAAGCTCTGTGTATAATATCCTCATATGTAGCAAGAAGCATTTTTTCAAAGGCAGACAATTCAATCGAAATCCTCACTTTGGACGATATGCTTCACATAAAACCCTGGAGGAAACAAGAGACACTTTTCCTTTCTATTTGTTTTCCGAGAGCTATCCTGAGTGTGTGACAAGAAATGAGTCTAAAACAACCAATTAAAGCAAAATTGCCTTCGCTCTTGGAAAAACATTGAGTCAAAGCCCCATGGGAACTACTATGGAGCGCTGAGCACTCTTGTCCTTTCCAATGGCACGGTCAAGATCTACCAGACGAGCACAGATAGAAAGATAGATAAATGACTTTTGGAAACCTTGTGTTTCTTGTCAACACAAGCACTTACATGAGAATGCAACCCTGATGTCAACTCATTCCTTTACCAATATCTCCTCCGGCCTTTGAGTAAAACCTCTGTCAAATGAAAGGAAAGACTTGCCGACACCAACCGAGACCGATTACCACCTATGATTACAGAATTTGTCCAATCACAAAGTTTCCAAAATGTCCTATGCTGCAGAAAAAGGCGTTAGAGTAGGGTGAACACAATAGAAAAGAAAAGTATATGAGATCTCGTTATTATATTAGTTGTTTACACTATAGACAGCAGTGAGATAATGTGGAAATGGCTAATGGAGACATTTACTTGTGTCTCCTCATTCTCAGAATCTTCAGTATGAACTCATTTCTTAATGAGTCAATGATCTTGAGTTTCTATTCACAATAACTTTATAGCTCTCTTACTGTATGTCAGCAATGGACTTTGTGTATATTTTAAAGGAAACAAAGTTAACTAAGAAGGCTTCTGTGCTCAAACTATATAAAAGAATAAAAAATTATTCACCCTACATGTGTCATAAATACACATGCAACACGCAGAGCGCATTCAAAGAAAAACGCCTCTTATGATTTGTGCCCAAATTGGATTGCCAACACCTATAATATCAAGAAAAACATCTCTAAGAAGAATGAAAAAATAACAATACAAAAGAAAAAATGGGTACTTGAGATCCATCATGGCTTAGCCTAGAAAACTAACACATTATTGATCTTTTCTTGGGTTTCTTTCTCTCCGCTGTTTGTTTAGAGAAGCTTCATCCCCACTAATAGCTGTCTCAAAGCATAATCTCCCTCCTCCCCTCCACAACCTCTTCATGGTCCTCTTTTCATGGCATCTCATACAGTTAAAGTTAGCCGTCTCGCCGTGGTGAGGCTCCGAGAGCCAATTGTGTTGCTAATGTTGACACCTGCCAGAGCGGAGCCGAGTGAGGGCTCGCTGCAGCCTGATGCAGATCACATCGAAACACTGGGATCTCTTCAGGATGATTACAAGTACTTTATGGGCACCAATCACACACTTTAACTTTACTGTTTGATAGAGAAAAAAAGAAGAAAGAGGAAGAAAAATGGGGGGAAATAGCTCCATCTATTATACTGCAGGCTTGCAAACATGCAATATTAATAAATGCCACTAAAAAGTTATTTAACATCAATGTAGAGCAAGGTACAGAAATCTGCTGGTTTCATTTAAAGCTATATATATATATGCACATAACGTAACAAAGAAGATTTAACTTTCTGCACTAAGTCTTTAATCAAATAAGCAAATGAGTGACGTGACTTTGTATATATGGTCTGATTTTCTTTTATTAAAGCACAAGATGCTCTTTGGAACATCTGAAATCATGCTGGAGAACATAAATATTAGGTTTTGTCATGATGTGCATACTGACATAGCACACACTAAGATATTATGCAATATAAACATAATTTTTTTTACAGTTAAATTAGAAAATCATGCAAAATTGATACATTTTCATTAGTATTCTCAGACTAGTGGACTTCACCTCACGTGTAACTTTCTTTGTAGTGTCATGTTCATTCACAGACGTTTATGCACCATAACTACAAAACATTAGAATCGCTTTAAATATATTACAGTTGAAGAATTTGCATTTATTTGCTAATTTTTCTAAGAACATGGTCATCAGGTTTTGTCATAGTAAATACTAAGAAAGTCTGCAATATAAACATGCATAATTGCAATGCAAACATATGCATAACAAAATGCATAGTTGAAATAGATGCATTTCCACTAGTAGTGAAAATGCATATATTTGATATGCATTTTATATTTGATATGCATTCTAACCCATAAAAATAGATTTGAATCTATTTTTGTTCATTCAAATCATACATCCATGATATTAGACAGCTCTCCTAAGTAAACTTAAAGGTGGCACGGATTCCCAAAGGGACGGAAGCAAAATCAGCTCTCGCGGGCTCTGAATGTGGCGTTTCCATCTTAGTGTGCTGGAGCGGGGATTCACCCCCAGTCCCTACAGATGTACATTAATGCAGACAACACACTGAGCCCGTCTCTTCCACAAGCCCTCTTCACTAAACAGGCTGCTGTCCAGCCCCATCGTGTCAGTTTGAAGCCCCCATTCAAAAGTATTCATGCATCTGCCTTCGAAGCACAATGGCCGCTAGTTTATAAACTGTCTGCCCGCGAGCCCAAAGGCTTTAGTCCACATTGTTTTCATACCCTTAATAAACTTTTTGAAGGAGTTCATCAACTGGCCTGAATAGCCTGCGCACTGAATCTCGAGACAGAAAATAACAGTTCTTTTTTCTTCTGCTCTTTTCTTTCTTTTTTTCCTTTTTAGGAGCAGTTTCTCTGACAATGGAGAAAGAAGGCTGCTAGACTTCAGAGGAGTCTTAGGCCCAACACAAGAAAAAAAGGCAGCATTCAATTAAAAGAACAAAATACTCCCCCCATAAAGGGGAAGGAGACAATTGATTTCTCCTCCATTCAAAAGTGAGAGGATGATCCGAGCACCACTTCATATCTTATTCCAAAAGAGTAAACCACACATTCACACGCACACAAAGTGTAAGAATGCAAACAGAGAGTAAATATGTTCACAATGCACAAAGAGCAGACTTTTTTTCTTTTTCTTTTTTGCAAAAGGAGATCATTACAAATCAACCTAGGATATTTGGATAGAGATCATTTCAAACTGCATTAGCCTATAAAAATATAAAAAAGGTTGCATAAACCATGACCTGCTTCAAGCATTCATGGCTCCGTGCACTTTAAAGATATTACGCTTGAGGAATCTGCATTTATTTGTTCATTTGTCTAAGTGCTTCTTGTGACACCCGTTAGACAGGCAGGACAAATTTCAAAGAAGCAATAAATTTCAGTATTGGCTATAAGCCATTAATCCATTCTCATACCTTTAAAATGTGTGGAAAACTTAAATGTCTTAAATGGATGTCTTCTCTAATGAATTTCATCCCCAATTAGAACGCATCGCCACAGTCCAAGCTGCGTTCTCGCCTTCTCGCCTGTGGGGTCCGGAACGACTCCAAAAAATTCACAAACTTGCTAAATTAACAGGGCGCACACCCGGAAATACAATGCGCAAAAAAACTGCTGTCTGGTCCGCCTTTCGTCCTCCGATTGTATTTATTGATAATAATAATAATAATAATATTTAATGTAAAATATTATTAATAATATTATTAAATAAATATAATGCATATGTTCATATGGGTCTACATAGGCTAAAATTATTAGATTTGAATATCTACATGTATATACAAAAACAAGGAAGAATAATAATAATACAGGAGAGTGGGAAAAAACTCAAATACATAATCGTTTGTGTCTGTGAAGGAAGCGTTTAATTAGATTTGACAAGTTCAACGCGTTCGTCTCGGTCTCTGAAAGCCTGGTCAAGTAAAAAAATAAAAACACTACAATATGTTACTAATGAACGGATAAAAAATAAAAAATAAATTGCAGTAGTTACAATTATAATAACTGTTTTTTCCCCTTTGTTTTCTTTTCGTTTGGTTAACATTTCATATTTGTATAAGTGTTGCTACTGCTTCATTTAAACGTAGCCTATAACGATTGGGCTATTCAATAGGCTACTAGTAATGATCTTCTACCAAATGTTCATCGATCAGGGCGATCTGAGTTCCGGATGCAGAATTAATTGTATAAATTCAGCACTTGTTGCTGAGATGACTTCCTCAGAGGTGATTCTCAGCTCTCTAAGCTGTGCTCACTGAAGCGCAATGACCTGCCCGGTGAGAGGGGTTACCGGTCAATGCCATTTACCGCATCCCGGGATCCTCTATTGTTCCTTAAAAGCCACTTGATCGGATCTCTAAAACACCGACCAACGCGACTGAAACGCTTCATTAGTTAAATCCACACTCCCGCGCTGAAAAAAGAGTGCGTAAGGATTGAAGACAAATGCGTAAAGTAGCTTACAACGGAAGAGATAGCAAAATATGAACAATCCAGACTACAAATAATTAATGAACTATTACTGCGACCTTTTATATTCTCGAAAGCATAAATATAAATAGCTATATTAAATGTCTGGATGATAATCCTAAAAAGACCCTGCCTTTCATCGATGTGCTCATACGGTTCATAAATTATAATCCAGCAGGCATGTCTTCTTACAAAATATTTGGCATAAACACCTCGGTTTCTATGACATACATAAGACACAGACACATACACAGCACTTAAGAATGTTGCGCACTGATTCTGGAACACAAAACTAATGTGTGTTTTGAAGCACAATCCGTCTGTAATTTTCGTGTGTTATTGACTACAAATCAGATGCAAGAAAATAAAATATTGTAGCAAATAAAAGCACAGATTTGATATGGTTCATGTGTTCAAAAGACAGCGAAATTGCGCGCTGTGTTTTGGATGCATTTTCAGACACCCTCCCCAAACACACACACACACACACACACGGAGAGAGAGACAGAGAGTTTAATGAGGCCTGTATCACAGCTTGTGTGTGTCAAGTGTGACCCGCCCACACAAATCAAATGGCTAAAACGGAAATGACAATTTACATGTCAGAATCAATTGTGTATTTAAGTCCCCATTACAAACATTAACCAGATACGAACGCACCAAATACAATATCCATTGCTCGCATGGAGAGGCAATTACGCACAAAGAACCGAGCACACATCCGCGCAGATACATTATGTGTGATTCATATATTACATTTGGGTTCCAAAGCCCTTGAAAAGTTGAGAAATGAAATCCTCTCTGGTTATTAGCTGGAGCAGATGATAAAACAGCGTTTATGTGCGTAAAGGTCTTCTGCGCACTCGATTAACAGCTGGGGAGTGAAAACCGCACTATTACAAGAATTCTCTCCGATATAAGAAAATGCTATTCTCCTTAACATCTGTGCAGAGATTTACACTGTCCCAGATGGCAAACCGCATTTAATGAAGTCTCAAGTGTTTTTGATAAGCAAAAAGACATCCACGGATCAAAGATCATACGCTTCTCAATTCCCCTTAACTGCCTGAGCCCTCATTCACATCATCCTCACCCGTTTTTGGTTATTTTTTGAATGCAAATCATGGTCAATTGCATCTGGTTCGGTAAATTTGATTGGTTCCGGGAATTAGATCTGCCTTTATCTGGATTTTAAGCAACTAGCACTGCAATGGCGAAATGGACGCAAGCTTTTATAATCACTAGCTTCAGTGTAATATTATTATGAGCTTATATCTGTTCAACTTATTACCCCTGACAACAAAAATGGTTAATACCGGAGCATAAAAGGAAAAATTATTAAAAATATATATATTTGAAAAGAAAACTATATATATATATATAATCGGTACATAATTATAAATAAATAGTTTTGTTGTTACTGTATTGCTGAATTGATGATAACCTGTACCTCCATATATACACTAAAGAAAATCCCTCGCCAGTCAAATTCTCGAGCTGCGTTGAAGACAGGTGACGGAAGAAGTTAATCCCGGTTTTAAATTGTCAGTGGGATGGTCCACACTCTGATTGTTAGTTATTCTGCCCAACATTATGGTCTCCACAATTTCAGCCCACCCAAATCGCTTGTTTTGCATGAAAGTGCAGATGGAGTCACTCTCGACGCCTGAGGAGAAAAAATATTAATAGCTAAATAACTTCCCCTTACTTTCACTTAATCTTCCTCTCTCTCTCTCTCTCTCTCTCTCTCTCTCTCTGTCTGTGTCTCTGTAAATATTCTATTCCAGATGGATTTGTTTAAAATGTCTCTCTATGCTTCTCTTTCAGTGCGGCTTTAGGATTCGAAGGTATATCTGCTTTGTTTTCATATAAATGTGAAGCAAGAGAGAAAATGCCCTGCTGGTGCGCGTCCAGGGCGCCAAAACTATAAGAAACTGCTCTTCCAGAATATTCTTCGCGCTTTATCACAGGAGAAATGTTGCATAATGAAAGTATGATTTTTTGTTCTCTTCTAAATATCACTGAGTTCATGTGTACAGTAAACCCGAGTCTGCGCATCGCTCACATCCGTCTCGCCTACAGGTTTGTATCACTATTATCCCACAACAACACTCCTCAACCCCTGACTGAAGTCTGTTTGATTAGGCTAGTCTGAAAAGCTCAGGTAATCCACAGATCTGCTGAAGTGTCCAGTGCCACTCTCACAAATGGACGCGTGGTCGCGTTTAACATGCTCCTCCAGAGAAATAGTGCACCAGGTGAGCTGTCAGACGCGGGGCTGGAACCCATTAAAGACTCATTTAGTTTGGCAGGTTTGTGCTAACTCTGCTGTCGCTCATCATATATATATATTTTATTTCCGTAACGAGGATGGCAGGTGCACAAGATTATTATTTTTGCAATGGCCACTAAACCAAATGTGGAAGTCATAGTTAAGGCTATTAAGGTTAGGTACACGGAGATCTACTCAGGGTGTAGGGAGCACAGACAACGTTTATGTCGTTTGTTTTCAAAACGTTTAACACCGTGTTATGTATAATAAATAAATAAATAATCTACCAGATTCTAACTGCGTAAACAAATGCCACGCAAATAAATAAATAAATACATTGTGTTTGCCAAAACAAGTCAACATAAATATAAGGTCTGAATAATTTTTTTTTTTATTAATTTATTTTGTATAAAAGAATATCATGTATTTGTATACCCCCACAGTTTACAAAATATGAATATATGTATTATGCGGCTAAAATAAATGTAATATTATATTATTTAATAAATTTGTTAATATATTTTTTGGTATATTGCAGCCAGTATACTAATATACTACTAAATTAAAACCCTTTAATGCCGACGATATCAACAGTCACAAAAACTCTGAGGTTATTACTCTTTTTTTCTCACTAAATATGGGTCTTAAGCAATTTAACATTAATTAACACAATAAATAACTAACTAACTAGAAATAAATGAATGAATAATTAAATGAAGGAATTATGAATGAATGAACGAATAAATAAATAAATAAATAACTAAATAAATGTTGTATGCCACACAATTCCATAAAATCTGAGGACGTTTCTGATGAACTAGATAGTATCAGTCACCACCTTATAAAACATGCAATAAACACCGCATGTATTTTGGCACAACCTAATAAATAAATAAATATATAAATATAATGTAAAATAAACTCCAAATCTCATGAATTTACGCCCTGGGCGAGTCACTGTGAGCCGTTTAGAGATGAAAGTGAAAAGAAATAAAGGGACTCAGTTTAATCAGGGCTTAAAAGCTCTTCTACATTACGTCTGTGCGCGAAACCCCGGCGCGAGCTGCTGGAGGATCAGTGTGTTTCTTACCGGTGCCTCCGAGCTATTACACTCCTCAGCAACACAGACGTCCATTCAACACACAGCAGCTCTAATAAGTCTTAACATTATTAAATGTTATCCGGATGGTAAACTTAAAGAATCCCTTCAAAGAATTTAACAGTGGATTCAGTGTTGTGCAGAAGATGAGACACTATAAATGACAGATTTATGGAATAAGTAACCAAGAGACGACGCACTCACAACATTCCCAACAAATTAACAACCACAACCAGTGGACAGCAACAGAGAGATTGTTTTTCATGCATTTGTTTAATAACGAATATCAGTTTTGGCCTGTGTATAAATGCATATAAATGTAATTTTGAGGGATGTCATCTAAGCGTATAACTTTGGCATTATTTACAAGAGAAAACAGAAATAATAGGCTACTACAGATATTTGTATTTATTCATACTGGGGTGCGTTTCCCAAAAGCATCGTTAGCTAACTATGGTAGTAAATTCCATTGAAATCTATTGGTAACGACGGAACTTGCAACCATAGTTGCTTTTGGGAAACGCACCCCTGATTGATTTATCCATCGCAAAATATCATTATCATTTTATACCAATTCTATTAAAGAAACTCAATCTAAATAAGTGTAAATGTAAAAGCTTTACTTTGTCTTAAACCAACTGCGCAGTTACGCGCAACTAAACCCGCACAAAAGACGCCGTTTTGCACCATGAAATGTTGAGCTTACAATTGTAAACGCTCCTTCATATTACAAAACTATCTACCAGCACGGAGCACTGAATAATTTATCTGCCTTTCTTTTTTTTTTTTTTACTACCCTTTGTACAAAGTTTTCCCCTCTTTTCTGGGATCTTTGAATGGGGGTCACCGGTCCAGTTACTCTTTTTGCTGCCCTGCTCCATAGCCGTTCTCTTTTGTATTTCAGTCTAAAGGTTACAAAGGCTTAAAACGAGATTGTTCATAACAACGTTTAGAAAAAGGCAAAAGGGTATTGTGACCCGCTATAAATCTAAAATAAACAAATGCATCGCGTATAATTGAAAGAATATAATATGACCGTTTCGAATTATAATAGTAGGCTATAATGTTTAATTACAGACTCTTAAATCTCTATAAATATTAATATATGACCTAATATAAATATTTATAATAACAAATAATAATAAAATATAAATAATTAGCTGTTATGCAATTCAGTTCAAATATTGTCAAATGATAATTTTCATTTCACAATATTATGAAGATCATATAATAATAATAATAAATGTTGCCAAAACAAGTCACCTCCACGGGGTCCGCATGTCTCGTATAATGTAGTTGCTTAAACTGACATGGATTCTCAAATGGGTCAAACTGTCAGTTGTCGTTTAGGGGGTCGTTAAAACGCGATGGAAATGGAATGTGCCACACAAATTAATTTACCCGGCTAAATACCTGACGTCAGGGCTCACATAAATAACTGAGTAAGTACTGAACAGCTAGCAGCATGAATAATGAGAGCTATTTGTGCCATTCTTTTTTTCCAAGGGGGCGCACATATTCCCCCTGGCGAGAATGAAGGACTGCAGCATCTGTCCCTTTCAAATAACCGCCTAATGAAATATCAATTGCAACAACAGCAGCAATTACAGCACCAGTCCATCACGATCTGTCAGTACAACCGATCAACACCTCAAAAACATCTTCCGTGGGAGTTCGAGTTATAATGCACAACTTTTACGCGCCACGTTTCCTCGCATCTATTCGCACACAATGAGAAATGTAACGGCCTCTGACCTTTATCCCCGAGAATCCCATCGATGCTGTGCTTGGTTTTCTTTTCTCCGTCTTCATCTTTTTTATCACACTCGTCATCGTCATCTTTCTTGCCAAAACGAGCTCTCAAAACCCGACTAATGGAGCTAACTATAAAGAGAGATGATAATCACTGTAACGCCAAATATAACAATCATAACAATGCACACTAAAAATGGGATTTCATTTATAGAATTCAAATGTAAAACTCCAAAATTAATTAAAAACGAATATACAGATTTATTATTATTATTATTAAGTAGATGCTGTGAAGCGCGTAACGTCCTCTTTATGTCAATAGGAATGAAATGGTGCTTACCGGAAGAGGCCTCACCTGAAGGAACCGTGCCTCTGTCACACACCCCGTCCTTCAGCAACTTATCCCGGATTTCCCAGCTGAACATCCCTGGATTCTCGCGTTTGTATTCCTCAATTCTCTTCTCAACGTCGGGCGTTGATACTTGCTTTAGCGTAGAACCAAAAATGTGGATGGAAAAAAAAGCACAAGAAATGCGCATTCTGTTTACTATCAATTCCAGATATATTTATGATTCAAATATATTTAATAATTCATCCTAATTATTCATTAAGCCCCCATTACGATTTGTTAAATGTATAAACATGTCTTTTATTTCGACATCGTTCACTCACCCTCGGTTTACTTCCACCTATCGCTCCCGGACGGATGGAACCGGTCTCCTGGTAGCGACAGAGGATTTTGGACACGCAGCCGTGTGAGACCCGCAGCTGTCTGGAGATCACACAGGGTCGGATGCCGTGATGAGCCATTTCCACTATTTTGTGTCGAATATGATTTGGCAGTGGCCTTCCGTTGATGAAAACTCCACCGAGCTGGTTCACTCGACCTTGACCCAGAGGCGTTGAGACTGTGTAAAACCATCCAGGCGCAAAAATAAAGTTTGAACAAAGGAAACAACATATCAGATAAGATTGTGACACTTTATAACACCCATTTCAACTATGCGATTATATATGGAATTACGCGTTGAATTTATGCATGCAAAAATTATACATAATGTAAAGTGCATTTAATTGAATGCCATTGAGCTTTGAGGGGGGAAATCCTGCAAGCGAGTCCTCCAGGCTTTGTACAGGATTTATCACAAAAACATCTACATGCTGCCATTCTGATTAATCACATCAGATAATATTATTTATCACGTGATATGTAGAGAGGATTTTGAAACGATTCATGCCGAAGGTTTTCTGTTTATTCGAAGATACGAATGATTAATCAAAGCCTGGAGGACAATTAATCCAAAAATCTCATCCTCATACATTTTCTTTCCTGAAAGAATCCTTCTATGCTATCAGTCTATCTGATGTGTTACGAGAGGATGTAACACTTGAGGACACTAATTGCCATTCAAGAGGCACTAAAGACGTGCCACTTTAAACCTCGATTATTCCCAGTCATGCAACACAAATATTAGTGTGATGCTTTGAGCCAGCTCTCAGCTGTGCGTTTTATTTCCCTTCACTGCTGAGAGATACTTAAGCAAATCCCACAGATTGCAGGATCCGTGGGTTTGGTATAGGGGTTCGTCAAAATGCTCTTAAGCACGAATTCACTCGATCCAGGAAAGAGTTTCCCATTTAATGCGCAAGCGGCGCGTCCAAATAACACGTTCAGAACATTTTACTCAGAACTCTGCAAGATGACAAGATTATGAAAGAAGGTTCAATGTCAATTATTTAAAATAACTGATTTCATGAGTATAATCTCTGCTATTTTTAAAAGTTGTTGTTCGGTCTTATAAATGACCCTAGGCCTACTTCTTAAATTCCATTCAGGCCGATAATTTCGTTCTTTTTTACCATCAGTAACGCGTGAAAGTGTGTTTGACATACCTCGTCCAAAAGGATTTGTTTTAGTATTTTAAAATTACAGTTACAAATGTGTAATACAATTATGATTTTATTTAAGAATAATAATAATAAGAAGAATTGTTTCTCACCAGTAACCTTCAGCGTCGAGTTACTTGGGAATCCGGTTCGTGGGTAGTTCTGGCCAGGTGCTGGTCGCATCATTCGAGGAATTGTTCCTGGTAAAGTAGCCATTCCAGCTACCCCCAAACACTTGAATCTCTCACTAATAAATTAAAGAAACCAATCGCACAGAAAGCTCCAGAGTTTTTTGCGCCGTGGAAACTGTACAGGCATTCCAAAAAAAAAAAAGGTAAAAAGAAATCCAAAACACACACCAGTGGACAATGCCGAATGTGCAGAGAAAAAAGTTCTTACAGTGGATACAAAAAAAAAAAACAATAGCAGATGAGGCAAGGAAAGGCTGAAATGTGCACTGAAAGCAACTGCGAGTAAATATCTCGCGTGAGAGGGTTCGGCTTCAGTTTGTTTTGATTTTTTTGTTTGTTTTGTTTTTGATTACAGCTCCTGTTTGCTGCCTGAGAGGAGTTTAAGTGGCCAACTTTGGCGCACATAGCGGGAGGAGGAAGCGCGTAACGATAGGCTCTCCAGCACTCTTTTATTCATCATGGAGAGAAAGGGTAATACCCAAGACCTGCCGTCCAATCCGGGGGAACTTTGCAGAAAACATACACACTCATACACCACCCTCCCACTTTCTCTCGAAGTCAACACAGGAAATGTTACAAAGAGTTTTCATTCATCTGTCATTTGAACTGAAACGTCAGTTTAATGTTTTGGACACTCTCTGGACTAGGAAGAGACAACGTTAGCATTTCTCTCTCAACACATAATAATATATATAATTAATATAAATATGCATAGTATTCCTTATGAATTACAAATAAATAAATACAATTATTATATGCCATGCGTAGGAAATCTTTGTGACCCTAAAAATGTTCTGCCAAAATAGGTCTGTAGTCATTTGTAAAAGGATTGTAATCCTGTATTTCAACTTGACCTTGTACATATTTCATAGTTGAATATATTTTGTAGATTCGTATGTGGCATTCCTCATTCATTAAGGGATTTTGTGTATAATTGAGAAAACACACAGACGTCCTCATTACAGTGCTTTGTCATTAAAAAAAAAAACTATCAAGGATCTGATCTTATTCTATTTTCTATGTAGAAAGAACAGGAACCAGAGTGTCCTCCAACACTGCCCACCTACCTGTAGATTGAGGTCAAATATGGTCAACGAATTATCAAAAACAAAAAAAAGGCTGAAACATTGACATAATATTCAATTTTGAAAGTAATCAAGACAAGTGCAGAGTTTAATAAAAAGCATAGGATCTTATAATAATAATAATAAGAATAATAAATCAAATAATATAATAATAATAATATAATAAGAATAATAAGAATATATGATGCGTCAGAAATAACGTTTTAAAAATTTTTTTTTTTTTGAATTTAGACTCAACAATGAACCCTCTTCCTAGCACGAATAACCTTTACCTGTATAGAGTTCTCGAGTTGACTGTATAATTCTATAGAAATGTATCGTTTCAGGTACTTCAGATCAGTGTTTTAGTTTCTAGGTAGCCTACTCTAAACACCAGGACATATGCTTTTTCTAAATAGCATGAGAGTAACGTTCTTTATGGTCGGAAACCCCCTTGTGATTCTAATTAAAACTTCATTTTAAGAGGGTAAGTCGCTTCACCTGTTTTTCTGTGAAAAACCGCACATATGATCAAAATCCTCCAGATTCTTTAGGCTGAATGGCTGTGCGTGTGTTCAGCTCTGTGGGACCGCCGCGCG
Organism: Sinocyclocheilus anophthalmus; assembly: GCA_018155175.1. Lineage (NCBI taxonomy): Eukaryota > Metazoa > Chordata > Actinopteri > Cypriniformes > Cyprinidae > Sinocyclocheilus > Sinocyclocheilus anophthalmus. The sequence goes on from JADLZN010010908.1 coordinate 230,856, forward strand.
CTTAGATTGTGTGGAAATTGCCGTGGCGAACACTCCTGGCGGAAAGCAATTTCACAAATAATTTTTACAACAATTAGGGAGTGTGGCGGGGTGAAATGGCGATTTCACATGCAGATGCGCCGGTAGGGAAGGAGCTGGTGCCGGGAGCGGAGCTCTGACCCTCAGTGTCCGGGTCTGGTGAGCTGCGCGCAGGTCAGAGTCGCGCTGCTGATTAGGTGCAGCACACTGATAACAATAAAACAATAATTTAGGATTTGGTCAGAGAAATATTAACTTTTTTACATATTTCACAACTACTTACTGGAACTTCTCGCTTTCTCTCTCTCTCTCTCTCTCTCTCTCTCTCTCTCTCTCTCTCTCTCTCTCTCTCTCTCATTTTTCTTGGTAGAGGCTATCTGACTCTCCAAAGTGCACAAATCCTCTTTGGAGACCATATAACGAAATATCATAATAAAATAAAGATTCTTGTGTTTGTTAGAAAGCATCTTGGTTTTTGGGAGCAATGTTTTACGCTGCTAATGCAGAACTAGTATTATTTCGAATTGGAATCTTGTTGAAAAACGTAAAAGCAATGATATGCCGGTAAAAATGATCAGATTTCTTTCAAGGGATGTCATTGATAAGGTTAAGAAAACACGAAACTTTAAAGTTAATATCCGGTTGAGTTGAGCGTGAATAATTTATAGGTAACCCTGGGGGCGATTATTTAAAAATATATTTTAGTTTTATATGTCTGTAATTTATTTAAACATAGCATCCCGGAATATTGTCTATAAAATTGTTCGTTAAAAGTTTACAAAACAGTATTACGATTTTTGTCTAGGCTATAATCTGAACATTTCAAAAACAGCATTGTCTAAAGAGTGGATAAACTGTCTCCAAAAGCTTACTATCACTTAAAGTGGAAAGATAATTAAAAATAGACCCAAAGAATCCAAAAGAACACAAATAGGCTACACACACAAGTACAATGTATTGAAAAATATATATTCTAGCATGCAACTCATGACAACCAAATGTAACGTATAGCCACTAGAACTATCTAAATCATTGAAATAAAGCTTTTAAACAATTGTGGATTATTTATGCATCATTTATTTAATTGAGCTGAAATAGAGCAAAGGCGCGATCTTCTCTCAAGTGAAGAGAAATTCACCCCATGATGGGCAGATGAATGTATGTCCACTAGCAGGCGATATAGGTTAACTATGTCTCAAAAGATGGTGCAAAATCGATTTTTACATCCTGCATGCATGGAAACATTTCATAAGAACAACACATAAAGAATCATATCTGATACTGTTTGTTCCCCTGGTTACTTGCACTAGATATTTCTTGACTTTAACATGAAGCCTCTTAAAGGCAAAAACAATGAGGAAAATAATTGTATCTGTTCATGTTCTGCTTCTTCCACTTGCATCTTTGAGTCCTGTTATCAAACCAAACCAGGCTATTATAGATCTATAGTTTAATAATACTCAAAACATGACTTTACCTAAGGTGTAAACTGTGTTTTGTGGTCCTTTTCTCAACTGCAGGAATCTTCCGTCTTTGTTAAAGTTGAATAACCTGTGCTGGATCTATAGACACTGGACGAGCTCCAGACTTCACTGCCAGGTTTGAGAAGCGCTAGGGAACCCAGTACACAACCGCAGCCTGTTAGGCATCTGCCTCTCTCCTTCACGCTGTCCACACTCCCCATGGACTATTGTTAACTTGCTAAGGCATGCTCACATCTGTTAAGAATTATCACAATGTGTTATTGCTTCCCAAGCAGAATTATTTTATCAGATGAAGAGAGTGAAAGTGTGCTAAGAGTTGGGTGTGTGGACAGGGTCGCTGCTTGTTTGACTTTACAGTTTCTCTCTCTATGAGGAATGAGACACATGAAATTCAAAGAGATCACACACTTGAGGAAATGTCCAACTTTTACAGAAGCAAGATTGAGCTGACAGCTATATCAAAAACTAAATCAAGAACTCCAACTCCACTCCAAAGTTTCAAACAAAACTATTTCTACTAGTTGTACTTACTTACTTATATACTTACTTTTAATTTAATGCTTTAAATGTACAAATAATATCAGTGTTGACAAGGGTTATTACAGTTAACAAAGAAAAAAAATTTGCATTCTCAATTTTTCATCTGAGAAAAACTACTGAAAAATAACAAAAACATAACAAAATGTATGTGTGCATATATATATATATATATAAAGATTCAAAATATTAGGCTAATGAAAACTATAATATATGCTGGAATAACACTGAGGTTGAAAACATAAAAACGTAATACCGTTCTGCAGTATAACATTAACATTACCAGTAAAACATTTATTTATGTATGTAAGTATGTGTTTATTTATTTCACTTTTTGTTTTTTTTACCTAATTTACCCTGGTCAAAAAGAAGCCAGTGAAGGTGACGGGACATAAAAATATGTTAAACTACAATATAAAACCTAAAAAAAAATCTTTAATTGATACTGCATCATCTAATAATCAAATCCAAATACATTTCACATTTTCTGTTAAAATGTTAAAAGTGGTGTTTGTCCGTGCAAAACCCATTGCCATGAAAATGTATTAATAATTTGACATTTTTATGCACTTGGCAGATGCTTTTATCCAAAGTGACTTATACTGCATTCAATTTATTTTAGATTTCTGTTCTTACTTGTGGGTTCGAGACTCGAACCCACTGCCCTGGCTAGTACCATGGCTCTACTGTTTGGCTAATTCAGTAGTAAGTCTTTCAGATTTTTTAAACCTGTTTCTTCATACATCATGAACTCCAAGTTTGATCGCTTAGAAAAGTATTGCAAATTTCTTGGTGAAAGGTGAAAGCAACAAAAAAAGCAAAGCCATGTGTGTAGCAACAAGCTCATGTTCACATTGTTTTGGAGTTTCACTTCTCCCATGTGCAGTTTTGAAAAGTAGATGTTGCAATTCCTAAGCAAACAGAGTTTATATTGAAGGCACAAGTATATACTAACATGCCTAGAAGTGCATGCAGCTAGCTGGAGACCCCCCTCTCTGACAGGCTTTAGAGGAGGCGCAGTAGGAGGCCCGCTGGATTGCAGAGATGGATTGGAGTAGTGGAGAAGAACCCCTCATGTTTGAGGGGACTCCTTAAGGAGAACAGGAATGTGGGGGCCGATCAAGGCGAGCTGCAGACGTCTTAGACACTTATTGGTAAACAGCAGTTGAAAAGATAGTCCTCTGCAGTGCCAAAATGCCTTATCACCTAAAAGCAGACATGTCACCTGTCTTTGTCATTTAAATACAAAGATATTTCAAATGAATCTTGCTTTAATATGTATAAATCTATATGGAATGTCAGGGTGTTTTTTTAGACCGTGATTAGAGTGAGCAATGGAAAAGTAGCACATATTTGCTATAAGTGATTGTAGAAAATCACCAGCAGAATCCAATATAGCTTAAAAAGGCAATGCCATGCACTAATAATCCTCAAAATGTGCAAAGACATGAAGTGTAGGTGTTGTGAATTCTCTACATTCACGTTCATGTTTGTCGTGTCTATGTAAATACGCCATTCAGTGTTACGTGATTGTCGTACAATGGTGCTTTAGTGTATGTGCGCACTTTGTGGATGTGCGCACTTTCTCGGTGACGTGAGCGGAGGATCCGCTGGTTATTCGCGTGCAGCAGCCCATTATGCAGTACAAGTTGGTGACGATAAATTACCTCAGCTGCACACTATGTGTATGTGGTCTTATGCTGCATAATAAAGGCAAAAGAATCATCTGATGACGACTCTACTCCTTGACCGGTGTTCTGTGATGGTCAATAATATCCAAACCCAGCATTCAGAGGGGCAATCCCCAACATTGATCCTTCGAGCCGGATCTGTTGACTACTGCAGTCATGTCATCAGAGGATAATGCAGCCTCTCTCCCTCATATGGATGCTACAGATAGACCCTCAAGGCAGCGCCAAACACCCAGACATTTGGAGGATTATTTACTTGACTACAGCCATCCCCGACCGGCTCCTTCCTCCCATCATATCGGACTTGAGTCAGAGGAGCAGAATGGAGCAGTAGCCACAGAGGTTACAGCTAACCAAGAGCAACCAGCCTCCAGCACGGGTGAGGCACGTCCAGCCACAAGTCTTACAAACACATTGAGCATAGGTTCATTGAGGGAAATCCTGCAGACCATATCGGAAAGAGAAAAGGACGAAGCTGCCGACATAGCCCAGCTCCAAAGCAAACTGAAACAGTATGAGAAACGACAGCGCCTTCGCCAAGAGCTCATGGAGCATATTACTTCATTTCTGAGGGAAGAAGGAGAAGAACAGGATTATCAGAATGTAAAGACTGCTACACCTCCAGCTAGATCACCTGCAGCAGCCTCGTTCCATCTGCCTTCATCCTCAAGCCATTCTTCCCCATCGCTGCAATCACCTGGCATCGAATTACATGCAGAGGAACAATGCATTGTTCCCACAACTTCGGGACATGTGAGTGCCACACAAGCAGAAGTGAGTACCCCTATTGTAAAGTCAAAGCAGTTCAACCTAGGATTCGTTCCAATTGTGCCAGCTGCTACACATGCTGTGAGTTCACCTGTTTCATCAGGGACAATTTCTACTGTTTCATCTCGGCTGCAATACGCTACTAGGGCGGGGATTGTGCCCTCACACTTCCCTCCTCCTAACGTAGCTGGGAAAGCCTTCCAGCCCCAAGTGCAACAGTTAATTGCTCCCACACCAACCTATCAGTATTCCAACATGCCTTAAGGATATCCAGCATTACCTCACCCTAACTTACCTCATGTGACTGTACCAATTCCCTCAAGTTATCCGATAACTCAGTATGCCTTTATGCCTCCAGTAGCATCAGCCCTCAGACTTTGCCTAGCGCTTCTCTTCCAGTCTTCGCTGTCCCATCACAGCAGCAATTTAATCAGGCGACTAGACAACCAGAACATTTAATGCCATATCGCCCGCTTCACTCTGCCCCCCAACCAAGAATCCCTGACTTCATTAACGACAACGAGAGAGAATTTGCTAATTTGAAGTTGGCACTGGATAATCTTCTTGAGCCTCACACAGAGCTGGATGAGAAATATAAATATCACATACTGCTGGAGCATCTTAAACTACCTGAAGCACAGATGATCGAACAGTCCTGTCGTCATCACCCAACCCCATATTCAGCAGATATGCAGGCTCTTCAGCTGCAATATGGTCAACCACACCAGTTGGCTCAAAGTGAAATAGCCGCGATTCTCACAGCACCTGAGGTAAAACCTCCTACCATCCACTACATCTGGCAGAGTTCTCCTGAAGGTAATACCAGTGCTGCTACACCACAAATCACAGACATTAGAAACTTATTTGGTATTGGATGATGGAGCTCAGCGCACTATGATTCTACTCACTGCAGTACAGAAGCTCAAGATAAGAGGTGAACCAGAGAGTTTAGCCCTCCGTACAGTACGACTAGGTACTACTCATCTCAGTGGTTCTAAAGTTACTTTTGAGATCTCCCCTAAAGGCAACCCAGAGAAACGTTATCTCGTATTGGGGGCATTCACAGGGAGGAGTTCCGCTGCAGCCATTCCACAGGGCACGCCCACTGGTACTCCTAGGCTCAGACCAGGTGCATCTCATTACTGCCACAGAGCCTATCCACCAAGGTGCCAAGGGGGATCCAATGGCTGTTCATACAGCTCTTGGATGGGCACTCCAAGGAGCACACATGAGTACTGCAGCCCATACAACCGAGCAGCAGAGTTTCTTCCCCTCCACTACTAGCCCAGATGACCTGCTCTTCAGAAACGTGGAAAGATTATGGCAACTTGATGTTGTGCCCTATCGCAGTGAGAAATTGGTGGTTAGATCTAAAGAGGATAAAGAGGCTGTAGATCTTCTTTTGTCTCGGACTCAACGAGTCGATGTTAACGGAGTGCAACGTTACGCCACCCCACTTGTGTGGAAACCGGGTGCCGCTAAACTAAAAGGCACCATACAATCTGTTCTTTCCAACCTGAGGAGTACTGAAAAAAGACTAAAGAAGGACCCTGAGAAAGCGTCAGTTTATTCAGGGGAGATAATTAAGCTCACTGAAGCAGGTTATGCAACCAAGCTCACCCGCATGGAAGAGACTCAGACCGAGGAGGTATGGTACCTGCCTCACCATCTGGTGAGTCACAATAACAAGCCAAGGCTGGTTTTTAACTGTTCATTCAGACATCAAGGTCTGTCCCTCAATGATCAGCTTCTTCCAGGCCCAGTACTAGGCCCATCACTCTTGGGTGTACTCCTAAGATTCCAGCAGCATCAGATAGCTGTAAGTGGAGACATCAAGGGCATGTTCCATGTGGAGACGTGCTGATATCACGTTTGGTCTCGTTCTGTATCGCGTATCTTGTCAGTGTCTACGCTTGCTTGGTCATTTGTTGAGGAGAAAATAAGAAAAGTGTGTTCAAGCGCCAGCAGAAAACAGTGTAAAGAAATACTCTTTGTGAGAAGCATTCAATCAGCAGAAGTTAAAAGCAGCTCTTAAGTGTATTTATTTCTTGTCTCAGTGCTTAGTGCAGTTGTCATTGCTAGGAAACGCTTGTTGTTTTGTCTTCTAGTCTGTGTGGAGACGTGCTGATATCGCGTTTGGTCTCTTTCTGTATCGCGTATCTTGTCAGTGTTTGCGCTTACTTGGCCATTTGTTGTGGAGAAAATAAGGAAAGTGTGTCCAACTGAATTAATGTAGTATTTTGTTAGAAGGGTATAAAAAACTTTAGTTTGTTGCGTGAAGGCCTCCTCGTGTGAAGACCGAAGAGTGTAAAGACCATCGACTGTACTGTGCGACTCCACCGGGCAGGGACACTGGCAAAGTATAAGTATCGCTTTTTATTTCTCCTCTTCCCTATTACTTGTTTTATGAGTTTTACTACATTTAATACTTGCCATCAGCTTCTGTTTCAGTTTTTTATAACCATTTCTTACTATGTCAGTAAGTTGTTGTTATTTTAGCGTGTGTGTTTGGCTCAGTGTTATTTTTTTTTTTTAGGATTACTGATAAACTACTGTCCTTTGATTTGTATTATTTGTATTTGTTAATTATTTTAATTTTAGTTAAATTATGTATGAATTTATTATGCCTGTATAGGTCTTTTATTAAGTTTTTAGTTTAATTTAATTTTAGTTATTTTAATACTTCAACAACAACTAAATGGAAATTAAATAATATCTATCATTCGTAGATTCATAATTGTAGTCTATATATATATATAATATATACTATCTATAATCTATATATCTGTGTGTGTATGTGTGTGTGTGGTTGTACATACACATATATGTAGTTGTTTTTTTTTTGGTGTTTGGCCTAGTGTTATGTTAGAATCATTATTATAACATAATACCTTTTGTTCTTTAATATTTTTAACAGTTTTTAGCTTCTTGTTTTTCATTTAAATGTTATGTTTAGAACTTTTGTTGTATGCATTTGTCACTTTTATTTAATCTCTCTATTTTTAAAATGTGTATAGGTATTTATAAAGTTTTAGCTTTTGGTTTTGGGTCTATTTTTAGTTGTTTTAATACTACAATTGATTGCTTCTGTTGTCCTCATTTGTAAGTCGCTTTGGATAAAAGCGTCTGATAAATGACTAAATAAATAAATAAATGTTCCACCAGGTCCGTTTACTGCCTGAGGACAGACCCATTCTCTGTTTCATTTGGAGAGACCTGCGGAGTGAAGACCCCCCAGATGTGTACGAGTGGCAGGTTTTGCCATTTGGTACAACAAGCAGTCCATGTTGTGCCATTTTCGCAGTGCAACATCATGCCCGTAATTCTGAGGCTGACTATCCTGGTTGTCTACGAATAGCACAGCAAAGTTTCTATGTCGACAACTGCCTGACCAGCTTTCCTACAACCGCTGAAGCAAGGCAAACTGTGGACCAGTTGCGCAGTATGCTAGCAGAGGGAGGGTTTGACCTCACGCAGTGGGCTAGTAATCATCCAGCTGTTGTAGCTCATCTGCCGACTGAAGAACGGTCCTCAGCTACTGAGAAATGGTTGGTACATATCCGTATCGACCCTACGGAACCCACCTTAGGCCTTAGATGGAACTGTGCAACTGACACACTAAGCTATCACTATCGATCTCCTGAGCATACCACCCTCACTATGAGAATAGTGTATCAGGTCACCCGGGAAGAGAGCGAGTATATGCTGAAATACATAGGAAAAGGAAAAAATAGGCATTATTGGATACTCAAGGGTCGCCAAGCCATAAAACATCATCAGCTCAACTGTCCAGCTTGTCAGAGGTGGAGTGCCCCACCACAAAATCCCACAAATGGCAGATCTGCCACTAGAACGTCTCAGACTACTTTGTCCACCCTTCTACTCGACTGGAGTAGACTGCTTCGGTCCATACTTAGTCAAAATAGGTAGAAGGAATGAAAAGCGCTGGGGGGGTGATTTTCAAATGCCTTACAACTAGGGCAGTTCACATTGAGCTCCTTAATTCTATGGATGCAGATGCCTTTCTCCTTGCACTCCGACGCTTCATAGCTAGAAGGGGCCGACCAACAGAGATCCTGTCAGACTGTGGCACCAACTTCCATGGTGCAGACAGAGAATTAAGAGAAGCCACAGCTCAAAACCTGTCTAAATGACTACCAGATCACTTTAAAGTTTAATCCCCCCAACGCTCCACACTTTGGGGGAGTATGGGAGCACGAGATACGCTCCATAAAGAATGTTCTCCAGGTAGCAGTTGGAAACCAAGCAGTCACTGAAGATGTTCTGTCTATAGTCTTGGTGGAAATAGAAGGGATCTTAAATTCGAAACCACTTGGATATATTTCAACAGATGTCGCCAACATTGATCCTGTCACACCTAACCTTCTCCTTATGGGGCGGCTGGATGCTTCACTGCCTCAGGTGACCTATGCACCAGGAGAAATGGGGCGGTGGAGATGGTGCCACTGCCAAAATATTGTGGACCAGTTCTGGATACAGTTTACAAAAAACTATTTGTCTACCCTTCAAACATGATCAAAGTGTCGGAAACCTAACAGAGGACTCTGTTGTACTGATTGTCGATCCCCAACTCCCTAGGGCCCAGTGGCCCACAGGCAGAGTACTCAAGACATTGCCAAGCAGTGATGGATGTGTGAGAACTGTTGAAGTGATAATTAATGGTAAAACCTACATCAGGCCAGTAGCTAGACTAATACAGTTACCTGCCTTAGAAAGTATGCCAGTGACTGAATTCACTTAATTTTCCATTTGCTACTCAAATGTGGGGGCGGCTGTTGTGAATTCTCTACATTCACGTTCATGTTTGTCGTGTCTATGTAAATATGTCATTCAGTGTTACGTGATTGTCGGACAATGGTGCTTTAGTGTATGTGTGCACTTTGCGTAAGGGTGTTATGTTATGTTATTCGAATGTAGCAGCCCATTATGCAGTACAAGTTGGTGACGATAAACTACCTCAGCTGCACACTATGTGTATGTGGTCTTATGCTGCATAATAAAGGCAAAATAATCATCTGATGATTCCACTCCTTGACCGGGGTTCTGTGGCGGTCAATAATATCCAAACCCAGCATTCAGAGGGGCAATCCCCAACAGTTGGTATTGACCTATTGGCCCACAGCAACATTACACTCTATCAAAAGCAACTTATATTATAAGAAGTGTCCAATAGTAAAACAATCCAGCTTGTCTGGTAGCTTCATTTGAACCTTTTTCTTTTTTGATATAATTTTTTTTAAAATAATATTAACATGGACTAAAATGAACCCAAGTGCATGATTCCAATGCAACACGCTCATGAATATTTCTAACTTAACCCTATCTTGCAAATTAAGAATTGGCAGTTATGAGTTCTGTTCCACATAATTCAAGTGCAATATGAAACCTCTTATTTACAGTATTATATATCTGTATGAGATATATATATATATATATGTATATATAATATATATATATACTGTATATATAATAGGATAAATTACAATCCAAGTTGATGCAAATACTATTTGAATACAGCAATCTAAGACCAATCAAGTTGGTTTTTAAGGTTACACAATGTACTGTAGCAGGCAAATCCTCAGTAAAGGAGTCATTGCTCTGCCCAGAACACCACGAAAATTAAACTGATATCAAGATCAATTGACCCAAATTAAGATCCTGCTGGGTTTCTGATTACCCCTTTTGACATCCTTGTGATGGGATAAAATTGCAATTTTCTTAAAAATGAACCCATTCTATTCAGTTTTTTTTTAAATAATCAGATAAGATCACTGTCTTGTTAGATATATAAAAACCTGAGATTTAAAATTTTAACATGGAAATAAACAAAGTTTTATGATTTTGAATCATTTAATCACTGTTTTTCTTGATATAACTGTACATTTATCTTAATATAAACTTTAGTAAATAGCTTTTATCAAGCAATTTGCATGCAAATGTGACATCCATAAATGTTAAAATTATACAAAGAAGAGAGATTCCAGAGACGCCACGATCAGATCAGTGTAAGTGCCCTTATATACATAGATTTGTCCTGGAGGATGATGGAAACAACTCATTCTCCATGACTTTAAAGGGCTTTATGGATGTAAAAGGCTTTTTTTGACTTGGGCAGATTAGATGAGCTCTCCGCTCCTCTTCATAATGTGCCTTTAGCTGAGAGGGGCGGTCAGGCCAGACAGTGGCAGCATAGGATAGTCACACTTCATTAAAGATAAGAGCTCTCATCCCTATGTTTAAGAAGGATACTTAACTCACTGTGACCTCCCTGCTGGGTCGCGACCTGATCACACTCTGGAGTGTCCAGACCCTGTTTGAGTGGGCAAGTTCAAGAGGTCAGGCTCCTGTCTGTAGAATGCAAGAGGATCCGGCCCAAGCCTGTCTGTTCGTCTGAAGTTTCTGTGAGATCACAAAAACAGTTTTGTAGAAAACCAAGGTTGTGTTCTTCAGAAACGTACATAAATCTAGTGAACGGAGTCTGAGGCATTCATCAAATTTAAATGACGAATAATCTACCGTGATAAAAAGCTGACAAGAACATCTATATGTGTGGATTCCCTAGTAAAAACGTAATATATTTAAAATACATTTATTTCATACTAAGTATAGTTCAAATCTATTAACATATTTACTGACACATCGCTTGAGACTTACTGATATAAAATTATAATTAAACTTTATTTGGGGTACTACTTGTGCACATGCACATTTCTTAACGTTAAGCCTAAAAGGCGTGTCAGTGTTGATGAGGATTGTATGATCTTTAAATAGTATCAGTCTTTAAATGCAAGATATTTAAAGTTTACCTGAAGTATACTTGAAATAGTTCCACTTTAGCACAATCAGATATACTGGACTTCAGTATACCTTTAGTTGGACTTCAGCACTACTTCCACACACTTAAACTGCATTAAGTACAAAACTAGTTGTTTCTAATTTAGCAAACTTTAGGTATACCAGTTTTGTATACCAAAAGTACAATTACAGGGTATTTCTGTTAAGTACATAAAAATGTCATAAATATGTCAAATATAATATATTATATAATATAAACTATATAATAATATATAAGTATATAAAGAATGTAAATGTATTTGTAGTATAACTTAGCATGAAAATCAATTGATTTCAATAAGTGTTTAGTATATTATTTTGGTTGATAAGTTTGAGGCTGCTTGTAAAAATGCTCATATATTGCTACTCTATCATGTCATTGCATCATTGCATACTTTATCATTTAGTAGTAACCTAGATTGTGCAATCTTAATAAGTGAAAGTTGTAATGTTACAAATCTAAAGATTTTCAAGGATGCTTTAGCAGTCATAACTTTTTTTTAAATTTAATAATTCACTTTAAATTGCAATAAATTGAAATAATTGACACTGGTTTGTTGTGGTTTGCAACAAAAAAAAATTATGTACATAAAGTCACTTCAACTGGCCATTTACTAAAGTTTATATTAAGATAAACGTACAATTACATACAGAAAATTAGTGCTTCAAAGTGGAACTTGTAATGTTACAAAACTACAGCTTTTTCAATGATGTTGCCCTTAGTATGAAGAATAGAGCAGCAATCTTATAAATAAATCTAAATGGTTTGACACTGATAAAGTAAAGAGAATGATTTGTTTCCATCATTCTCCAGGACGAATCTATGTTTATAAGGCCACTTGCACTGATCTAAATGTAGCGTCTCTTGAAACTTTTTTAAATATAATTAAAAGTGTAACATAAGTGTTTAGAGTAATGTACAAAATGCAGTATTAATGTAGTTTTCTGTTTGCACCCTCTGATATAGAAGTGACCTGTCTGTGATGCCTGTAAACTAAAAATATTACAAACATTGAAGGCTAAGCTCACATTTTGCTCTCAAATTTGAGAGTCATGAGACTCTTACAAACCTTAATGACATGTGATAAACATACCGACATGTCTTAATCAGTTAAGACATCCCTCTTTTCACCAGAATGAAGGAAACTCTCTGTTTACCCATGATGAAAGTGGCAGGATTCATTTTGCATGCAGTCCGAATTAGTTTCAGTGAAACCATCCACAAGCCCATAACAGATAAAACAGATCATTTGATCCCTAACATGTGAGGCCAGAACTTCATTTTAGAATCTTTGTTTTATATGTTTACCGTTGATTTAACATATGTGAGTGTGGTTTACTGTTTTCACTTGTTTAACTAACATATTAACTACAATATCAGCTGTAATTGCTGTAATTTAAAACTAGGCATTTGAATCCAACATGCAACACACTTTTATATGTTTAAGTCAAAATGTCATAGTTACCAAGATATAGTCCATAACCAGTTTCGGTGTTTACCACAGCACTGAGATGCTGAAACACAAAAGCAGATTAAAACAATTATGGTGAAACGGTGGCATATAATCATTTCAGTCATCTCCAGTTTTGATTGTATTAGTGATGGACATAATTAGCTGGCTTTTTCACTTAAAAAGCAAAAAGAATAAACTTTTTTCTTTTATCGCATATTAAATAGATATTTGGTACAGAAACAGTGATTAAACATGCACTTCTAAGTCAGCCTGAAAACTAAAACTGAGGGTCTAAAAAGCATTTATATTCATATATTTATATAAGCATTTGTATGATGTACTCTTGTCTTATGCAGAAGTTTCCATCTCTGCTAGGGTATCATTAGCAAATAACATAGTATGATCATAAATCAAATAATTTACCCCTTATATCTAAAATGATTATAAAAATGATTTGGCACTGGTTCACATATCCTTGTCGTGCATAAACATACTACAACAGTAATAACAAGATCTTGCTGCCTGCTTGTTTTAAACCTTGTCCTTAAGCGATGAATTCTATTTTTTCTGGTATTTCATCTGCTCATCCGAACAAGCTCAACAGCAGAGTCACGGATGATCATGGCCGTAAAAGCTTGTCTTATGGTCCACATGAGATCTTCACAAGACCATCAGCCAAGAAGTGAAAAGAATGGGAGTTTTCAGCTAAACTTTCTCTGCTGATTCACCATACAAAATGCATTTGGTTTGCCCTGAATCAAAGCACCGTGATGTGTCTGTTCATTTACTATTTATTCATTTATTTACTTATTCAACTTTCCTAGGCAAGTTTAATGATTATAACCTTGAATCCTTACAAAACAGCAATGTGGCAGTAATATATTAAAGTAAAATGGTAATAGGCTAAGCTGGTTTGATGCTAATTAAGTTGTTGGACCAACAGCTAGAAAAGTGTGAAAATAATAGACATATGAATAAAAACAAACAATCAAAAAACTATTTGTTGATTCATGTCCTTATCTTCGTAGAACAAAACCGCCACCTAGTGGCTGAATTCATCATATTACACCTACTGTTGACTGTAGCCACTTAAATATAAATAATGTTAAACTGCTAGAATTTACAGAGGTAACATACTTAATATTCATGAGCCAAGCCTTCACCATAGAAGGATGATAAACACTCTTCCGGTGCGGTGCCCTTACGAATGTCATGTTGTTGACTGTCTGCAGATAGTTGTGTGTGTTTGAGCGCCATTGCAAACACGTCAATCTTATGTTAAATAATATTACAGGTTTATCACAATCACCAATTGAACCAGTCAAAAGTAGTTATTTGAAAGCGAACGCAAAGTTTCTTGTGTGAATGCAATGCAAACTTTTCTGAGAGAATGCAAAAGCATTGAAAAAGCATTTTTTTCCCCATCTCATTTTTTCATGACTGTGTCCCTTTAGAGGCTCTGTAGAGCACTAGTAATCCAGATTGAGTAATCTGAAAAAGTGTGTATCTGGATCATTGTGATCCAATCATATTTTACTTTGAAAAACCAGTAGAAAAACAAGATGGACCATCTGATCCTGGATAGCAAAACATGGGATTACAACTCCAGATCATTCTGATCCAGATGAAACTTTTTGAACAACTGACCTCCAGGATCAGTCTTACTGCTTCTGAATTAAAGTCTCATATTTGTGACATTGCCAGTGTGAAACTTACATTATGCATTATATATTTGTCTTAGCTTCTTTTGTGCTCAAAAAATATCATGGTGGGTATGTGGTCATCAGGTTGGCACTAGGAGGTGCCACTAAAGTTCTGAAAAGTTCAGAACTGAAAATAGCTGTTTTTAAAAACTTGAATGCTAATTTGAGAACTTGTGTCAAACTCCAGCTGTCAGTCATTGATTCCAAAAAGAGTATATAATAAAAGCTATGTCATTGCAGTCAGGAGCAAGAAATATTGTAGACAATAGTGATAACATGCACATTCAACAACTGCTGAAGTAGAAATAATTCAACCAAAGTCAAGGGCCAATGGTTCAAGTCATGTCGGATAGATCATATTTACGAGTTGAACGCACATGAACGCCACCACAAAGTCGTTGTTACGAGTGGGAAACTCAAAATTTTCTTTAAGCCCAGAGTTTCCGAGTTGGGGGTGTGTCAGTAAGAAAACGTCGGATGCAATGGACACAAAGACTAAGGACACAATGGACACTATAGCCAAAGACTATAGATATGCAGCATCTGTATTGACGGTAAATTTGCTGAAATTAATAAAATTATTATTTTTTGTAAAATAAAACTATTGTTACCTTACAACATATATATATTGTATCTTACCACAGAACTGATTCAGTTTACATCATCTTCATAAATTGAATAAAAACAGACAAAGCAAAAACACAGAACCTCTTTATTCATCCTTTTGTAGTGTAGAGTTTTAAAAAATATTGTTTTATGTAGAAAAGTTATGTAGAAAAGTGACTTGAATGCACCTGACGTCGTTACTACGACTTGTCAACTGGTAAGTGCGAACGTCCCAGGAGGACTTGAAACACAGCACAATCCAAATCACCATAATGGTGATTCAGTCCAAACCGGCATAAACGAAGGAAATAAAGCCAAAATGGTTATCAAATTAACATTGTGATGATGTTTTGATGGTTTTGAGCTGCACTTTCTTTAAAGGGTTCATATACATTGCTAAAAGAACATTAATGTTGTGCTATTTGGTGTAATGCCATTTGTCCCTGCTAATGCCCGCCTTCTGAAACGCCTTACATTTTTAACAAGCTCATCGTATCTAAAAAAGCGGGTGTGCTCTGTTGGCCAGCTATCCATGCATTGTGATTGCCCGATGCCTCAAGCTTGTGATGGAATGTTATTCCCCCTTACATACTGTGATGCCGTCTCATCTCCCAGCAGGAGAGACCGTCCCGCTGCTCTGCATCGGCACTCCCATCATCGGTTTCTCTTTTAGCTGTTCATGTCAATGTACGTTAGGAGTAACTGATAACTCTGGATAATTGGTTATTTCGCAGTTAGATATAGTGTCAGGCACGTTTATAAACTGAATAACTTAAGTAATTTGTGGATTAGTGCGTACTGGAGACGCAAACCGTTTCAAACGATTCAGTTCGATTTGGCGAACTAAACGCATTGGTCTCGTATGGATCGCGTACACTAGTCATGGTGTGTGCTTTGCTGGGGGCCTTTGTTGTGATAAAGCAGGAAAGTGTGTTCAAGCGCAGCAAACGGTGTAAAAATCTCTTGTGGAAGCATCATCAGCAAAGTTTAAAAGCAGCTTGTAAGTGATTTATTTTCTTGTCCTCATTGTTTGCTCAGTTGTCATTCAGAAACGCTTGTTTTGTTTACTGTGTGGAGACGTGCTGAAATCGCGCTTGGTCTCGTACTGTATCGCGTACCTTGTCAGTTTCGTGCACTTTGCTTGGCCATTTGTTGTTATAAACAGGAAAGTGTGTCCAGCTGAAATCAATTTGAGTTTTGTTAGACGAATATAAAAAGCTTAGTATACCGCGGCAGCGGTCACGGCAGCCCTCGTGTTAAGGCCTCCTCGTGTGAAGACCGGAGAGTGTAAAGACCATCGACTCTACCGTGCGACTTCATAGTGCAGGGACACTGGCAAAGGATAAGTATTGCTTTTTATTTATCCTCTTTCCTATTACTTGTTCCTCTTCTGTTTTCAGTTTTTATAACCAATTCTTACTATGTGTTTCCAGATCCCTACTATCACTACCACTTGCAATCATGCATCACACACTGTAGGCAGCGCAATCCTAACAACCTGCGCACTTTACCTACACTCTTCAAAATAATGTGCTTCCCGATGCCATAGATGCCATACCTTTTTGTCTAAATGGTTCCATAAGAACCTTTAACATCTGAAGAACCTTTCTGTTTCACAAAATGTTCTTTGTGGCAAAAGAAGGTTCTTCAGATTATAAAAGGTAAGAAAGATGGTTCTTTAAAGAACCTTTGACCAAAAATGGTTCTTCTATGGCACACTTGAAGAACCTTTTAAGTACCTTTATTTTTAAGAGTGTATATCTACTAATACACTACTTTCTTTTTCTATTTGTCTCTGGAATTGCCAGTCTGCTGTAAACAAAACAGATTTTATTACTTCTATTACAAGTCATTCAAGACTAAACCTCATGGCCCTGACAGAGACGTGTAGCACCCAAGGACAATGCTATCTCCGCAACTCTCAATAATTTCCCCGTCTGACTGGGAGAGGTGGAGGTACTGGTCTGCTTATCTCTAATGATTGGAATTTTAATCCTTTACCATCTCTGAGTATCAACAGCTCCTTTGAATCACATTCAGCCACTCTTACCCACCCTCTTAAAATCCATTTTGTAGTTGTTTATTGGCCCCCAGGACCACAAGGTAACTTCTTAGATGAATTAGATGTGCTGCTCTTAACCTTTCCTGGGGATGGTACTCCCCTAGTTTTGCTTGGAGACTTCAACATTCACCTAGATAAACCTCAGGCTGCAGACTTCCACACTCTGCTTGCTTCGTTTGATCTCAGCGAGTCAACTGACGTCTACTCACACACTCAGGCAACCATTGACCTTTATGTTACACACGGCACTGCTCCACCGATCATGTGCTCGTTACTCCACTGACACCTCGGATCTTTCACATACCCCTACACGTGTCACTTTTCGACGTAACCTATGCTCTCGCTCTCTCACCCTCCCTGCTATCTGCTATGGTTTCATCTTTGCTTCCTTCCCCTGAACAGTTATCATCTCTTGATGTTAACAGTGTTACTGATACTTTCTGCTCCACTCTTACGTCTTGTTTAGACACTGTCTGCCCCTTGTCTTCCAGGCCAGCTCGTACCACCTCTTCTGCCCCTTGGCTATCTGATGTTCTCCGTGAGTATAGTTCTAATCTCCGAGCTGCAGAAAGAGTATAGCGCAAATCACAAAATCCTACTGACCATAATGTATATTGATCACTCCTCTCTTCATTCTCTGCTAACGTCTCCACCGCTAAAAGGACATACTATCACAACAAAATAAAAAATTTGCCTAACTCTCGCATGCTCTTTAAAACATTTTCCACCCTCCTTTGTCCTCCTCCTCCCCCTCCTTCATAAACTCTAACAGCTATGACTTTGCCACATTCTTCATTAATGAGATTAAAACCATCAGTGCACAATTTGCCACACCACAAACTGTCAAACACATCTTACCAGCAAACATACACTCGTTTTCATCCTTCTCTCCACTCTCTGATGCAGAAGTTTCTAAACTCATCCTTTCCAGTCATCCTACTACTTGTCCGCTTGATCTTATTCTATCTCATCTCCTTCAAGCCATTTATCCTGCCGTTGTACCTGCTCTCACTCACATCGTTAACACATCCATTCACACTGGTGTTTTTCCTCAGCATTTAAACAGGCTCGTATAACATCACTGCTTAAGAAACCCACCCTTAACCCATCATCTCTTTTAGAGAACTATAGACCAGTTTCCCTTCTACTTTTCATTGCAAAAACACTTGAACGAGTTGTGTTCAACCAAGTCTCAGCCTTTCTCACACAGAACAACCTCCTGTACAGCAACCAATCTGACTTCAGAAGTGGACATTCGACCGAGACTGCCTTGCTTTCAGTTGTTGAAACCAAGACTGGCAAGAGCGGCTTCCAAATCTTCTATACTTATTTTGCTGGATCTGTCTGCTGCTTTTGATACGGTGAACCACCAGTTTCTCTTGTCAACCCTATTGGAAAATGAAAATCATATTGCCATTTTACCACAGACTCAATTTCCCAACAGTCCTATACTGGGTATTTTCGGATTCTCCACCACAATTTGCCGGCCCCAGGATCACTCCTTCTCCGCCAGGCACTGCCGCCGAGCACCAGGCTTCATTGCGGCCGCCGCTCTGCTCGACCAGCCACACGCTCTCCACGACGCCGAGGCTTAACCTCGCCTCCACGGGCGAGATTTCCAACTTCTCCGGCATCCTCGTATCATTCGGCTGTGCCAGCAATTCCTCCGATCGGAATGTGGACAGTATTTAAGCCTGAGGCAAACGCTGATTAATTCCGACGCTCCGTTCTCATGGAGGTTAAACAAAGCAGATCTGTACGATCTATTCGTCACCCTGAAATCAGTCAGCCTCACTCCTAAATTCACTCCAGCATGCGGTCAATATTTCGATCAAGCTCGCAAGGCCCCGACCTCGCCTCGCTCGACACCACCACAGGCCTGCTGCTGCGACCTGATGCTTGGCCTTGTGCGGACAAGGCCAAGCATCAGGTCGCAGCTGCAGGCCTCCAACGAGCCTGAGCCGCATCCCAGTTCTCACCGCAGCAAAGCCTCACTCGCTTCTCGCCTTGGCTCAACCTTTCCCCACGGCTCTTCCGGCCACAGCGCCGTAAGCAACCAGGCCTCCAGCTCTCATAGCTGACGCTAGCGCGAGGCTGCCGCCGCTGGCGGCACAGGCTGTGTCGCAAAATAACAGATTTTTAGATGAAGTCACTAAAAGCAGGTTTCGTGGCTAAACGTTTGTTAAACGACATTATGGCATAAATGGATGTCGATGCCATTTTTTGTAACCATGACATAAACTGCTAGAATACACAGTGAAATTACTCAAATTCAGTATTTTCACTAGCATTTTACTTATATTTTAAATTAAACATTGTACTCAGATGGATAGATAAGATGGAAAAAGATAAATTTCCAAGAAAATAAGTACAACAGTGTACCTAAATGACTAACAATTATAGGTACAAACTAACCACTAAGGTGTATTACAAGAACAATTATTATTTTTGACCAAGTGCAACTAGCACCTGGCACCTCTCTCCAAGTCTCTACCAGTTGTGCGCCCGCTCCCGCAGGAGCCCATATCTTTACTTCCCACTGTTGCAGCAGTACCCGCTTCCGCAGAAGTCACATTTTCTTTTCAGATAAAAGGACAGCAATTGTGTGTAAATTTTCTGTCATCTTTTTAGGACTCTATCATGAACAGTGTGCAAAGTAAATATCTTTAGCAACAGCGTGAAAGTGAATAGCACATCACTGCACAATTAACGTTACAGGTATAAACATAGATGTCTATTGGTACAATATGCCACAATGTCACAAACCCTTCCAATTTCCCACGGCCTACAGCTACAGCTGCTGAAGCAAGCGTGGAGCTGCTTCCGCTTGCAACACAGGCCCTCACATCTCAGTCTTTTCCTCCTGTTACTTCTAACCTCTTTTCCTTTTCAGTGGCCTCCAGCTCCCGTAGCAGACACTAGCGTGAGGCTGCCTCCACTAGCAGTGCAGGCTACACAGGCTCTCCAGCATTTTCCTCTGAATGTCACAACAACCCCTGTGGCCCACAGCTACAGCAATTGATGCAAGCGCGAAGCTGCTTCCGCTTGCAACACAGGCCCTCACATCTCAGTCTTTTCCTCCTGTTACTTCTAACCTCTTTTCCTTTTCAGTGGCTTCCAGCTCCCATAGCAGACGCTAGCGTGAGCACGCCTCCGCTAGTGGCGCAGACCCATCCACAGCCCTTTCCTTACCCCACTCCTAACCCCCTCCCCTGCCCATGGCCCGCGGCCCCACCATCCAACTCTAGCGTGAGCATATTGCGCAGGCCCAGACGCCCGCCATTCCCCCTCTATTTTCCCCTCTTTCTGATGCTCCCGGAGCCGTCTCAAGCGTGAGCATGCCTCCGCTAATGGCGCAGGCCCCGACGCCCGCCATTCCCCCTCTCTTTCTTCTGCTCCCGGAGCCGTCCCAAGCGTGAGCATGCCTCCGCTAATGGCGCAGGCCCTGACACCCGCCATTCCCCCTCTCCACTCGCCCCTTCTTCCGCTCCCGGAGTCGACGCAAGCATGAGGAACATACCGCGACTTTTGCGGCCCCTGCTCCTCTCCCTCACCGCTCTCTACGTAATTCAAAATCACAATATTCTCTTCCCTCAGCAACATCACTGCCCATCCCACCAAATGCTGTCGGTCAGAGCCACTCCCAGTGGCTTACAACATCTGAGCACAGATCCTGGCAGGTGCGGTCATAGACCTCCCATCTAGGGCCATCTCTAATGATTAATTTGGTATCCGAGCTATCGGTTGATTTATTCTGATGGCTAATCGGATAATTATGATTTATTTTTATGGTATAAAAAAAACAATATTATCAACTATCAACAATAGCCTAAAATACATGTATAATAGCAATGAGGCCATAATAATTGGTTCAAATAAAAGCAATTAACAATATGGTTTCATTGAACAAACTTAACAATGTATTTTAAACAATATAATGTACATTAAACATTATATCACAAGCCTACAGAGGGGCCAAGGCCTGCTATTGTTTTTACATGCCACCGCATGATCTAATCCTTGTCTGGCTAAACAACATTTAATTAAAATGTCCACTTAATCGTTACTATTTGGTCATTTCTTAATGACAGAAATGCTACAGGAATTGTAAATTCTTGAATATGTGGACATTGACTTTCGTGCCAGCCTAATCGGTATCGCTACCCAGAAATTTGCAGGTAAAAAAAGTCTGATAATCGATCTCTCATCCCCCTCTTAGCCTACCTGCATTTCAGAAGCCTGCAAGCTAAACTCCCATCGGACCTGCTTTTCGTTGATGACTCTAATCACCCCGCCACACGATTCTGATTCCAAAAACACCTCAAATCTTACTCCTATCTTACCTTACCTTACCTTACCTATCTTATCTTACCTTTACTCCTATCTGGCATCCCAGCAGATCATTCTTCCAGCCACCCCTTCAGCATTGGTATGGCTACCACAGCTGCCCAACAAAGGCCGCTCCCAGCTGCAGATCCAAGCACTCGGCCGCTGGACATCAGAGGCCTTCAAGACCTACATTCGTTCAGACCGCTTCCTTATCAAAGGAGCTTACCGAACCCTCAACGTCAGTTCATCCCCGTTCACTCAAACTTCAGACCCACCATAGCTAACCCCTTTTAACATCACCTAATCCACCTATAATGGCCCATCCTCACTCCAGTCATCCCAGCAGCACCCCGCTCCCGCAGGAGTCTTTTCTGTATTTCCCCACTGCCGCAGCAGTTCCTGCTCCCATAGGAGCCTTTGTCTGTATTTTACGCTGCCACAGCAGTGCTCGCTTCCGCAGAAGCCATTTTCTCTTTTCAGATGCCATGGCAGTTCCCACTCCCAGAGGAGTTTTCTTTTCAGATGCCGCAGCAGCGCCCGCTTCCGCAGAAGCCTCTAGTTCGCTCTTCTAAAGCCTCAGCAGTGCCGCTACTACAAGCGACCCCACCAATCTTAAGCTTTGCACATTTTGGGGGGGTTATCAACGCTCCTCTCTGGCTGCTGTGCCGTACTAATTGCATCTTTGGGGGAGCGCTCTGGGTCCAGGCTAAAAACCGAGCTCGGACTCTTCTCCCTGGACAGGGGGAGTTCCCCGGGCTCGAGAATAATTACCGGTAATTATAATTTTGGGTTTGTTTATATTATTATTATTGGGAGCTTTGTAATATTGAATAATTTTTCTATTGTTACGAACGGCGAGTTAAATCCCTACTCAAAGAGAAATAAATAAAAGTTTATTAAATAAGGATAAACAAAGGAGCATCATAAACTTTGGGAGGGGCAATTTGGCAAAGTAAATTACAATAAACAAAACTGTTACTTAATTCAATGGTTGACAACAAATGTCTAAGCTAGCGATCCTTTCGCCAACACATCGAGAACAACAGTGTTAACAACGAAGACACCAGGAGAGTTGGGAGCCAACGACTCCTTCCACCGGATGGCTTAAGTACTGCAGCAATCCTTCCTATCACCAACCAGCTCTGTGCTCCTAATCAGCGCCACCTGTAATCAATTAGAGCGAAAGAGGGAGAGACAAAGAAAAACACAGGGAAAGACCTATGCACGCACACATGGACGAATGATATGACGTTTGCCTAGCAACACACAAATCCATTCGTAACACTACTAAACGCAAAAAACATATTCAGTTTTGCCTCTGTCTGCTTCTTAATTGCACATACCGCACCTCCATAGCAGAGAAAAGTGTTTTAGCTTAAATATCCATTTATTTATTTAAACGTTTTATGTTACCTCCCAAAAACCCTAGACACCAAATAATTAGGGAGACGTAACATAATTATTATGTTTGCTATGGAGCTCAGTGTGAGCTTTACAGCAGAGAGGCCGGTCTCCACGCTGTTCCCTTCGGCTGTTTTGCTCTACTTATCATTGTCTTGGCTGTGATGATTGTGGTGCTCTACAGAGCCAAGAGGTCTGTATAACTGTTTCTGTGAGGAGGTTATCACTTTTTGATGATGTCTTATTTGATTTTACATCAAGAGGTACGATGTCTAGCTTTGCAAATGCTTAAGTAAATATACTTCAGCAGCAGTATAAAATGAAACTATCAAACATCAAAAATGAAAATATTCTCGAATAACTGAAAATATTAACTGTATTATTTCAGGATCCATAGACAGAGGTTATGGGCATCAAAATTTCACAAAACAGCCAATCAGAACAATTCTCTCTGTTTTGACACCCTGTTACACACATATCTTATATTTTTTATATTTCCTGTGATGCTTCACTAGAGGGGCTAATTTTTATGGTTAATGGTTTGTCATGTAAAATCTGCTTTTACACCTTCACTTTCTCTACGTCCATATTTGATAATTAATATACATTAGAAGCTGTACTTCGGTCCAATAGCTGACGGTGTGGGTGGGGCTTCCTGCTCGATGCCACATAAACGGTTTTCCAAAGCGACTTACAATATAGGAGCAACAATATTCGTAGTATAAAATGCTAGGAACATTAGCAAATAAGACAGCAGAGGAGAAATGCAAAGAGATTTGTTTTCTTGGTATGAGAGGGTGTCATAAATAATCACATTTCTTATTCGAATTTCTGATCTGTTTACAGTGCTACCACATTAACCAGCTGTAGAACAGTCAGTTATGTTGATGGTTTTTCTGTTTTTTTTGTTGGCACTGTACATTTACTGACAGAGGCACTGTAAATACAAAGTAAAGTGTTCATGGTTTCTATGCATCTCAGTAGTGATAATGTGACTTTGAATTTCTGTATCACACGAGATTACATGAAATATGTTTTTTGGTAATATTATAAGAAGTGTTGTGACTAAGCATCCACAAAGGTTTAAACTCCAGACATTCAGAATTAATTTCCTTATTACCTTATTATAGTTTAAATTTAGGTTAACTGATCAGGGCCCGTATTTACAAAACATTTTAGGGCTAAAAGTAGGGCTAAATTTTTTTTTGCATGTATTACTATCAGCCATGATTATTCTACTCTGTTAATTAAAAGGCTGTTTATATGCATATTCACTAATTATGAGAAGCACATATGTAAGCTGAACATATACTTGTTTAATTAGTGACACTTATATACTGTATATATATATTTTTTTTGAATGTGGCAATTAACATTTTTTATTTTTTAAACCTTTATTTGAATATGGCAACATGATATTGTACTCTACAATATTTCTATGAATAAATCACTGACAGAGACAATCAG
Source organism: Sinocyclocheilus anophthalmus (assembly GCA_018155175.1). Lineage (NCBI taxonomy): Eukaryota > Metazoa > Chordata > Actinopteri > Cypriniformes > Cyprinidae > Sinocyclocheilus > Sinocyclocheilus anophthalmus. The sequence continues at coordinate 255,231 of JADLZN010010908.1, forward strand.
CCAATCACTGTGTGCATAGTTAGTAAGCATGCTGACATCATCCATAGCAACGAGGTCAACCCACTCTTACTCTTAGTTTAAGACTTCTCTCTATTCTCTATTTAGGCACCTCCTTAGTTGTAACAGTCCTGAACCAATAAATGTTTACACACAATTGTGTAACTCCTTTACAGCAAGCAACGTACTGATGTATCTAACTGTATACACCCATGTATTGGTATTATATAATCATAATATTTGTCAGAGGGTTTGAATTCATTGTGAGGTCAGCTTATGAAATCTGCAGGCAATAAATATGAGCTATATGAACATTGGAAATGCTTTAAATACAGTAAGTCATCTGAAGTAGCCTGCTCATTCTTTTCGATTGGAAAAGGATCAACATATGAATTGATACACACATTATATATATATTGAGTAATATTGAGGGGTTGGTGGCTATATATATCTATAAGATATCTTATATGTTGTAACGGAGTGAAGAATCACACGACAAGAAATCTCAATCAATACCCCGGAGGGTGGTTTTATTGGGGTGATGGGTGCTAGTGAGAAAGTTCCAGGTAGGTGCTCCAGTGCCGTGAGCGCCTTCTTCCGTCTTCCCAGTGCAGAGGGTCCGTGCAGTGCTCCTGTGGGGCTGGTCGGTCACACGCTGCTTTCTGTGGGGAAAATTAGAGGGCGAGTTAGTGCTCCGTCTCATGGAGGAATCTCCTAGATGGCAGGGCTTGCGTGGCTTATGTAGCCGGTGCCTGATGAGGTGCAGCTGTGACCGATGAGCCTGTGATGAGGACGGCCAGGTGTTCTTCGCTTGTTTCCAGGGCAACGCTGATGCAGCTTCAGGACGCTCGTCACAATATATATATAGGCACCTACCTTTAATGTTCTATCCAGCCCCTTTGTCAAATGGTGCATGTCAGACCATAAGAGGAACTCTTCTCCTTCTCAGATTTTATATATGTTCCTACACTCACTAGTTTGATTTAAATAGGAATTTACTACAATGGCAAAAGCTGTTTTGAATCCCTTTTATCTTTTCTGAGATCAAAACGTCTTGGCCTGATATTTCCTTTAGGGGGCCTGGGGCAAAAATTGAGAACATGTTATCTTCAGGAATGCACTGTAAATTAATTTATTTAATCATTTCCACACCCTAGACTAAGAACTAAGAGAGTTGACCCTTTAATAACTGTGTTGTGTGTGTGTGTGTGTGTGTGTGTGTGTGGGTGTGTGTGTTGTTGTGTGCCTTAAAAAACATTACATTAAAAAAAATATGAAAAAGTTCAGTTTAAAAGTTTAAGTTGAAGAACTGACATTTCAAAGAATAAAACTGAAAAATAAAGCTAAATAGAAATAAAATGAAAAAAACTTTTACTGCTATTTAGGAGAACTCTTAGTTGTAACAGTCCTGAACCAATAAATGTTTACACACAATTGTGTAACTCCTTTACAGCAAGCAACGTACTGATATATCTAACTGTATACACCCATGTATTGGTATTATATAATCGTAATATTTGTCAGAGGGTTTGAATTCATTGTGAGGTCAGCTTATGAAATTTGCAGGTAATAAATATGAGCTATATGAACATTGGAAATGCTTTAAATACAGTAAGTCATCTGAAGTAGCCTGCTCATTCTTTTCGATTGGAAAAGGATCAACATATGAATTGATACACACACACACACACATATAGCACCTACCTTTAAAGGTTCTATACAGCACCTTTGTCAAATGGTGCTATGTAGAACCATAAGAGGAACCTCATTCTCCTTCTCAGATTTTAGATATGTTACTACACTCACATATGTTTGATTTAAATAGGAATTTACTACAATGGCAAAAGCTGTTTTGAATCACTTTTATGCTTTTCTGAGATCAAAAAGTCTTAGCCCTGGGATATTTCCTTATATGGGGCCTTGGGGACAAAAAAGTTGAGAACCATGTTATCTTCAGGAAATGCACTGTATTAATGTATTTTTTTAATCATTTCCACAACTAGACTAAGAGAGAGTTAGAGAAAAGTTTAAATTGAAGAACTGACATTTCAAAGAATAAAACTGAAAAATAAAGCTAAATAGAAATAAGATGAAAAAAGTACAAAGGCACAAAGCAAAATAATAAAAACTGGAGTTTGACCATGCATGCAAAAATTGACCTTAAAAACCACACCTTAAAAAGGCCGCACACATGTCCGCATGGAACGAGGCTTGCTCAATGTTCATATATCATTACTCATTGCTGCAGTCTTAGCCTAAATATACATATTTCATAAATATGACATTTGAAAAACATAACATTTCTCAATTTATCAGCAACACAGATGCAAGCTAGAAATAAAATAATCACATGGCTTCAAAACAGGATCAAAGTAAAGTTTTGCTGTGGAATTACAAGAGTATATAAAAGAAATAAATACTATACGAACACATTGTATATATAATTATAAACAGGTAGAGTTCAGACATCAGAAAAAATGTCTGAACTCTATTTTAAAATGCATTACTGATGTGACCAAAAAGGACACTGAAAAAAATTGAAATCCATAATTCAGAAACAATAACAGCCACATAATGCAGAATGGTTGAAAAGCAAAACATGGTTTATTTTTATAATATTATTATTATTATTATTATTTCATTGTCATTTAATCATTAAAGGGATGGTTCAACCAAAAAAATAAAAAATCATATACTCACCCTCAAATTGTTCCAAACCTGTTGAGATTTTTTCTTCTGTGGAACATAAAAGAAGATAATTTGAAGAATGTTAACCAAACAGTTGACGGTAGCCATCGAATTCCATAGTATGGAAAAAGATATTATGAAAGTCAATGGCTTTTATCTTCTTTTGTGTTCAGCAGAAGAATTTAATTCATACAGATTTAGAACAACGAGTAAATGAAGACAGAATTTTCAGTTTTCACCAGTTGGAGGGCATGGAAAGATTGATTTCTATACTTTATAATTCGCTTTCTACTTTCTACTTGATATCTATATTTTATAATCCATTATTATGCAAGACTTCAGCTAGAGATCTGGAGATAAGATCACATAAGATGGAAACTTGAAGTAAGGGAGAAGATAAGTGACGGGCACTGAGTTAATGAGCATATTTATAAATGCTCTGTCAATTCTATGCATTGCCTTATCCAATTTTAGTTCCTTCACCGACTTCATTATTCTAAAACAAAGCAACATAGAATTTTTTTAGATGTCTCCCCACTATGTGATAAATGTCAGATTGAGGAAGTTACTTTCCTGCAGAGCTAAGTTCTCCGCCCTAAGTTATTTTCATTTTGGACTAATATATTTTAAATTCTATCTCAGAAAAATCTCAGAAAAACTCATTTCATTCAATAAATGTCAACAGCAGTTGTTGTGCTATGGGCTTATTGTTACAAAATAAACTTATATTAAGGTTTTGGAAAAAGACCGAAACCCCATCTGTTAACCCCAGTCACCCAATGTGGGTGGAAGAAATGGTCAATTCATTACATTTGCAAAGAATTTAGTTCAAGAATTCAGTTCATTTTGTTAAACAAACCGGATCACTTTGATAAGACTTGGTTTTCCCTTCTCCATTATCTTAATTCTGTTTCTCTGTTTGTTTCTCTGTGTCTTTCTTGCTTATTTCCTCTTTTTGTTTGTAATGTGGAATCATAAGATGCACGTTACAATGTTTTTTGGATTGTCAGATTTCCCAATAAAAATATTTATTTAAACACAGAGTTTTCAGTTATGGGTAAACTATCCCTTTTAATAAGGATAACATTACGGGGCAAGATGATGATTATTACATACATTACTACATATACAATGCTTTAAAACTAGCAGACTTTGAGCTCTGAAACATAATATCCATTGAAGCTGCACAACTAATCAAACTAAACATCAAATTGTGAGTCCTCCTGGTATATGAATACAAATGGTTAATTGGTGTGTTTAGCGGTTCTGTCAAAAGTAAGTTGCTTCACACTTTCAGGTTGTGGTTTGCATTTACACAGCATGATGCGTAACAGACCTGCAGATCTATTACAGAACATTTTTATGATGCGTCATAAAAGCCTGTTACAAAAAAATGATGTGTTAAAAATATAGTGCATTTTTAGTTTACATGCAACAAAAATTAGCTTAGTGTCAAAACCTACACAAAAGCATCAATCAGTCTCGCTGTTACAATCTATCCATTCAATCTATTCAAACATTCATTATGTTGCTCTTTATTAGTACTTATAAATCACATATTAATGCCTTATTCTATATGACCATATTCTAGATCCTTTAACCCTACCCAATAACTAAACATATCTACTACAAGTAATACCTTGCTATCAATAAGCAGCAAATTAATAGTTTAAATTTTAGTTCATAGTGAATATATGTTCCCTAATCTAAACCAGAACATCTTACTCCACCTAACACCAGCAAACCAGTTCAGACATCATGTCTTTCTTGAAAGTGCTTAATGATACAATGAACTGAAATGAAAATTAAATGCTTGAATGCACTTTTGAGCACACCATGTGTGTGGTGGATGAATGATGGTATGCTTGACATTTCCATGGAAGTGTCCTTTGGTTTTATGTAATACATATGGCTAAGGACATTCTCTATGACTCAAAATCATTTTTGAGATAGCAAAGAGGTGTGGACATCATGACACGTTGGTCAATAACGTATGATATGTCATAGTTTTTCCTGTGGTTGCCATATAATATTGACTACCACAAATTCACTATATTTATAGAATGTCACAAGAACAAAAGCAACACCAAGTATTACATTTCTGACCAAAACCTATGTTGCATTGTTTGTCTGATGGAGATGATTTATCTCTTAAATCATGCTATTTGTTGGCAAGAGGTGTGTTGTTATGTTATGTTATCCAACTGATTTATGGCATTTTTTTTTTGGCAGACAATATAATGGATGGAAATATCTCATATACCTACACTTAAGGAATGACCCAAGCCTTATCTATGCACAGCCTAGCAACCTATTAGCAACGTATTTGTTTATTTTCTGTAATGTAAGTCGTGCGAACTAGCTTCTGGACCTAGTTCAAATGCTAAACTGATGAGTTTCTGAAGAGTGTAATATGATAGTGTGAAAAGGTCATTTTCATTGTCCAAATCAGGCTACAACAAAACTTATGAAAATAAATCGGGCATCAACTCAAAATCCACTTCATCTCCGGCCTATTTAGTTTTGGGAAACAATTGAGTTGGGATCTTTCAGGTAATCTTTGGATTTGTTTGGAGTAATAAACTAGGTATTATTAGGTATTGGTTTAAATCAAATTGCAATATATGAACTGTAATAGCCACTCAATTTAAAACTGATGTTTTATTGTATGTACAATAATATTACCCAAAATATCTGTGTTAGCAGTTCCTCTTGTCATTAAATATCTATAAAGGGGAACAAGTACAAATGAGAACAAATACAAATTTTCAGAAGATACACAAATGAAAAGAATAATTTTTTTTCTCTCTTGGATTTATTGCAACCTGTCATGGAAAGGGTGTAACAGGTGAAGGTCATATAACTGTTCAGGCATTACAAAACCACATGCACTCCCAATCAGTGTGGTTTACTAAAGGCGTGATCTTACGTTTTTTTAAACGCAAAAGTGCCCATACCGGATGACATTTATTGTTTGCAGGGAAACACACATCAGGTTGATGTTGAAATTTAACAGAGCAAAAACACTGATGGCAGGTTCATTTGACTGATTATTTTCATACAGATTTTGCTGGAGAGAGCAAACGGTGAAAGATAAATATTTAATAATTTTCAACAAACTACTATCTCACGTAAACAATCTCAACATGTATTTCTGGAAAAAAACTTACTTTATTGCCTCAGTCCTACTGGTATTTTTTGCAGTCATGAGAATTGGAGCAAACTCAGGTAAGTTTCAAAAGCATTTCGTTATTTAATTTAAAACTTAAATTAACTGATTATATATATATATATGTTTACATTTTCTTAAAAAGAAAAGAATGTGAATAGCTGGTGAAAATATAGAAAGACACTGTGAACTGCAAAAAATCTGACTGCATCTTCACATTCTGTAGTTGACTGATCTACATGATATATAAAAGAATACACAAAGTACACAAAGACTGATGTTATATTCATAACACCCATGCTATAAATACTCTATCTGTGGTATGTGATAAATATACATACTGACAAACCTCTATAATGTAAATTTTGTATACATTTTGTATAAAAAAAGTCAACAAGGAAAATAAATATTAAAGCAACAATAAAAAAATTTAGCAACAATAAAAAAAAAAATTGTAAAGCAACAAAATGAGGAGCTAAGCATGGCATGTAGCATCAAACCAACTGCAACAATGAGTAATTAAAGCCATTTTAGGATGATTTTAAGATGATTAGGGCATGATGCCGAAGACACATACCAAGTTTCGTAATGATATGCCAATGCGTTTGTAAAATATAGCATTTTACGACAAAATTCAAAATCGCCGATGCCCAAAATGGCTGACATGGGGAAATTGAGTATCTTTCGACTCGGCATGCTGCACTGCGACCAGTTTTGTGAATTTTGGCCACACCACTCAGAAGTAATAAGCAAAAATAATAATTTTTCATATTTCCTGACCACTTGGTGGCGCTGCGCCAAAACTGTCCAGTTAGCCTCAGGTCATGATTATTATAACATACACCAAGTTTGGTCTGAATATGGCAAAGCGTTGGAGAGATATAGCCTCAAGTGTGATTTGGCGAGCTTTCGTCTAATTTGTTTGTGTGGTTTTCGAGAACGGATGGATCTATCAAAAAGGTTTTGATAACTTATTGCCAGCATAATCTGAAGATGATCTGAGCCAATTTTGGTGAAAATCAGACAAACTGTCTAGGACGAGTTTGAAAAAGTAGGTTTTTCAAGCTATTAAAAATTGCGAAAAATCTTGACCTTATGAATCTTCCATCTGAACTTTACATTTCAAAGTTATTAGCATAAACATAAGTGCAGCTATGGACAGTTGGTGGCACTAGAGGGATTGAGTTAGAGACTCCAAATGTGCTATGGTGACAAGTCAGACTGTCCTCTATCAGTCTGCCAAATTTCATAACTTTCCCGCAAGTGGTTCTATGGGCTGCCATATACTCAAGAGCGGAAGAAGAAGAAGAAGAAGAAGAAGAAGAACACCAACGGATCCAATAGGTGGCTTCATATTTCGGTGCTTGGCCCCTAATAATGCTGTTATAATGTTACAGGTCCGGGGCGTGGAACATATAAACAGATTAAAAGTACCTGAATTATCAGGAGAAACAAAAGCAATGCAAACTACAGTGGCTTTCCTCAGGCACAGATTGATAGCGTCTCTTTATTAACATTAACATCAGAGCAACAGCATAATCACAAATCATGTTTCATGTAGCCAAAAATACGGTTCTGTCAGGATCACTATCGTCAAAATGATAGATACTTAGCACTTTGTTTGGCGCTATGGTTTCTGTGTTCTGGGCAAAAACTCCCTGTCCATCCATGCGGCCTGAAATGAAGCGCGCAGAGCCAGGTCAGTTGCACTCCTCAGCTCCCTGAGAGTCATGGGGTCCAGGCCAGACTCGTCCATGAAGGCGAGGATCTAGGCCTGAAAAACCTGGAGGACGGCCATTGAATGGAGCACCGAAGCCGCCTCTCCAGCTGAAGAATAGGCGCGTCCAGCGAGTGCTGAAGTGGTCCTACATGGTTTGGACGGATGGGCGGCCTTTGCCTTCCAGCCGATGGCCGTGGATGGGCAGAGATGCGTGGCCACTGACTCGTCCAGGGGAGGCAGCTTCTCGTACCCCTTTTCTTCAGCACCGTCGATGGAGGTGAGGGCGGATGAAGAGGAAGTACGGAGGCGGGCGGAATAGGGAGCGCACCACGATCTGGTGAGCTCGTCGTGGACCTCCGGGAAGAATGGAGAGGAACGCTGACGAGGGGCCTGACAGCGCCCCGGCAGGAAACACTCGTCCAGACAGCTGCGAGAGGGCTCCTCCGGTGGAGACCACTCCAAACCCAGCTCTTCAACTGCTTTTGAGAGGATACGGAGAAGTTCGGCATCCATCCCTTCTTTCCGGACTTTGGTGGCTCTGGGTGCGGACGATGGCAAGGGGGTGGGGTCATTCACAGAGCCCAACAGCTCCTCTGCATCCGAGGCTGTCAATGATGTGCTGTCATTGGGCAGCTCGTCTTCACTACCCCCAAACGAGACCAGATCGCTCACACTGGCAGAGGGATGCTGATCAGGCTGGGAGAAGAGGACGAGTGAAACCTCTCTCTGAGGCGAGAGCGAGGCACGCGGGACCTGGACCAACGTGAGCTCGCTCACAGCCGGACGCTAGAGTCCTCTGCCCCGCTGTTTTTTTTTTATTTTTTCCATCACAGATCCCTGGGATAAAGAAAACTGTAGGGATCGAGGGCCGGAGTCGCTCTCTGAAAGAGCGATCGGAGCATAGATAGGCGAGACTGAAGTTCGCGCAGTGAGAACAATCAGTTTCCCGTGAGCGCCGCTCCCGTGGTATGTCCCCCACAGCCGGACACGCACTCACTTCATCCTGCACGAACTGCAGTAACGGCGTGGCATTTGCAACAATGCCAAATTCTTTTAGTAAGCTCTTTTAGAATCCGCCGGATGGCGGCGGAACAGGACCGGAACTGCTGATCGGCGAGAAAGCTATCATCTGAGTAAAGAGGTCTCAGTCCAGCGCGAGGCCTGGGAACGCGAGCAGGCTTCGGGATCAGCGTAGTAGCGTAGAGTCCCGTCTCTGAAGAGAAGAAATCTGAGATCCTTGGCGACGCCCGCTTATAGCCAGATGGCCCCGCCCATTCTGGCGGGCTCTGGCGGGCTTTGTCACCATAGGCTCGTGCAGCTCCACTGCAGAGCCATTGGTTCGTTTTTAATACACTGCACAAACCAATGACCGTGCAGTTTCACTGCGTGAATGAAGAGGCTTCATTTCAGGAGAAAAAAGGCTTTTTTCCCCATATGCGTCTTAAGCAAGACGCAGTACAGTTAAGTATCGCCAGGGAACTGTAAAGCTTTTGCAAATAAAGAAAATTACTTTCTGCCGTCTCATTTTCCTTTCCGTGAACTGTGGAACACGTCACAATAAACCGTAACGCAGCACATTTTTTTCTTTCGTTTTGTTAATCTGTCAAAGATTTAAGTGAAATATATTTAGTGTATAGGCACAGCGGCCTAAATTGCAGGTGGGGGTATGTAAACCTATAGTTTTATTATGTTTTCTCCATTCACAGAAGCGCCGGTGCATTGCTATACAAACATGCGACCTATGATAAGTTCACAGCTGAGCACGGGCATTTCACTCATTTGAAGCGTCAGGCTGCACAACTTGAATTCATGATTGGTTGACTGCCAAATTCTAATATTAAATGGAACAATAAAATAACATTATTAACCGGTTAATGGTCATTTCAAATTTTTGATTCTGTGCGGAACTATTAGATTTTATTTTGTTTCTGTTTCTGGTTCTGTTCCTGTCAAAATTAGTTTGTTTCCGGTTTTCATTTCGTTCCTTGAACTGGTTCAGAGCCCTGAGCCCCATAAAGGCTTGGGCTGGCCCTGAAGACTACTCGTGAACAAGCTATTCGCTTTCGAAGACATATGTTTACTTGCATGTTTTTACATTCATGATGGCACACATTTTCACTTTTTATGAAAACATACCTGAATTATCAAGAGAAAGAAAAGCACATGCAAACTTCAGTGTCTTTCCACAGGCGCAACTTGGTAGCATCAAAGAATATAGAATACTCAAGACCTGTCACTCGTATAGTTTTGAATGGAGAGAAATGCAACACTAAATATGGCCGCTCAATTGCAAGAAGCACCGCCTTCTGAATGAAAGAGCCAATCGCTGATCAGTAAAGTCAGCGTGTCACTGCAGCTGCCATTAAAATCCTGGTTGCTATAGAAACAGTAGTGTTCTAAGACATGCGCTTAGGACTGCACATGCACACTGGCTGATCTAACCTGAATAATATGCTTTTTATAATGCTATTTGAGCAAAAGAAACACCATTTATGACACAGTTGTTGTCAGATTTCATTGGTTTCATTGGTCATATTTCAAATATGAAAATGAATCGTAAGCTTAGTGAACAGTTTGGGAGAATTTGATGTTTCCCCATACAAAGTGACAGGGGCTGCACTTGCATGCCTGAGAGGCGTTTCAAAGATGGCTGCCGAGTGACATGCCTTAAAGTGACTTTGGTAGCGTCTGACATAGATATGTATAGATTCTCCATTCAACCGCTCCAAGCATGTAGATGCATCCGCCATCTTGGAACGGTCCATTTGACATCATTCACCATACTATGGGTTCGCAGACCATTGGCTGTGCAGGATTGTGGCATCTTCAAATATTCATTGGTTACTATGGTGAATGACATCAAGTTGACCATTACAATAAGGCGGATGGCTTACCTATAGCGGCCCATAGAAACAGTCGCTAATGAGGAATCTATATAAATCTATGGCATCTGAGGTAAACACAACTGGCATCACCATGGTAATCCACAGCGCATACTTTCTCTACTGGCTAGAACTGTATTGTTTAAAACTCAGTCTTCAGTGGTGAATATTTATAAATAAATCAGTATGCAATAACTTTCCTTCAAATCATAAAATAATAAGTAAATACATAAATAGGTAAATAACAAATCAAACATTACAATTGTGATTACAAAATGTTGTATCACAATAAAAACTTCCAAAACTAATGTCCACTTTAACAATAATATCAAAGAGTAAAATTCCAATATTAATAAGAATCCCCCAAACTTAAAACATCTTCAGCCAATGTAAGAGAATGTCAGATTTTATTTCAAATACTAAGAAAATACTTTCAAATAAAGCAGAAAAACATGTCCAAACTTTAAACTATTCTTTTCTCTTTAGTCACCATTTCTCTTACCTTCTCTTATAAATCGGACAGACAACGTCAGAATTCACTTCATCAACAACAGAAATACCTACATCCAGTGCAGAGCAAAAAACAAGCCAGCAGACACAAACCACTCAGTTTAGTTCTACCACAGAAACAGAACCTACAAGGACAGCTCAATCAACATTTACAATAGTTTTAACCCCTACGAGCATGTCGACAGTAGAATCATCTACACTTGAAAGTAGTTCAACACTGGAAGCTACATTGTCCACAACAGGTACCTCTCCATCTTCACCGTCTACTACAACAGAAGGACAAAGTACATCAGAATTCACTTCATCAACAACAGAAATACCTACTTACAGTGTAGAGCAAACAACAAGCCAGCAAACCCCTCAGTTTAGTTCTACCACAGAAACAGAACCTATAAGGACAGTTCAAACAGCATTTACAACAGTTATGACCCCTACGAACATGTCAACATTAGAATCATCTACATTTGAAAGTGTTACAACAGAGGAAACTACATTATCCACAATAGGTACCTCTCCATTTTCACCATCTACTATGACACAACAAAGCACATCAGAATTCACTTCATCAACAACAGAAATACCTACTTCCAGTGTAGAGCAAATAACAAGCCAGCAGGCACAAACCACTCAGTTTAGTTCTACCACAGAAACTGAACCTACAGTGACAGCTCAAATAACATTTACAACAGTTATGACCCCTACGAGCATGTCAACATTAGAATCATCTATACTTGAAAGTGGTTTAACACTGGAAACTACATTGTCCACAACAGGTACCTCTCCATCTTCACAGTCTACTACAACAGAAGGACAAAGTACATCAGAACTGATTTCATCAACAACAGAAATACCTACTTACAGTGTAGAGCAAACAACAAGACAGCAAACACAAACTCAGTTTAGTTCAACCAAAGAAACAGAACCTACAGTGACAGCTCAAATAACATTTACAACAGGTATGGCCCCTACAAGCATGTCAACACTAGAATCATCTACACTTGAAAGAGGTTCAACACTGGAAACTACATTATCCACAATAGGTACCTCTCCATCTTCACAGTCTACTACAACAGAAGGACAAAGTACATCAGAATTTACTTCATCAACAAAAGAAATACCTACTTCCAGTGTACACCAAACAACAAGCCAGCAGGCTCAAACCACTCAGTTTAGTTCTACCACAGAAACGGAACCTACAACGACAGCTCAATCAACATTGGAAACTACATTGTCTACAACAGGTACCTCTCCATCTTCACCGTCTACTACAACAGAAGGACAAAGTACATCAGAACTGATTTCATCAACAACAGAAATACCTACTTCCAGTGTAGAGAAAACAACAAGCCAGCAAACACAAACCACTCAGTTTAGTTCTACAACAGAAACAGAACCTACAAGGACAGCTCAATCAGCATTTACAACAGTTATGACCCATACGAGCACGTCCACAATGGAATCATCTACACTTGAAAGTGGTTCAACACTGGAAACTACATTATCCACAATAGGTACCTCTCCATTTTCACCATCTGCGACACAACAATGTACATCAGAATTCACTTCATCAACTACAGTAATACCTACTTCCAGTGTAGAGCAAACAACAAGCCAGCAGACACAAGCCACTCAGTTTAGTTCTACCAAAGAAGCAAAACCTACAACAGCTCAGTCAGCATTTACAACAGTTATGACCCCTACAAGCATTTCAGCATTAGAATCATCTACACTTGAAAGTGTTACATCAGCGAAAACTACACTATCCACAATAGGTACCTCTCCATTTTCACCATCTGCGACACAACAATGTACATCAGAATTCACTTCATCAACAACAGAAATACCCACTTCCAGTGTAGAGCAAGTAATAAGCAAGCAAACACAAACCACTCAGTTTAGTTCAACCACAGAAACAGAACCTACAACAGCTCAATCAGCATTTACAACAGTTATGATCCCTACGAGCATGTCAACATTAGAATCATCTACATTTGAAAGTAGTACAACACTGGAAACTACATTATCCACAACAGGTACCTCTCCATTTTCACCATCTACTATGACACAACAAAGTACATCAGAATTCACTTCATCAACTACAGAAATACCTACTTCCAGTGTAGAGCAAACAACAAGCCAACAGGCACAAACAACTCAGTTTAGTTCTACCACAAAAACAGAACCTACAATGACAGCTCAGTCAACATTTACAACAGTTATGACCCCTACAAACATGTCAACATTAGAATCATCTACACCTGAAAGTGTTACAACAGTGGAAACTACATTATCCACAATAGGTACCTCTCCATTTTCACCATCTATGACACAACAAAGTACATCAGAACTAATTTCATCAACAACAGAAATACCTACTTCCAGTGTAGAGCAAACAACAAGCCAGCAAACACAAACTACTCAGTTTAGTTCTACCACAGAAACAGAACCTACAAGGACAGCTCAATCAGCATTTACAACAGTTATGACCCATACGAGCACGTCCACAATAGAATCATCTACACTTGAAAGTGGTTCAACACTGGAAATGACATTATCCACAACAGATACCTCTCCGTCTTCACCAACTACTACAACAGAAGGACAAAGTACATCAGAATTCACTTCATCAACAACAGAAATACCTACATCCAGTGCAGAGCAAAACACAAGCCAGCAGACACAAGCCACACAGTTTAGTTCTACTACAGAAGCAAAACCTACAACAGCTCAGTCAGCATTTACAACAGTTATGACACCTACAAGCATTTCAACATTAGAATCATCTACACTTGAAAGTGTTACATCAGCGGAAACTACATTATCCACAATAGGTACCTCATCATTTTCACCATCTACGACACAACAAAGTACATCAGAATTCACTTCATCAACTACAGTAATACCTACTTCCAGTGTAGAGCAAACAACAAGCCAGCAAACACAAACCACTCAGTTTAGTTCTACCACAGAAACAGAACCTACAAGGACAGCTCAATCAGCATTTACAACAGTTATGACCCATACGAGCATGTCCACAATAGAATCATCTACACTTGAAAGTGGTTCAACACTGGAAATGACATTATCCACAACAGGTATCTCTCCGTCTTCACCATCTACTACAACAGAAGGACAAAGTACATCAGAATTCACTTCATCAACAACAGAAATACCTACTTCCAGTGTAGAGCAAACAGCAAGCCAGCAGACACAAGCCACTCAGTTTAGTTTTACTACAGAAGCAAAACCTACAACAGCTCAGTCAGCATTTACAACAGTTATGACCCCTACAAGCATTTCAACATTAGAATCATCTACACTTGAAAGTGGTACAGCACTGGAAACTACATTATCCACAATAGGTACCTCTCCATTTTCACCATCTATGACACAACAAAGTACATCAGAACTGATTTCATCAACAACAGAAATACCTACTTCCAGTGTAGAGCAAACAACAAGCCAGCAAACACAAACCAGCAAACACAAACCACTCAGTTTAGTTCTACCACAGAAACAGAACCTACAAGGACAGCTCAATCAGCATTTACAACAGTTATGACCCATACGAGCACGTCCACAATAGAATCATCTACACTTGAAAGTGTTACATCAGCGGAAACTACATTATCCACAATAGGTACCTCTCCATTTTCACCATCTACGACACAACAATGTACATCAGAATTCACTTCATCAACTACAGTAATACCTACTTCCAGTGTAGAGCAAGTAACAAGCAAGCAAACACAAACCACTCAGTTTAGTTCTACCACAGAAACAGAACCTACAACAGCTCAATCAGCATTTACAACAGTTATGATCCCTACGAGCATGTCAACATTAGAATCATCTACACTTGAAAGTGGTACAACACTGGAAACTACATTATCCACAATAGGTACCTCTCCATTTTCACCATCTATGACACAACAAAGTACATCAGAATTCACTTCATCTACAACAGAGATATCTTCATCTAGTGTAGAGCAAACAACAAGCCAGCAGACACAAACCACTCAGTTTAGTTCTACCACAGAAACAGAACCTACAAGGACAGCTCAATCAGCATTTACAACAGTTATGACCCATACGAGCACGTCCACAATAGAATCATCTACACTTGAAAGTGGTTCAACACTGGAAATTACATTATCCACAAAAGGTACCTCTCCATCTTTACCATCTACTACAACAGAAGGACAAAGTACATCAGAATTCACTTTATTAACAGCAGAAATACCTACTTCCAGTGTAGAGCAAACAACAAGACAGCAAACACAAACTCAGTTTAGTTCAACCAAAGAAACAGAACCTACAGTGACAGCTCAAATAACATTTACAACAGTTATGGCCCCTACAAGCATGTCAACACTAGAATCATCTACACTTGAAAGAGGTTCAACACTGGAAACTACATTATCCACAATAGGTACCTCTCCATCTTCACAGTCTACTACAACAGAAGGACAAAGTACATCAGAATTTACTTCATCAACAAAAGAAATACCTACTTCCAGTGTACACCAAACAACAAGCCAGCAAACACAAACTACTCAGTTTAGTTCTACCACAGAAACGGAACCTACAACGACAGCTCAATCAACATTGGAAACTACATTGTCTACAACAGGTACCTCTCCATTTTCACCATCTACGACACAACAAAGTACATCAGAATACACTTCATCAACTACAGTAATACTTACTTCCAGTGTAGAGCAAACAACGAGCCAGCAAACACAAACCACTCAGTTTAGTTCTACCACAGAAACAGAACCTACAAGGACAGCTCAATCAGCATTTACAACAGTTATGACCCATACGAGCACGTCCACAATAGAATCATCTACACTTGAAAGTGGTTCAACACTGGAAACTACATTATCCACAATAGGTACCTCATCATTTTCACCATCTACGACACAACAATGTACATCAGAATTCACTTCATCAACAACAAAAATACCTACATCCAGTGCAGAGCAAAACACAAGCCAGCAGACACAAACCACTCAGTTTAGTTCTACCACAGAAACAGAACCTACAGTGACAGCTCAAATAACATTTACAACAGTTTTGACCCCTATGACCAAGACCACATTAGAATCATCTACACTTGAAAGTGGTTCAATGCTGGAAACTACATTATTCACAACAGGTACCTCTACATCTTCACCGTCTACTACAACAGAACAAAGTACATCAGAATTCACATCATCTACAACAGAAATATTGTCATCTAATGTAGAAAGAACAAGTCATCTAACACAAACCACTCAGTTTCCTTCTACCACAGAATCAGAATCTACATGGACAGCGCAATCAACATTTACAACAGCTATGTCCCCTGTGAGCATGACAACATTAGAATCATCTAGCCTTGAAAGTGGTTCAACACTGGAAACTACATTATCCACAATAGGTACCACTTCATCCTTACCGTCTACTACAACAGAAGGACAAAGTACATCAGAACTGATTTCATCAACAGCAGAAATACCTACATCCAGCGTAGAGCAAACAACAAGCCAGCAAACGCAAACCACTCAGTTTAGTTCTACCACAGAAACAGAACCTACAAGGACAGCTCAATCAGCATTTACAACAGTTATGACTGCTATGAGCACGTCCACAATAGAATCATCTACACTTGAAAGTGGTTCAACACTGGAAATGACATTATCCACAAAAGGTACCTCTCCATCTTTACCATCTACTACAACAGAAGGACAAAGTACATCAGAATTCACTTTATTAACAGCAGAAATACCTACTTCCAGTGTAGAGCAAACAACAAGCAAGCAAACACAAACCACTCAGTTTAGTTCTACCACAGAAACTGAACCTACAAAAGCTCAATCAGCATTTACAACAGTTATGATCCCTACGAGCATGTCAACATTAGAATCGTCTACACTTGAAAGTGGTTCAACACTGGAAACTATCATATCTAGAAGTACTTCTTTATCTTCATCATCACCATCGTCTACGACAGAAGGACAAACCACATCAAAATTGACCTCATCTATAACAGAAATATCTTCATCTAGTGTAGAACAATCAACAAGCCAGCAGACACAATCCACTCAATTTACTTCTACTAGAGAAACAGAATCTACAATGACAGCTCAATCAGCATTTACAACAGTTATGTCCCCTATGACCACAACCACATCATCAACACTTGAAAGTCGTTCGACACTGGAAACTACATTATCCAGAATAAGTGCAACTCCATCTTCACTATTTACTACAACAGAAGGACAAGCTTCCCCTGATTCTCAAACAATAACCCCAGCTATTACAGCCCAAACATTTAGCATTTCTACATCATCCCAGTCGAGCCCTTATGCTCAAACTTCATCAACAGAACCTCATTCATCTGCAACAACTCTCAACTCAGTTTCAACAACTCAAAACTGTCTGGAGAATTGTCAGTGTAATGGGTCCCCATGCATCTTCAATGTAGCATCTGGGAAATGTCAGTGTCAATGCAATTCTTTCACTTTTGGAGAGTATTGCAATTTTGCATATGACTTATCCACAGTTTTTTGGTGTGAGTATTTATCATACTACTATTCCTAAATTATCATTATTATTGTTTATTTGTTTATGATTTAACGCCATGCGAGCTACCTCGGCTATATTCATGGCGAGAACAAGGTTAGTTAAGTTAAATTACGTTTTTAATTTGATCTTGGATAAAAATTCTAAAACTAACTCTGGCCTTACTTCATTAAAAATCTTTCCAAATGATCATCATTACACTTCGTGTTAAATAATTATTTCATCGTGCTGTGGGTATTGAATCAATATTAAATTAGCATCCAAGATACTTGAGTAATTTGTGAAGTGTGACAATTTAAGTTAGTTGTATTGTTGATTGTGTCACGTTTTAGCTAAAACATTTGTACTTATGTTGTAGAGCTAATATAATATACAACACACAGACATCCATTATTTAATTTTTCATTACAAAAGACTTAGCACAATAATTGTCACAATTTGCAGCACACTTATGTTGAAATCTTTTTAAATCTATGATTTATTTGTAGCTGAAAGCACACCCACAAGGAATGCAAGCGTCTCTCTCAGAATTATGATGGACTATCTTACAGAGTATGAAAATATGGACTCGCCAGAATAAAAAAAACTAATTTCCACCTTAAAACATGAGGTAAGTGTTTCTAGTTCCTTTTCTTGAGGTACTTTAAAGCTCACAGATTTGCTTACCATTATTTCACTGCATTGGCCCCAAAAGTAGTCTGACTCTTAAGCTGCACTTTAAAATGTATGAATGTTATTTGGATTAGATAACTTTAAACGTATTTTAAAAATTATCACAAGAGAAAAAGGTTCAATTAGATCAATGCATTTACTGCAATATTGCATACATTAACTCTAATTACTAATCTTAGTCAGGAGACGTAAATTAATCCTTGATGGCAGTGAAACTTATTTTGTAATAATTTATATTTATTATTTGCATATTTGCAAAGTGTATTATGTATAAATATTTATATTAAGAAATAAACATTTTGAAGTGAAATGAAAAAAATTGATTTTTCTTTTTTTTTTACAGCTTTCAATCCTTTGTAAAAGAGCAGATGCACAACATTTCAAAGATGTGCACATACGTAGGCTAATGTAAGGTGATTTTTCTTGAATTTCATACATTTACAAATATTTGCTAAGCAAAAGACATATTAATATGTGGCATGTATTCTTCCCATTTAGGCGAGGAAGCGTCCTTGCTGAAAGTATTGCAGTATATAACTATCCCAACAACAACTCACAAATAATGTTTCTAAATAACGATTTGGGACCCACCCTGGAAAAAATATTTTATGACTCCGATTCATTTAAAAATCTCAGCATAGCTCTCGGTAATGTTTCCATCCAAGATGCCCGAATTACCATGGAGCCAGTTAAAATATCAAGTAAGTTACTTTTTTATTTTGGAAACAGATAACCTTGATGTAACATATTTAATTAAAGAAGAAGAAGGAGACATTCATTTAAGGGATACGTGGATTACTGTTCTACTGTTTCTGTTATATGGCTTATCTTTGTTTTGTGAAGATATTTCAGATCTGCAGCCATTTGTGCAATGCACATTGAATTTTGCAAACTTAACAGAGGAGATTGAAGATGGAGCATGGGTATGTGTAGGATCATGCAAAAAACATCCCAACTTTTGCAATCAAAGAGGTGAATGCCTAAATGAAAGAAATGGACCACAGTGCATGTAAGTCCTTCAAAGCAAATTCAGATGACTACAAACAAACTGTATAGTTTTCAGTTAATCAAATGATATTTAACTAAAAATGACTGAAATGGCTGCCCTCAGATATAAATAAATAACGTATAAAAGCTTAATACTTTAGGAATTAACAGCATATTTAAATAAGAAGTTCAAAACTTTATAAAAATCACTTTTGAATTTGATGGGCAAGAATGAAATATTAGCAAAAGTCTTGAATTAATTCAGGAACTTATCCTCTCCTACTCATTTTGCTAACTGTCTAGGTGTTACCGTTCTCCCTTTGAGGAGTACTATGGAGCTCAGTGTGAGCTTTACAGCAGAGGGGCCGGTTTCTACGCTGTTCTCTTTGGCTGTTTAGCAGCTTTTGCTCTACTTATCATTGTCTTGGCTGTGATGATTGTGGTGCTCTACAGAGCCAAGAGGTCTGTATAACTGTTTCTGTGACTTATTCAAAGACCAAATCATCAAAACAAACAAATACCACCATGATCTAATTTCAGCAGAACATCAAGCAAAAGGAGGTTTTCACTTTTTGACGATGACTTCTTTGATTTTACATCAAGAGGTACGATGTCTAGCTTTGCAAATGCTTTAGTAAATATACTTCAGCATCAGTAGATGAAACTCTCAAACATCAGAAATGAAAATATTATTAGTAACTGAAAATATTAACTATATTATTTCAGGATCCATAGACAGAGGTTATGGGCATCAAAATTTTTCAGTCACAGAAGATTCAGCACCTGGGTCTTTCAGTTCATACCATGAAAATACACCTGTACGGTAGCATGAGCAATTGTGCATATAATTTAATAAATTGGAAAAGGAACATAACATGTATTGGTCGTTGTTAGATTAAAAAAGAATCAATCACATTTTTTTTTCTCTCTGCTACAGATAAAGACCAGAGCAACTGAAGTGGTGGATGTCTGATGAACAGAAAAGACAGATATTACTTAAAATATTTTTAAAAGAATTCAGACATTATAATCTCAGGAAACCAACATCATTGTACATGCATTTACTGGGTTGGCGTCAGATTATTTAGAGTATTTCAAGTAAAATTATTGTCAAGAATCTCAGTTCATAATATTTACAATGCACAAGAACAATGTATAAAGTAGGCTAACTCTGTAAAACTCAGTCACTTGAAACTCAAAAGCACTTATCTATGATACCAAGCACTCCACAGCATATGCATACATTTCTGTGATGCTTCAATAGAGGGCACGTTTTTTATGGTTTATGGTTTGTCATTTAAAAGCAGATTTTCACCCTCTCTACGTCCATATTTGATAATTAATATACATTAGAAGCTGTACTTCGGTCCAATAGCTGATGGTGTGGGCGGGGCTTCCTGCTCGATGCCACATAAATACAAACGCTTATCCAAAGCGACTTACATTATAGGAAATGCAGAGATGTGTTTTCTTGGTATGAGAGGGTGTCATATATAATCACATTTCTTATTCAAATTTCTGATCTATTTACAGTGCTACCACATTAACCAGCTGTAGAACAGTCAGTTCTGTGTCATACAGTGAGAGAGGTTCAAAGACGGCCGTTGTCACGATCTTGCGACCAAAGATAGCCTACGATACAGCATGATCATCGCACAGTGTGTTTGCTGGTACGATCCACGTTTACTGACCAACCAATAAAAATGCGACATGAAATCAACGCGACTAAAACATAAAACTGCTTACCTCAAGCTCTTATGCCTTCCTCTTTCGCCGCTTTTTTTCAGCACACATAAAAAAATACATCTGCTAAAGTGTGATTTATCATGCTTTTTGTTTACTACTAGCACATGCTGCTGATGACGTTTTATTCTTCTATAGTAACGTGTGTCGTATCCAGTGACGTCCTTAGGGTCCGGTGCGAGGTAGGGAGCGATCGTGATCGCGTTCCGGGGGGTGGGGGTGGGATATGGGTGGAGGGGGGTCCCCTCAGTCCATTCGCCATGGGGGCCCCTCAAGCACGGGGCCCAGTGCGACCGCACCAGTTGCACCCCCCTAAGGACGCCCTGGTCGTATCGTACGAGTCTGGCATCATTGTACAGTCTCCACACACATCGTAGCCAAGTTTATTTGATCCATGTCACATGCACAGTGTGACATGCAATGGGACTGCTAAAAGTGTGCAGTGTGTTTAGGGCTTTAAACCTCACTAAATTGTCTATTGCTGAATGTATTGCTTTTCATTTAGCTGAAGCTGTATGCAAATGTTCCACACCTGAATGATCGTCTTGTCTCTGGAGGTATATATATCGGCTATACAATACACACACACACACACACACACACACACACACACATGATTTTAACCTGTCTGGTTGCAGAGAAATCAGCAAAAACGTAAAAGTACTTATTATAGCGCCACCTATGGTCTGATCAGGGTGTGTGTCTGCACTCGTGAGTAGTGGGGTAGTGGGGTAGTGGGGGGGGATTTGGGACCATCCTGCCAAATTTGGTGTTTCTAGGACTTACGGTTTTGGCTAGCCAGACACTTTTAGGGCAGAAAAAGAATAATAAAAGAAGAAGGTGCTTGGACCTTTAATCAATGTCGTTTGAAAGCTTAACACAAACCAGATCTTCATAGAACAAAACCACCATCTAGTGGCTGAATTCATCATATTATACACCTACTGTTGACACGTAGCAACATGAATATAAATAACGTTAAGTTGCTAGAACGTACAGACGTAACATACTTAATATTCATGAGCAAAGCTTTCCCCAACGATAAACACTCTTATGCCAAGTGAAGGACACTACAGAGCATGAAGTGAATTTTCAATCTGCAACATATTAAACACAAAACAAGGATCTGGTAAAATAATAAAGACAGTTTTAAAAGTCCTTAAGAATAGAATAGCGATATCATAATATACACTTAGACTAAAATCACTTCACACTCCAACACAGGAGATGGCGGTACGCTAAAAAGCTGGTATGCGACCCGCCAATAACTCCCACAGAAGAAGAATATAAACACTCTTCCGGTGCGGCAGAAAAAGATGTCGGCGCCCTTACGAATGTCATGTTGTTGACTGTCTCCAGATAATTGTGTGTTTAAGCGCTATTACATATACGTTAAGCTTGTATTGAATAATATTACAGGCGTATCTACATGAAGTTACCGTATTTATAAGGTGTGTGGGTGTTTTTTACGCGAAATGTGGTAGGCTATATAATGCTACTCCATGCTCTCATAAAGACTGACATATTTTTATGTACATTATTCGCTCAGGTATGGTGTTTTATAAATATTTTCTATTGACTTACTCTCTTTTGTCTTCAACAGAGTATCTGTCTGTCATGGTCCGTTTATGTAAGTAGGTTTAATGCAATTTATTCTAAGTATTAGTCATTTTTGACGACTCCCTAATTGAACACAAGATTCCACTCAACATCTGGGGCCAGTTGTTCAGAAGTAATCTGATCAGATTTCAGCTATGGGACCGGGGTCAGTGCATAATAATCCGTGTATCATTCGATCATTCGTTTTTTGATTTAATATTGAAAGTAGAAAATTGAGAAAAGGGCTCTTTTTTCATTTTTTTTCCCGAAAAACAAAAATTCATCTTAAATGTTAGTTTTTCGTTCATGGGTGGAAAAATGAATAAACAGCTTGAATATTCGATTTCTACACGTGGGCGAGAATTAAACACCCCTTTCTGCTGATTGGTCAGCTGAAGATCAATCAGTTCTTCTGCAGTATCATGCAGCAGAATAATAGTCCTCCACTGCTGCAGTTGTATTGATTCTTAACGCATTTATTGCAACTACATTTAATCTTTTTTCATCAAACAAACAGGCTAATGAATAGCTCGACACAACTCATACCGGGGCAGAGTCTAGACAGGGCTTTCTTCTGTGTAGATATAAATTCTATTCTTTGCATCAGCTGGGCATGGCAGGGTATGATATGACAGATGTCATAGCCTACCCTGCTCACCTAGTAAGTCTTTTTTTTTGTTTAATTAAGAAATTAATTAATTAATTAATTTGTTTCAAAATAAATATTTTAAACACTAAGACAAAAAGGAAAGAATAATAAATTGGCTTGGGTATATACAGGCCTATGTTCATGCAAGAACTGCCATTCTGACTGACAACCGGAGAACAACAGATATTAAATAGCCTACTGTTAGAGTTATATAATGTAGTTTTGTGTTTTATTAAAATTGATTATAATTGATATCTCAAAAGGATATGCACTTGTGTGAGCTGCTGCACACTCGCACTGCAACACACGAGTTTTATAAAATATAATAACTTGCCATTTCGGTTTGTTTCTCACCAAACCCTCAGTATACCTTCAGAATGCTTGGAATATACGCCACGAGATGCATAGGATTATTTTATGACAGATATGCATCCGCTTAAAAAAAAAAAAACTAAAGTTACCATTCTCTGCCATTAAATTGTCAAATGCGAGCAGGACATATTTGTGTTATTAAGTAATAAGCCTTTAGAACAACGTTGAATAAGGTGAGTAGTCACTCTAGTTCACACAGTTCCAATAAATTGCGATGGGTTAAATAAACTCAATAAGCAGACAGAGACGCGACTACCGTCAAGCGCAGACCAGTATTGAAGTGCACAGGAATAAGCAGCAGTCATATTTAAAGCAGTTTAAATTAATATTGAGTACTAATTGATGTTCACTTGGATTTTTTTCCCATCGAGGGGAAATAACTTAATACTCTGTCTTTTATAGTCGTATGGTCAAATTTATATATTTAATTGTGTAACGTTACGTTCAAAATAACTACAAAATGTCATGCCTTTGAAAAATAAAGAGAACAACAGAATGCGCTGCTTTATGCTCTCGGTCTCCTGCGCATTCTTTCCGGCACACGCAAGCCAAAACATGAATCTACAGAGAATCCCGTCTTTAAAAGGCTTCATGAGATATTTGACGTTACTGCATCTATAGTACCTTGAATAATCACAGTAGCCTATTTATCATGATAAAAAAAGCGACTTTACAGTCTGGAAATATTTTAGGCTATAGCAAATTATTTCTTGGTCCCCTTATCACTTTAAGAACTGCTGGTCTACACAGAAGAAAGACCTGTCTAGACTCTGCCTCGGTACGAGTTGTCGAGCTATTCATTAGTCTGTTTGATGAGAAAAATATGAAATTGATAAAATGGGTTATTAATCCGTACAACTGTAGCAGTGGAGGACTATTATTCTGCTGCTTGATACTGCAGAAGAACTGATGATGGCGCTGTTTGATCTTCGGCTGACCAATCAGCAGAAATGGGCGTTTAATTCCCGCCCACTTGTAGAAATCTAATATTCAAGCTGTTTATTCATTTTTCTACCCATGAACGAAAAACTAAAATTTAATCTGAATTCTCGTTTTTCGTTTTTTTGGAAAGAAAACAAAAAACGAAAGAGGAGCCGTTTTCTAATTTTTCTACTTTAAATATTAAATCAAAAAACGAATGATACACGGATTGTGCATCTTTTGGTCATTTGATTTTTTATTTAATATTGAAAGCTTAAATTTTCGTTTTTCGTTCTTGGGTGGAAAAATTAATAAACCGCTTGAATATTCGATTTCTACACGTGGGCAGGAATTAAACAACCCTTTCTGCTAATTGGTCAGCCGAAAATCAAACCGTGCCATCATCAGTTCTTACGCAGTATCACGCAACAGAATAATAGTCCTCCGCTGCTGCAATTGTACGGATTAATAACCCATTTTATAAATTTCATATTTTTCTCATCAACAACCAGACAATGATATGCTCGCACAACCCGTTCTGTGGCAGAGCTTAGACAGGGCTTTCTTATGGTACATGTTCTTATGTGTTCGGTGTTTCTTAGTGAGGACTAATTCTCCTTGCGGACGGATGACAGCACGGGTGGATCTTTGCAATTATCGAATACAACAGTCATGCCGCCATCTCATCATAAGTCATTACTGTGATTGTATAATCTCCAGCACATGCTTTCAGCTGGAGCAGCATTTACTACACAGAGCCTTAGTTCACTGACAGGCTATGCAATATCGCGTTCATAATCGTAGACGATTCGCCTGCGATAATGGTAATCTAACTAATTACAGTACCGGCTTTACTGATGAGATGCGCATGACTGTCGCATTCAATTAATTGCACAGCCCTACTGACCAATTAGCAGAAATGGTTGTTTAATTCCCGCCCAAGTGTAGAAATCGAATATTCAAGCTGTTTATTAATTTTTCCACCCCTGCCGAAATGAAAAGGATGATCTTTTCAATTTTTCTACTTTTTTTTTTTTTTCAATATTAATATACTAATACACTGACCATTAGATTTACATAAACACAGACATTAGAGAGAGAGAGATTATATAGGTAAACTTTAGGCTACCTCTTAAGCCTTCAAGTACAGTAAAGAAATGCAATGCAAAAAAATTCTGAGGGAATACAAAGCATTGGGAAAAAAAATATATATTTTTTACATCACCATGTCCCTTTAGAGGCTCTGTAGAGCACTAATAATCCAGATTTAGTCATCTGAAAAAGTGTGTATCTGGATCATTGTGATCCAATTCAATTTTGCTTTGAAAAACCAGTAGAAAAACAAGATGGACCATCTGATCCTGGATAGCAAAACATGGGATTACAACTCCAGATCATTCTGATCCAGGTTAAACTTTTTGAACAACTGACTCAAGATTAAATGTGCGTTTCAAATAAGAAAGACATCCAAAATGTAGCCACCAGGATCTCCAGGTCTTACTGCTTCTGAATTAAAGCTTCATGTTTGTGACATTAAACATTGCCAGTGTGAAACTTACATTGTTTATGCATTGTCTTTGTTTTAGCTTCTTTCCTGCTCAAAAAATATCATGGTGGGCATGTGGTCATCAGGCTGGCACTAGGAGGTGCCACTAACAGACCCTTCTACCGCATTGTGGCTGCGTATAATAAATGGGCAAGAGACAGCAAATATATCGAGCAGCTGGGCTCATATGACCCTCTCCCAAACATACACAATGAAAAACTTGTCGCCTTCAATTACGAAAGAATCAAGTACTGGATTGCATGTGGGGCTCATACGACAAAACCAGTGGCCAAACTTCTAGGTGAGCATCAACCTAAGGAATGTGATTGCTCACTCATTATTTCCTTTAATAACAATGTTTAGTGATGATTACAGCAAGAGACCAGTCGCACATACCTCACATTTTTATCCTTGTTTTCTCTGAGTAGGATTGGCTGGATTTTTCCCGCTGCATCCAATGACAATAACAGAAGCGGAGCGGAGACAGAAAGCAGCTTTGACGGAAGAAGTTCAAATGGACAGACAAGAACAAGTGGAGCAGAAGGAGGCACCGTAAATAAAAAATAAAGTGTTCATGATTTCTATGCATCTCAATAGTGATAATGTGACATTGTACTTCTGTATTACACTGAGATGTTTTTGGTAATATTATAAGAGTGTTTTTACAATAAGCTTCAGCACAGGTTGAACCTCCAGACATTCAGACACTGCTTGATTAAAATGTCCTTATTACCCAATACAATAGAGCACGGTTTGAAAGATGAATGAGGGGACGTAGACACTGAAAGTGAATTTTACAATCAATAATCTGTTGTAAACACTTTATCTGGATCTATGTGTCACTGAGAACCAGTGATCGGCTACCAAAAGAAATGAATGAATGTTCTTGCCTGAGGAACCTACACAGAGAGTTGAATTGAACAGTCCTTCCTTGTTTAATTTGGGGTCAACTGATCATCAGAACCTATAAATGTTACACAATTGTGTAAATACTTTACAGCAAGCAATGTACTGATGTATCTAACTGTATGCACCCATGTACTGGTATTAAATAAATGTAATATTTATCAGAGGGCTCAAAGTCTTTGAGGTCAGCTTGTGAAATATGCAGGTAATAAATATGAGCTTTATGAGCCATGCAAATGCTTTATAGATGTCCAAAAGTCATCTGAAGTAGTGTGCTCATTCTTTTGATTTATCTTTTTTTTTTCAATATTTTTTAATTACAAATGTAAGTGAATTAGAACATGTGTTCCGGACTATGAAGTTTCAATTCAATATAAATGTAGTTAATCTGCTACACAAGTATTTTAAAATCTTATGAGGGTTGGAAACGTTATGTAAAGCCTAATTAAATTGATCAGTGGTGTGTCTGAAGGTTTTGTGGATGGGCTCTGTATCTGATTAAATATATTTTCTTGTAAAACATATATATATATATATATACATATAAAACTTTACACACTATTTTCCTATTTGATACTGTAAAGCTGATTTGACAATCTGTGTTGTTAAAAGCACTATATAATTAAGTTTAAATACTCACATTTCTAAGACTAAAACTGAAAAATAAAGCTAAGTAGAAAATAAAAAATAAATATACAAATTACAAAAGCACATAGCAAAATTTCTTAAACCTAAACTAAAAGGATGTATATAAAGATAATTCAAAATAATAACTTTTTAAATATGTTGGCATGCTCATTGAGTATACTCTTTCGTGATTTGATTTTCAATAAAAAGCAAGAAACATCAACACAAAACAGGTCAATCCACACCTTAAAAGACCGCATAGGGCCTACATGTCCACATGGAACGAGGAAACATGGATAAGGTCAACTCAGTTTTTGGGTTTTTTTTATCATTGATGTAAAGTTTGGATTACTCAATATTTATACAAAATTGTATTACTCATTGCTGCTGTCTTAAATATCAATATTTTGTAAATATGAAATTTGAAAGTCCTAACAGTTCTCAACTCATCAGCAACACATGCAAGATACGAATGAAATAAATCACACTTTCAAAATAGGATCGAAATAAGGTTTTGTCCTGGAATTATTGGAAGACACATGCAATGCTTGACTTCATAAGAAATTATCTTAAAAGTAATAAATACTAGTGTATCAAACTGTGAAAAGGCCTGGTATATGACTTCAAAACCATCTAGGGTAAAGCATAGTGTGTTTCGTTTTGTCAAAAGTGAAGTATTACTACTCACCTTTAGGCTTGCGCTGTGCAGTCAGACAGCATTTTAGGCATAACAGACCTGTAGAACATTTTTATGATGCTTCATAAAAGCCTGTTACAAAAGAAGACGTTAAAAGCAGGTTTATTGTGCATTTTCAAAAAATTTTGCTGAGTTTTACATGCAACAAAAATGAGCTGCAAAAATGATGACAAAACGTACACAAAAGCATCAGTCAGTCTCACTGTTACAATCCATCCCAACGGTGTTCAGAAGGGTTCAGGTCTGAGCTTTGCTCAGGAGTCGGGACAGTTTAGTGTTTCAAAGCAATTACTGGAATAGTGAAAAAGGTAGTGTATGCCATGCTGGGAAAACAAAAACAAACTCTCAAACCCCAGGCTGGTCTCAGACTGGTCTGCTTCTCAGCTAAACACTAATATAGCTCAAACAGCAAACCAGCTCAGACATCATGTCTTTCTTGAAAGTTCTTAATGATAAAATGAACTGAAATGAAAAAAAAATTTAATTCTTTAATTCTTTTTGGAGCACACCTTGTGTGTGGTGGATGAACGATGCAATTTACTTTAAAAATCAGGTATAGCACTCTAATGCAGTGCAGTTTTATAAGATATTTTTTTCCATAGTATGCTTGACATTTCCATGGAAGTGCCCTTCGGTTTTATGAAATGCATATGACTAAGGATATTCTCTATGACTTTCTGCTGAAAGGGAGCTGTATGGAAGACCGGTGTGGGAAATAATATGACCTTATTTCAATAACATATGAGTACACCTAGAGTCATTGTTTTCCTGTGGATGCCATATAATGTTGATTAACCACAGCACTATTTGGGTCTATAATGTCACGACCCAAAATAAAAACCCCAAGGTATTTACTGTCAGGGCCCATACCGCCTCCTCATTGTTTGTGATGGGACATGAATGAATCTCTCAATCTGGCGTTTTTGTTGACACAAAGTGTGCTGTTACTTTACTAAGCAATTATGCCTTTTTTTTAGCATACAATAAAACAGGTGGAAAAATCTGATAGACTTTTAACACTGAAGGATGACCAATACATATCATAGCCTAGAAAGAAAGAAAGCAACCTCATAGCAAACAATCTGGTGTTTTTCCTGTAAGTGTGACTAATGCGAACTACTTCTGGACCTGTTTGATGTTAAAATACTGAGTTTTCGTAAGCTCAAACATTTCAAAACAAGGCAAATATAAATAACTACGGTGTGGGTGAGGGGGGGGGGGAGAACAATACAAGTGATAAACAAAAAGCACTTTCAGTATCTGGGAGGGCTTTAAGTATAGAAACTTTACAGATATTCATAGTTATGGGTTTTTCTGTTTCGTCACTTCCTGTTTGTTCCCAGCAAGCCAATTTTGCGCGTTTTAAAATACGTCTACTAGACGCTAAATAATGCGCCTAGCGTCTATGCTAAAACGAGGCTTAAATTTTGGCTGTCCCTTAAAATCTAATATACGTACTATCAAAGCCCAGAATAGACTAGTCATCATTATACGGCTATTAACTGATCTAATATACGTCTAATCTACAACCAAATGGCATCCTACTCCCTCTTATTATAAAGAAATAAATGATTTTAACTAAACTTGGGACAACTTAAGACAATAGCAACATGTTAAAAATACAAACAGATTAATGCCCAACATTAAAATGTTATAAAGTAATACACTTGCAAATAATTATGATAAAAAAAATCTGAGATTTTATTAACACTTAAGATAATAAAATATTAAAAATGAAAAAATAAATATTTTAAACTAACTTAAGTATACGTAAAAGAAAAAAAAAACTATTAACAATCAAGAGCATGTTTCAACCACTTTACCATTAAACATTATGAATAAATGACAACGAAAAAAATGATACCTCTTTTTGTTGGTTTCCTTTTAACAATAACACAACCAACATGAACTTAATGTCAAATTATTAATTATGGTTTTATAGTTCTTGTTTAAAAAATAATCCTCCCCCTGCATTCCTCCAGTCCCCTCTGTTGCTCCTGGGAAGTTGGTTATCACAGCATCTGCCAAATAAGAAAGAAGAAAAAAGCAGAAGAAAAGCTTGACATAATTTTTTACTTTGATTACACTAATTGTGACTAATTGTGAGTCATTCTCTTTTGCTTGGATGCCTTCTAAAAACAAAAACGAGATATATATAGTTTATCACCATTCAGTGTGTTAAAAAAGGGAGAAGCTCTCTGGTAAATGTTGTGTTTTTTATACACATACCTCTAATGACTGAGAACAGTGTAGTCTTTTCAAATGCCTCTTTCTGCAGAGGACCACCCCTCTTCGTGTTGAATTTGGACATGAGGGAATTTTTTTAAATCCTAAAATATAATACAGATTGAGGTGATTAACAATTGCAGACAAAGTTTGACATTTCAAAATGACCAACGGAATTATTTTTTAAATTTCTGATTTGCGTTGTAACTACTTAGTGAGTATTGACACCACAATGTTTGATTAATGTTGCACGTTTTGTAGGCTTTGCCTGTCCAGCATCCTTCTGGCACTGTATTTGAGGTTTCTTCCTTCAACTCTGCACAACTTTGACACCTGAATAACATGCCAATGTCAGGCAGGTAGTATTATATGCATTCGTGTACAAGTGTTTACCAACCTTAAACTTTGATGCCCATTGACCTGCAAGTTTTCACTAACCCTTTAAAACTCTTTATTGCAGCGGTTTAAGTTTTTCCCTATTAGTGCCCCCCACAAATTGTCTCTGCCTCCAAAATTGTCTGGCACAACAGACTTCATAACACAGTGATAGCTGCTGTAACTAAAAAGAAGCCCAGTACACACATTAACCTCAAAAGTACATGGAATAATAAATTCACCCCCAACCGTTTTATTACATTATGTTTTCTGTTTGTACTGTTTAATTTTTAATGCTGCATTGCATATCTGAGCTATTTGCACTTATTATTTATATTCTTAAGCTTTACTATCAATTTAGAAGTTTCAAAATAAATCTTATTGTAACATTACTTGTACAATGACAAAAATATTCTATTCAATTAGCTCATGCTCTATCTGTATCTAACAAGCCATTTGTTCAGTAATAAATTCAATATAATAATTAAAATAAATTATGGACTTTGTCAAAGATGAGAGCTTTAGTGAGGAAAGGTTGTTTGAGTAGGGGCTTTTTTTTGTTGTTTTTCAAAACCATTGCTCCGGTCTTTTTCTCAGATGTATGAACTCCTCCCAGTTTATCCATTCTTCGAGTGTGTTCACTGTATCAATATAATCAGTGGATCTAATCTTTGGTCAAAGCTGTGGTTTGTTTTTACTTCTGTTGTTTAGCTCTATAATTATCACGCCCTCCTTCTTGCCAACGGTTTTAAAACATCCGCTTGCGAGTTTGTACAGCCCATACAAATGATAAACTTTTACTCTATTCAATTTTGCAATTAATCCTCTGAACACATGCATGCTGAACCGTGGGCCTAGTCATGGATCACTATCAACTACGATCTGCTCCCTTCTCTAAAATGTCACGGTTCCTAAACATGATAACAAATAATATAGATAAATAATGAACACATGTCAAAACTAAAACACAGATACTTATAAGACCAAGTAGGAATGTCCTTTATCGTGTGTTGTTTGTCGGCTTCTCTCCGACAGGTAAACTTAGTGCTCGCTGGTGTAAAACAAATTCAAAACACAACACTGCTCTCTAACTCTCATGTCTCGCGTTGCCAGTAGTCATGTCTCAGTAGGGCTACAGTTGCCATCTAGCGGTTGGGAATTGTATATCATATAATGTGTATGAATGTAATATTTAACAGCTTGTGGGATGCATTACATCATATTATCAAATGCAAGTAAATTTTTGAAACATTTAAATTAGCATTATTTTTTGGCATAATAAATAATGCTGTATTTAATAATGCTGTAAAATAATTAAATGAAATATAAAATAATGCTAATTTAAATGTTTCAAAAGTTTTCTTGCATTTGATAAGAGCTAGCCGTGGGCGAAATGAAACATGTCAAACATTATTTAAGGCTATTGTTTGGCCATGCTCCCCGCTGGTACAGTTCTGGTATGGGCTTATGCCAGCCGTAAAATTAATCACCCAGATGCAGTCGTTTTTGCCAGGTGGGCTAAAAGCAGACTATACGTAGCCCGTCCAATTTAGAGCTAAATCGTGGCTACATATAGACCATGTCATGAAATGGCACTTATATCTTTGTAGATATTATTGGCACTGTGAACATGATGGGATATCAACCATCTCATGTGCTGTCTGGCCAAAAACTACAGTGAATCATGTTTGACTATAAGTGGGCTACAGATAGCCGTTCTGACTACGAGCTAAATCGTGGCTACGCATAGGCTAAGTATTGAACATGTCAAAGAAATTAAACCAAACACTTTGTAAACGCTGTTGACTTTGCTTACATGTAATATCATACATCTCACAAGTTATTTAGCCAAAAAAATTATATGAAACCAAATTCAAGGTTATTTGGTCTAGAAGTGGGTTACACATAGCCGGAATATATCAGGTCTATAGTTAACCGAGACGGTGAAATTACGGCTATTGCTTGCTAGTGTTTGCTGGCCCCTCGTGTTTTGTGTCCATTAAGCTTAGATCAGTGGTTTTTGAGCTCCGGTCAAGTTAATCTTTATCGCTAATTTTTTTTTATCATTAAATCATTTTAAAAATCACCATCATTTTCCGTTTGCTATAATGTGTAATAATATCCCCTATCGTCAACAACAAAAACAATCAAGTGCCTTGTTATCACCTAGTTTTTATTTTTGATCTGTTTCCCCGATCCGCTTATCCCCCGTTCGCATCGACAGCGTGGTTCCGCTCGCCAATTACAATTGCTAAAACTCTATTCACACACATTACCATTGTCTTACTCACTGTTTACTAAATGCTTTATGGCAGATGTTGTTTCCTACCAATCTGATGCCGGTGAGGACATGTGTCCGATCTGCCCTTCGGAACATGCATTTCGAGCTGGTGAAGCTGTAGAGAGCCGAGACTACGTGCTACTATGTGTTGGAAAGCCTGCACCCCGCTGAGCGCCGCAGAGCCTGCTGGAAACACCGGGCCCTGATTCTCACAAGTTTGGGTTAAAGATACAGTGGCGCGGCTAACCTCCCCCACACTCACTCCTGTGTTCTCTGCCAGCCCTGCACCCCGGACTCGCATCTTCCCCAGCTTGTCCTTCACATACTGCGCTGGACAACCACCGACCCTGCGTGCACAACCGCAGCGGAAGACCGCGAGCCAGTCCCCCTGGGCGAGGACCTCCCCCCTGCCGCCGCCTCCGTCCTTCCGCGATCTCCACCCGAATTCACCTTCTCGATCAAGCTTCCTCAATCTCCTCCCCCCTGGCAGAACATCTGCCCCGCAAAGACATCATCGTGTCAGTGACCACTTCACCACATATCACGAAAGAGACACAAATGTTGTCAGTATACCTTCTTTTGCTTTAAATGAATTGGTTATGTCCATTGTGGTAAAGAAACAAAAACTGCTCTTTGGTAATAATTTGAATCTTTTCTGGGAGCCTTCCTAGGCTTTTTTCCCGCGCTTGATGGCTCTGGCCACATCCAACAGAGTCCGAGCGGAACACTTCCTTTCGGACAACATCTCTAGGACTCTACCCATACTAACTCGTAAAGGCCAATTCCTCAAATAACTTCTATGATGGCTTTTTGTTGCTACCCGCTTAAATGATGAAGATACTTGCACTGTCCAACGATAAAGAACTGTGTCTGTTCCCCGAATATTCGCACGAAATATAAATTTAATGCGGATCTAGAAAATCTGATCGTGATTAAACCGAAAATGCAAATAAAACTTACCAACATTTTTTAAAAGTTTGGGCTCCTAAGCTTATCCTCGCACCCCAAGCAGTTAGGTGATGTTAAATGAAATATACAGATATAATATTTAAATTACTCCTGCTTGACTTTAGACCTGCCTCCACCCAAGTGATTATATTGGTCTAAATGAGTCTCCTCCACCAAGCTACTGTTATAAGCATGAGCCCCGTCAGACTGGTCGTGGTGGCGGTGTTGCAATAATATATAGTGATATTCTCAATGTTAATCAGAAGACAGGATACATGTTTAACTCATTCGAAATACTTCTGCTTAAATGTTACACTGTCAGATATGCAAAATGAATCTATCTTATCTCTTGCTCTGGCTACTGTGTATTGACCGCCAGGGCCGTATACAGATTTCTTAAATGAGTTTGCAGATTTCCTCTCAGACCTATTGGTAACTGTTGATAAAGCGCTAATTGTCGGAGATTTAAATATTCACATTGATAATACAAATGATACATTAGGACTTACAGAAAATGTTTAGGTTTACTGCCCTAATAACTCTTTTGGCGTCAGCAAATGTCTCGTTTTAAATCATACCTGGATTTAATTAGTAATCGAATAGACTTCGATCTTACTGATATAGATCTCTTACCTCAAAGTGATTATGTTACTGTCCATTTCCTTGTAGCGTGCCTGCTGCGTATTATGATATGACTAATGGGCTCCAACGTTATGTCCGGAAGAACTATTGGTTCCAACCTCTAAGCTAGATCACAAATACACTGCTGAGTTATCTCAACTGCTTCTGTACCAATAAATAACACATACTATACGAAACTGACTAGCAATTAAAAAAGAAATGGGCAGTATTTCCTCTAATACTTTATAAGCTGTTTGCCCCCTCAAATTGAAAAGGGTTAGAGACCACTACTACTGTGCATGGTAAACCACAGTAATTACCCTTCTCTAAAGAAAGAAACCTCAAATGGAAAAAAACTAACTTGGAAGTTTTTAGAATTGCATGGAAAAACAATATGTCCAGCTATAGACAGGCTCTAAAGGCTGCCAGGTGAAGAATATTACATTTCCTTTCATTTAGTCATTTATCAGACGCTTTTATCCAAAGCGACTTTACAATTGGGGGATACATAAAGCGATTCTTCTAAAAGAGGCAAACAGACACAAGAAGTTGTTGTAATACCAAGAAGAAGAATTCTTAGTCATTGTTCAAATAAGTACAAGCTAGAAGGAGAAGGAATAAATAAAGAGAGAGAATTTTTTATTTTTTTTTATGATGAAGTCAAGTAGATTCGAAAGAGATGAGTTTTCAGCTGTCGCTTGAAAATTGTCAGTGATTCAGCATTCCGGATAGGGGTGGGGAGATCATTCCACCAGCCAGGAATGGTTAACGAGAATGTTCTGGAAAGTGATTTTGGAGCCTCTCTGTGATGGTACCACGAGACTTTGCTCACTAGCGGATCTCAGACTTCTGAGGGGGATGTAAATTCGTAGTAGTGATGGAAGTAGGAGCGGGTGGCTGAGCCTGTGCTTGTTCTCTAAGTCGCATCAATTGTCTTGAACTTGATGTCGGCCGCACCGGGTAGCCAGTGCAAGGAATATGAAGAGATGTGTACCATGGGCTCCTTTTTGGGCTCGTGAAGACCAGGGGTCGTTGCCCGCGCATCCCCTGAATCATTTGTAGGCCTGGGGGTTTGATTGTGCTTGATTGGTTGGGGAGGTCCAAGGTGCCGCGAAAATGCATTGTCAGGGGGGTAGCTTGGAGGTTTTCTCCAGCCTGAGAATGACAAGGCTGTGGGTGGGGTGACAAGAAGGTTGGGTTGGGCAGGCATGGCCTCCGGTTAGATAAGGTGGTTGGGGGGGCGTCGTGTAGTGGGCGTGGGGGGTTCTGTGATGTTGGTGGCAAGTGTGGGGTCAACCTTGCAGCTGGAGTCGGCGGTGTCTGGTTGGAGCCGGGTTGTGCAATGTGGGGTGGGTCTGGGGGTGTGTAAGGGGTGGTTCAGGGCCTT
The DNA here is from genome assembly GCA_018155175.1 of Sinocyclocheilus anophthalmus. NCBI lineage: Eukaryota > Metazoa > Chordata > Actinopteri > Cypriniformes > Cyprinidae > Sinocyclocheilus > Sinocyclocheilus anophthalmus. Next base: position 291,324 of record JADLZN010010908.1, read on the forward strand.
GGTGTTATCAGAACGGATTGGTGGGTGTTGGAGGGCTACCAAGTATGTGTGGGGGGGTGCTGCGGTGGGTAGTGATGTTGGTTGGAGCGTTGGAAAGTTAGGAGTTGGGGGGGGTGTAGGGGGTGGGGTGGGGGGGATTTGGTAAAGAACCTGTATCTGAATTGAAGGTTGGAGGAAGGATCATAACACTGTGAGTTGGAGTGGGCAGGGAATACAAGAACTCAGTCTTTGCCCCATGTTGAAGCTGTAAGTGATATTCTTTCATCCTGGAGGCCGAGATGGTCCCTGCCGGCAGCCCTGAGATCCGTGCAGCTACCGTTGTATCATCTGGTTGAAATGAAAGATAGATCTGTGTGTCATCAGCATAGCAATGGTTCCATGTTCCTGTATGATGGGACCCAGTGATGTTTTGTATATGGAGAAGAGGAGGGGTCCAATAACTGGTCCCTGAGGAACCCCAGTGACAAGTTGATGTGCTTTGGATACCTGCCCTCCCCAAGACACCCTGAAAGACCCACCAGTGAGATAGGATTCAAACCAGTAAAGTGGAATCCCTGTGATGCCCAGTGAAGAAAGGGCAGACAGGATGAGGGACAGGATGATTTGGAGGTGTGCACAGAAATCATCCACAGATATAAGGACTGATGTGGGTGGTTGGAATCACGTGTTGGGGGGTGGTTTGCAATCCGCGAAGGTCTGGGACTGACAGTGCGGGTCGCAGTCCGATTGTGAATGTGCCACGGGGTTCCCTGAAACCTGACTGGTTAGGATCCAGTTTTTTGTTCTGTGAAAGAAACAATGATATTTGGTTGAAAACAACTCTTTCGAGGGTTTCCGCTATGAATGGAAGGAGAGACAGGTCTGTAGCTATCTACAAATCAAGTGCTTAATGTAGGTTTTTTGAGCAGTGGTGTTACCCGAGCCTGCTTGAATGCAGTAGGGAAGGTGCCTGTGAGGAGAGATGTAATGATGATGTGTGTGAGTGTTGGTAAAAAGTGCCGGAGAGATGCTTTGATGAGGTGTGAGGGATTGGGTCTAGAGGTGCACTGTTGTTTTGTCTGATGGCTTTGCGAGCAGAAGTTTTTGGATACTTGCTGGTTGTCTCAGTGAGGGGAACAGAAGGAGAAGATGGGACTGTATTGTTGCAGTTGGGTGGGGGGTTTGGGTGTTTGAAGTCCTGTTTGTGGTGTGTGGGCTTTGATGGAGTGGATGTGTACTACTGGTGGTATGTTTTTTGTCTTGGTTTTTTTTCCTGTGAAGAAGGGTTGGTTGTCGTGATACATTCATCGAGCTTGTTGTTTGGGGGACGTGGTTAGGAGGGGTGGTTGTGCGGGTGGGACCGGAGGAGAGTAAGTGTGGGTGCTCAGTTTTTAGGTTTTTATGTGGGGGCTCTTGTACTGGTTGTGTCTGCGAAGCGCTGTTGTCTTGATGGTGGGGTGTCCGGTATGAAGATTTTGCCGGGGGGGTATGGAGCCTGATGGTCGAGTGTCAGAGAAAAGATGAAGAGGAGCAAAGACTGGGATACATACGGGTAGGTAGGTCTGAACGTGATTCTGTTTGTTGATTTGGTGCAAAATTCCAATTTCGTTTTCTTTGGGGGGAGGTGAGAAGGTCAGCGGGCCCCGTGGGTTGGAGTTTTGGGTCCGATTGTTCACGAGAACATCGGATAACCAGAGTTCAGGGCAGCCCGGTGGGGGGTGGGGCTGGCCTTTTGAGGGGTGAGGAGGAGGGTGTTGCGTTGGTTGATAGGGTGTGCACGTAGGGAGCAAGAGGTTTAATGTAGGGTAGCCTGGGGGAAAGTGGGCAGTTGTGCTTCCCATCCCTAGATGAGACATGGGTAGGTGAGGGAAATAGAGGGGATACCAACGGGGAAAGGATGGTAGGGGGGAAAGGGGACGTGGAGGTTGTCGCTAACAAGTACGGTAGTGGGGGTTGTTGGCACACAGGTAGCAAAATGTAGTTTCAATGTAATGAAGACATTATCAGAGATATGTAGGGGTTTTTACCAGAATGTTGTCTGCAATACAATTTGCGTGTGTAAATTAAGTCAAGTTGGTTGCCTGATTGGTGCGTGCTTGTGGTTGAGAGAGTCAGAATAAGGCAGGAGTGTAAATGGGGAAGTCTGGGTTAGGCAGTCGAGGCGTTTGTTCGCAATGAACGGTTGGGGTGAATGCGCCAGGGAGGGACTAAAGTATCGGGTGGATGCCAGGCCTCGTCTCGGATGGAGGGTGTAGATGGGGCACGCAGGGGGCCGGCCTGGGCCCTTTGCGCTGCGGTTGCCGGTATCAGGTGAGAGCGAGTGGTAGGGCGGTGGGTAGGGGGGGGTGTGTGGGGGTTGGGGCGCGCAGGGAGGGCGGCAATTACCACAAGTCGGGGCGTGTTAGTTTTAGTGGCGGGAGCGGTCGTTATATGAGGGACGAGATGCAAAGTAGGTTGTAAATTGTGCAGGGGAGAGGGGTTGCGTATTTCCAAATTGTGGGTGGGGATGGAGATGATCAGACCAGTGCCCCCACCCCGGCTCCACTCCCAGCATGGGGGGTAGTGAATGTAAAAGGGTGGATAATTGTTCGAAGAGCAGCTGGGGTGTGGGGCTGTCTTCGTGGTGACGCATGCGGCCGGGTCTCAGGTGGGGGTGTTCCAATCCTCAATATGCTAAGTGTGGAGGGTTTACAGGAAAAAAGACGGGAACTGAATGGGGTCTTGCTGTTGTGTGACAGGGCTACTGATCAATTCATAGGTTTCACCCTGCGAGAAAGAAAGGAGGGGGTTGTAGTAAGGATTGAAGAATAGATGCACTCTTTATCAACAGTGCGTTGCCGTCGCGTGTGACCGTAGAATCGTCCGGCGAGATACAACGCGAAATGGTTTGGCAACCATGAAAGGTGGGGAAAGAAGGACAGAAAAGGAGATGTGGTTTACTAGGGACAGCAAAAAGTTTACTTAAGTGCCCTGGTCGATTTCGTTGCTCTTGCGCAGGGTTTACAAAAGGGTCCTCAGGTCTTTACCCTCGTTTGCTTCCTCAACGACGAGGAGTGTGACCACGATTCCGGCACAAACTCAGTGAAACTAACCAGAACATCGAAAGGTTTTTGGATTTACAGGGGGGGCAAGGGCTCTGGGTGGATAGTGAGGGGGGTGGTGTACAAATAACAGTATTCCCCCGGGCGATCTAAAGTTTTCTCCTCACAGTTTAATATTGGTAATCTGACGTTATGAATTTCTTCGACTGGCTTGCGGAGTCGGGTGAGGATGTAACCGCAGGGAAATACAAACAGTCTTCTACGCATCCTAAATACTTCCCTGTCATTAACACACCCAAAGAAGAACTGCAGTGCTTGGGTTACAACTCTAAGGACAGGAGAGCTAGCTAGGGGGGTGGAGATCGCTGGTAAGTTCGACTGTGCATGCTAACCCACAACAATGTGGTCCGGGCCGGGGGGGTCGCCTATTTGATCCTGTACCCACTAAATTACTGAACGAGTTGTTACCTGTAGCAGAAGAACCACTTTTCAATATTAGGGGTTATTACGGTCTGGGTTATCTTTAGGGTAAGGGACGGGAGGTTGGGTCCCAACATTGTCCGCTGGCAGTTATTAAAAAAAAAAAAAAAAAAACCGGCCTCGTCTTAAGAACAACAACTAGGAGGGGGTCCGAGTTAATGGGCAAATGACAGACGCCATTCTCAAATGCTGGGTCCATTGGGTTGGGTGAGTGGGGTTGAGGTTGGGGTGTGTGTTTGGAAGTGGTGTGTTTGTGTGTGTGGGTTTTGGTGGGAAAAAGTTGTTTTGTGGCTCAATGTGTGCCCAGAGGATTGCAGTCAGGGGGTGATTCAGGCCCCACCATAGCACAGAACCTGCACTTGTTAAAATTACAAATGACTTGCTTCTTGCATCAGAACAAAGCTGCATCTCATTGCTAGTTTTACTTTGCTAGATCTTAGTGTTGTGTTCGACACTATAGATCATGACATACACATAGATCAATAACAAAACTATACGGGTATTCAAGGGCAAGCTTTAAGATGGTTCAGATCCTACCTTTCCGATCGCTATCACTTTGTCTATTTAAACAGGGAATCATCTCAATTAAATCCAGTAAATTATGGAGTGCCAAGCCAGGATTGCGGCTGGGGTTCCCGGGGGATATCCTCTTCTATTTCAATTACAGGTTGCCCCTTGGTATATTATAAGAAAATCGGATCTTTCCGAGTGGTGGGCGGTGGGGTGATTATGCGTGTGTGATGAACTGCTCACTAATATATCTCCGGAACCCAAGACCAGATGCAACTTCGAACTTACCTAAGCTAACAAGTTTTGTGTAAAAAAGTGTGTAAGAAATATGGATGGGGTTTCTGACAAGTCTTTCTTCCTATTCAAAGTGTCGGGATAAGACAGAGAGATGTGCCTTTAGGGTTGGTACCAAAAAACAGGGGTCGCAGGCATAAGCTCGGGGGTGATGGGTACAATTTGGTCAACTAGACGATTGTACGTGGGTGCTGGTCCTCTACTAGGGGGGTGCAAAAATATGGGTGTTTATGTAGATGGGCAAACTTGTCTTTTGTGAAAATCTATTTACCATGGTGGTAAAAACAGATTCTGTGGCCGATCTTATGAAACTTGCCAAGGCGTGACGAAACATATTCGGGCGGTGTTTCTAGTCAGAAAAGGCTCAAGGTTCATGCATTCATGACCTCGAGACTGGACTATTGTAATGCACTTCTAGCTGGTTGTCCTGCATGGGGTCAGTCCAAAAGTACAAGCGGTTCTGTCGTTCCAAAACGCAGGGGCTACAGTCCGTACCAGTCTAGAAAAGTTGACCTAATTACCCCATTTTACAGTCTTCCATGCACCTGACTACCTATTAAGTCCTTACAGTTATGACCAATATTATTACTTCCTATAGGCCCTTTGGGTTTAGCTCCTGCTACCCTCACTAGTCCCTTCTACGGGGGGGTCACGTCCCCAAACTGATAACGTTTTGGGGTTCAGACACACTCTCTCTGTTTGAATCTAGATTAAAGACACATCTCTTTTTTGGCCAAGCATTCAAATAATGCATCTCCTAATCTTGACTGCAGTTATATATAATCAAATGCACATTATTATTCTTTAACTTGGGCTAAACAAATCAATTTTGCTTGGTTGGACCAGCAGCTACGCTAATTATTAGGATGGGTTCACGATTTTTCGAATAATTCGATTTAGTTGATATTTAAGCTATAGAAGTATCGATAGGTTGTGTGCGCGGGGGCGGGGTGGAGTGTAGGTGGTCTTAAAAATGTCCACCGAGATGAGGTGGGGGGTGGGGGTTGGTGGGGTTGGGTGTGCTGGTGCTGAATGCGTGGTTGGGACCGCTTCCTTGTAGCAGAGGGTTGTGCTGCCAATAAGCCCTAAAGCTGTCAAAGACACAGAACAAACACATTCTCCCCAGCTCATCACTGTTAACTTGCGTGGGCATAAAAAAAAAGACTTGGGCGTGAGGCATATATGGTTACAGTAATTGGGTACGTGTGGGGGGTAAAAATAGTGTCTGTCGGACCACAACACCCCTTACTGGGGTAGAGGTGTGCTGAAATTTCGTATTCAGAAAGGTTCGGAAAAGCAAATCACATGTTCTCTACGGACCCTAAGCAGGGTTGTCCAAACTCGGGTCCTGGCATGGGCCGTGTCCCCTTCAGAGTTTTAGCTCCAACTTAGCCTAAAACACAAACCTTCCAGGAAGTTCGTAGTTGTTTTGTGGTTGTTGTGTTGGTGGTGTTTTTATCAGTGCTCGTCGCAGCTTGATTAGCTGGTTCAGGTGTGTCCTAATTTGGGGTTAGAGCTACTCTGCACTAGAGTTGTGGAACATCCCCTGCACTACATGGACATTGTTGAGGCCGCTTGCGAACGGTAAGCCTGTACATTACAGTAACATAAACATTTCCCTTACCCATAAACAAGGACGAGATTGCGTGATCGGTACTGTATTGGCAAAATGATTGCAGATCCTTCGAGCACCACTGAAAATGTGTGGTTAAAGTACTGCCGAGTGCTGCCCTTAAACGTGTGATCCGCGACTCCTCGAAGATAAAAGTAAAAAAACAAGCGTGGCGGTTCCAATAACGGCGGTTTCAAATGCCCACTATAATAACGCTCCCTATGCCCACAGTTAATAACAGTGTAATTAACCCCAGATATCAAGTGCGACAGAAAAGGTAATTAAAGTATATGTTTCCTCCCATCGGGGGTTAGGAATTTTCCCTTTAGGGATTCTTTTATTTCAAAATGGAAATGCCCACTTATGGGTGTGAGCAGTTGTTTGATAGGCTACCGCCAAAACTGACTGGTTATGTTAAGAATGCTTGCTTCGTTTATGTTTTTTTATATATTACACGTTTTCATACACTTCAATCATTATATGCTGAGTTAAGGTAGCCTATCTTTCTGGGGGGAAGGGGTTAAACAGTTTATCCATATCAGATTGAAGTGTGTAATCCCCGTCTCTCTTCATTCTCTTCTATTTTTGGGGATTATTGCATGCTTGCGGGGAGGGGTGCGATTTTCCCCGAAATAATAATCGAATAATACCCACGATTTTTGAATATTATTTTTTCGCTTTGGAATGCCCATACCCTACACGTATGATCCTCAATTGGTTTCCTCTGTTGGTTTTGCACAAAATCAATTAAGACTAATCACATAGACGATCACACTAGTTTACACAGCTCTCAGTCTGGTCCGAACACCTGACCCCCCTCAAGAGGACCTCAGATGATGAAACAACCATACCAACTACCAAATTTTTTGCTATAAGTGTTGATTGCATCATATAATAAACATGCTTTTAAGAGTGTTCAACGTCTGTTTTTGATTACGACGTTAATTGTATTTTTTCCATACATTCTGCCATATGTACAATAAATGAACAGTCCAACCACTGATAAGCCCTACAATAAATATTTTTAACAAACTTAATTTTCTGTAAGTTGCGCTTTTAACAAAGAGTTGTATCGTGGAAAAGGCTATGCAAAGACATCTAAATATTGCGATTGATTTATGTTTTTCCTCCAGCATTATTGCCCTTTGATTTCCTGAGGAGATCATATAGGTGTGTTTCCATTACCCTTCAAATTGCACTAATTGAAATTTCGAATTGAAAATACGCCTAATGGAAACGCGTCAATTTCGCAAAAACGCCCATATCGCAAAAAAGTTTTTACGCTCGCAGATGTGGTTTTTTTTTCAAGGCAGTGACAAAAGAAAAAATATGCAAAACTGCCATGGAACATTTTTTCCCCACAGCTGCATTTGACATGTCCACTGGCGTATGTAAAAAGTCCCTATGATCATTCTTAATCCTTACTAATACCCTCCTAGCCCACTTATACTGGCCCGCTCTCCATATAAGTGGCTTTCCCCCTTAATGACATTTAACACTGCCACGTCGCGGTGCATGTGGCTCTGATACGGCCAATGAAGCTGATTACGGCCACTCATGCTTGTGGTTTATTCCACCACGCACGTTTCTGAAGCGGCCTCTGTGCTGCTTCTGTAAATATCATTCATGATGGCGCCCTCCTTGTGAAAAAATTTACCAAAATCTGTTGCCATGACTAATCGCGAGAGGCAAAAGGTTACGTTTTAGTCGCATAACATTGGTTAATTGAAACGCCGTCATTTCGCAATACTTTTTTTTTTTTTTATCGACATTTATAAAATATTGCAAAAGTTTTTGTGCAAATCTGTAATGGAAACGCGCCTATAGACACTGGCAGCTTTAATAGACTGCATTCACACTAATGCACAGATCTATTTCAACATATAAGATGTTTTGTCCTGTTCTGAAAACGTAACTGACTTTGTTTACATCAATTTCGTATCATAAAGGTAGATGCAAGTGCATTTAACCGCAGCCACGATTGAGCTTCAGGACAAACAAACACAAAGCGTACATGAAAGTCTGTCAGTGTGTGAGTTTCGTGCATCTAATACGTACTGCATTCCAAACGGCAGAAATGAAAGCATATCTAAAGTAAAAGACTATAATAACAGTGAGTGGAAGCACTGTCAAGCAGTGCGCACGTGTCTCACAGCGCATATTCTGTGCAATGAAGACCGCCACGTTTGTCTCTAGCACACACACGTGCCATGCGGGAAAAAGCCAAGCTCCGATTTAAAAATAGAGAGTGCATTTTTAATACTCGCGTGACAGCGCGTTTGCTTATGACGTCATAGGCCAGGGGTGGCGAACGTCAGTCCTGGAGAGCAGAGTTTTGCTTCAACCCTAATCAAAAAACACCTGAACAAGCTAATCAAGATCTAAACAGTTACTAGGAAGCTACAGGCAGGTGAGTTTTAATTAGGGTTGGAGCTGTACTCTGCAGGGCTGCGGCTCTCCAGGACCGGAGTTCGCCACCGCTGTCATAGGCTATAATCGATTATGGTCTATTACTGCATTGATGCAGAATCGTCCACGTACGCATCGCGATGCAACGATTAATTTTGACACGCCATATACACCAGCAGCAGTACAAGATGAAACTCTCAAACATCGGAAAAGATGTGAGAACATGATAACGGAAAATATTAACTATATTATTTCAGGATCCATAGACAGAGGCAAAGTCCCTTTAAGACAAGTCATGTAACTCAGTGGCCATCTTTGAAACGCCTCTCGGACATGCAAGTGCAGCTCCTATCTCTTTGAATGGGGGAACATCAAGTTCTCCAAAACTGTTCACTAAGCTTATGATTAAATTTCATATCTGAAATCACAAAAGAAATCTGACAACAACTGTGTCAGAAATGTTGTTTCTTTTCCACAAATAGCGTTACAAAAAGCTTATTTCAGCCAAGCATGCGCAGTCCTAAGCCCATGTCTCATCTCAGGCAGCTCGGATTTCAAAACGCCATTGCCTAGCATCCATCTGCATCAGCACATCACATGTCCCACCAGAGACAGTAATATATTGGATCACTGTTACACAACAATAAAGGATGCATATCACTCTGTCCCACGCGGAGCATTTGGGCTCTCTGATCACTGTCTAGTTCATTTTATAATGTCCTACAGGCAGAAACTGATATCAGCTAAACCTGTTTTAAGGACTGTTGAAAGATGGACTAATGAAGCAGAGCGGGATTTACAAGCCTGTTTTGACCTCACTGATTGGAGTGTTCAGCTACTGCCACTGATCTGGACGAGCTCACAGAGACTATAACATCTTATATAATTTTCTGTGAAGATTTTCCGTCCTAACCAGAACTCTCCTACTGTACAACAACGACCAACCAGGGTTCACTGCAAACCAAAAAAGTTGACAATGTCTTGTATAAACAGGCCATATACACACTGGAAAAGGAGATCAGAGGGGCAAAGAGGAATTATTCTGAAAAACTAAGGACTCACAAGTTCACTTACAGCGACTCCGCATCAGTGTGGAAAAGCCTGAAAGACATTACAAACTACAAGACACCATCCCCCAGAACAGTGGAGAATCAACAACTGGCAGACGAACTGAATGAGTTCTACTGCAGGTTTGAAAAAACACCCCACACACCTCTCCACACAACCATTCACACCATTCACACATCCTGCAACCCCCCTCTCCCCCCATCTCCTCTCCCCCCACACCCACCACCTGCACCTCAAATCAGTGAAGAAAATATGTGTGCCAGGTCTTTCGGAAGCAGAAAAGGAAAAAAGCACCAGGCCCGGATTGTGTTACACCAGCCTGTCTGAAAACATGTGCTGACCAACTGGCCCCATCTTCACACAGATCTTCAACAGATCACTGTAGCTGTGCGAAGTCCCTTCATAAATAAAACATTCCAAATGCGCCACATCATCACACCATAACCCACAGAACATGTCCAAAATTATAGGACTAAATGACTTCAGGCCTGTGGCTCTAACGTCTGTGGGCATGAAGTCTTTTGAAAAACGGGTGCTGGCCCACCTTAAGGACATTACTGGACCCTTGCTGGATCCGCTTCAGTTTGCCTACAGAGCAAACAGTCTGTGGACGATGCAGTAAACATGGAACTGCATTATGTTCTGCAACATCTAGAAAGACCAGGGACTTATGTGATGATCCTGTTCGTGGACTTCAGCTCAGCATTTAACACTATCATCCCAAACCTCCTACTGCCCAAACTAACTCAGCTCTCCGTGCCCACCTCCGTCTGTCAGTGGATCATCAGCTTCCTGACAGACAGGCATCAGCTAGTGAGGCTGGGAAAATACACTTCCAGCACCCGTACGATCAGCACTGGTTCTCCTCAGGGTTGTGTTCTCTCTCCATTGCTCTTCTCCCTGTACACCAATGACTGTACATCTAAAGACCCCTCTGTCAAGCTCCTGAAGTTTGCAGACTACACCACACTCATCGGCCTCATTCAGGACGGTTACGAGTCTGCTTACAGACAGGAGGTTTAAGAGCTGGCTGTCTGGTGCAGTCTTATCAACCTGGAATTTAACACGCTCAAAACTGTGGAAATGATCAGATGACTTCAAGAGAAACCCCCCTGCTCTCCCTCAACTCACCATCATGAACAGCACTGTTAATGACAGTGGAGACATTCAGGTTCCTGGCACCACTATCTCTCAGGACTTGAATTGGGACACTCACATTGACTCCATTGTTATAAAGGCCCAGCAGAGGTTGTACTTCCAGCTGAGGAAGTTCAACCTGGCACAGGAGCTGCTGATACAGTTTTACTCTGCAGTCATTGAATCCGTCCTGTGCACTTCTATAGCTTTCTGGTTCAGCTCAGCTACCAAATCTGTCCTCAGAAGACTACAGAGGGTAGTCCCGACTGCTGAGCGAATCATTGGTACAACCCCCCCTTCTCTCCAAGAACTGTACTCATCCAGAGTGATCAAAAGGGCTGGCAAAATCACTCTGGATCCCTCACATCCAAGCCATCTTCTTTTTGAACTTTTGCCATCTGGTCGACGCTACAGAGCTCTGAGCACCAGAACGGCCAGACACAGGAACATTTTCTTCCCTCAGGCCATCCATCTCATGAACCCTTAACAATAACTGTGGAACACACATTATTCATTCACTCATACACTTATTTATCTAACACACACACTTAGTCTACACCTCAAATTTGCACATAATATACCTGTACATACAAAATTGTCTATTGTAATATACCTGCATATACAATTGTCAATTTCTATATTGTTATTCCTTATTTACTTGTTCTATTTTTTATTATTCTTTTATTATCTGTGTTTTTGTTCTGTCGCTGTCATTCTGTTGCACTGCGAAAGCTTCTGTCATGAAAACAAATTCCTCGTATGTGAAAACATACCTGGCACTAAAGCTCATTCTGATTCTGATTCAGAAGGCGGGGCGTCCTGCGATTGAGCAGCCATATTGAGCATTGCATTTTTCCCATTCAAAACTATACGAGTGACATGTCTTGGGTATTCTATAGTCTTTGACAGAGGTTATGGGCATCAAAACTTTTCAAGTCACAGAAGATTCAAAATCTGGGTATTTCAGCTCATGCATAAATCAATAATTAACACATTTGTAATTTAATATGTGGGGGTAGTTAAAATAGGGTCCACTGCATTACACATGCGCTCAGGAGTGCTGCCACCAACACAAACCACTGTTTACTCACCCTGTTGCACACATACCTTGTATTTTTATGATTTCTGTGATGCTTCACTAGAGGGCATGCTTTTTATGGTTTGTGGTTTATGGTTTGTCATGTAAAATTCTCTTTTAAAATGTAAAACCGTGTGGTGTGGGTAGGGCTTCCTGCTCGACGCCACATAAATGCAAAATCTGATGTTTATATTACATTTAGACATTTAGCAAACGCTTTTATACAAACGACTTACAATATAGGAACAATATAAGCAACACTATTGGGAAATAAGAGAGAAGAGGAGAAATGCAAAGAGATTTGTTTTCTTGGTATGAGAGGGTAAATTACAATTATTAATAATAATCATCTTTTTTATTAATCATTATATTTTTAATATATCTATTTACAATTCTACCACATTAACCAACTAGTACAGTCAGTTATGTTGATGTTTTTAATGTTTGTTTTTGTTGACACTGTATATTATCTATGGGTTTTGTTATCATAGCAGGGTATTGCTTGTTTACACTGAAAGCACATTTAATATATTTTTGTAAATTCATATTTATAATAAAAACAACTGTGCTGAATATACAGTAGCCTATGTTTCCAATGGTTTTTTTTTTTTAATAAAGCATATGTGCATTACAAGTTATTGGCTACACAACAACACCATGTTCATCGTATAAAAAATAAAAAATAAAATGCAATGTTGGTGTAAGGTCACTGGGAGGCACTACAGACTTAATTATACACCATGCTGTCTTCCCCTGTTTGGCTGATGCTTTACATCATCAAAGGTGTCTTTTACTTGTAAATAGTAGGTTGGTCCATCTCAAACTCTTTAGTCTTAGTTGGATTTCAAAATAAGAAACATATATCTAATATACCACATTTAAGCACTTTGTAAAGGTACTGCCTGACCACTTTCATAATGCAAAAAAGTATAAAGTATTTTTAGCGCTGACAAGCATTGCACAGACTGATTAATCTGTTCTCATAAACCTAACTAAATTGTCTAAATAAACATAGTTTGTTATGATAACTCTCCCTAGTTTATTTATTTGTCATTAAATTGAAGCTGTATACAAATATGCCACACCTGTATGATCGCATAAGATGCTTGTCTGCTCTGGACATATAAAATAATATTCTAATCATCGTGCATCATTTTCTGAGTATACAAAAATTAAAAATAAATCGACTAACATCGGACTATTTTTCTCAGCACTGACTAGGAAGTTAATCATTCTTGCAATAAATTTAAACCTAACATTTTTTGTGTGTGTGATAATTACCCATATCAATCATAAACTTATTCTTTCAGATTTAATTTTTCCAGTATTAAAATGCTATAAATATGGCAAAGAATAAAAAGAAAGGGGAAACATTTTTTGAGGGGCGGTATAGTGTGTGAGTTTGGGTTAGTCTGTAGTAATTATAATTAGCTTTATATAAAACAATAGAAGTATGTCCTCATTTAGCCAAGTAGCTATGTATGTTCGTGTGTGAGTGAGTAAGTGAATGTTTTCGTTGGGTTGACAGATAATAGATCTAAGTCAGGGCCATCTAAACTAGTTGTTTGCTTTTTTTGGACATTAATGTATGTGGTTCAACCATAGATCCTCCCTATTGTCTGCTTTTGATCGGGTTTTGATTAATCAGGAAGTTTATCTTTTTTTTTTTTTTAAAGAGTTGAATTACTGGTTGTGGCAGAGTCATTTCCATTTCACAGGTGAGGTGAATCAACTTGAAATATCTTTTAAATGATTTTTCTGTGTCATTACTATTATTTTTAGGACATGTTCAACAAATATCAACAGACAAAGTTATTAAAAGAAATAATTATTTTCAATTCGATATTAGTTCAATATATAATTTTCAAAAGCTTGGATAGCATCTCTTGACACTATGTCCAGATACACTGCTTAAAATAGCATCAAATAAAATATAAATATTAGATGAACACTTCTAGGGATTAAAAATTAGGGATATTGCCTTGGCAACTAACTGAAACAAGTTAGTTGAACTACTAGAATTACTAAAATTTAGTAAAAGTAAAAATTAAATAGAGCTATATATTAAGATAAAAAAAAAAACGAATAAAAATAATAACTGCAATATAAAAATGAAACAGAAACATAGTAAATGCAACTGAAGGTGAACAGGATGACTTTTTGTCGAATTTGTCGAGTAGAAAAGTTAACAGGTTCATCACATTGACATGAAAAAGTAAAATTCAGAAGTAATTAAAATTTCAATTTCAAAAAGCCAGAAGCTAAAGCAATACCAGACTATGTGACATTCTAGGTGGTCATAGTTATGGTTCATTTTAGTTTTTAAAAATGATTTAGTATATTAAATTGAATGGTTTGGGACATACAGTATGTTCACTCCTTTCAGCTGCTTATCATTTCATCCAAGGCTTTTACTCAAAAAAAAAAATAAAAAATAGACCAGAGAAACAGCATTTTCCCCGATCAGCAAGGCAGAAAATACCGGTCTATGTGAGTAATTCCCAGGTTTGCTAGAATGGTGTGCTGTAAAACCTCTCCGAGACACGCATCCCTTCAAACCAACCCATCAGCTGCATAAAGGCAACCACAGAACTGATCTAAGATCGGTTTTTAAGTGCAAAAGTACAGTTCACCTTCCTCCTGTCTGGAGCCAGGCCAATAGTAATGAGGCAGAGCACAGGGGCGTGGATGTGATAAAACAGGCAAAACAGCTATATCTCTGCGTTTCTCAGAGATACGACATACTTCAGAGAATGAATACAACAGAATATCAGAAAAAGACAAACTTGATTCATAAATAAGTATTTATTTTTATTACTTTACAGGATACAATAGACTAAAAACTATTCAGTTTGGGTAAGAGGATGATGTTAAATACTTTTACACATCACAACATACTGTTTTCTCAGTGCACTTTGCTTACACACATACACATACATATATATACACACACACACACACACACACACACACACACACAACACAGCAGAGATGTCTATTTCTTCTTGAACTTGCCTTCATTTCATTTTTTGTAAGTAAGACTGCTAAAGGAAAATAACAAGGTATAATGTAAACATTTCCTGATACACAAACTGGTCAAATAAAGGGTAAAAACCATGGCATCAAATGAGTTCAAAATCTTGTGAGGTGGAAAGCTGCACTTGACCTTAGAGCTTCCAAACAGCATGTTTTTAGTCTTACTTTCCCCCTTTTTAAATTGCATGGCACTTGCTACATTTACTGAGTTATCACGATGGTTCTGGAAACAGTATAGAATAATAAAACATCTCATTCACCAGCTGCCAGCAGCCAAAGTCTCTGGTGCCCACACCCACTGTAATCACGTCTAACAGGAATGCACATACAGTAACAGGAAGATCAGTATGTGTGAGCTCAGCCAAATGCACCACACATGGACTTTAACTCCACGTAGCTCTTAAAAATCGGTCGAAGATGCGTTTTCATTGAGGAAGTGTTAATGACTGACTGTTTCGAATGGGCAAAACAAAGAAATTTAGATCAGGGTCAACCGTTTCCTCGTACGGACCTGTGTATGTCAAAGAAATTGTATTTGTTGAGTCTTTGTATTCCACAGTTGGGTATTTAAGAAGAAGCAGAACTATAATGGGAGGTAGTACTTGAGAAAAACCTATCACAGACAATGGCTCACAGCTTCACGTGGAGACAGCACTTTAAAAGAGGAGAGAAACTCATTCACAGGTTTTATAAGTATTGCTTTTTGGGCAACAAAAGAACACACTACACCTCAGCAAGAAGCCAGGGATCGGAAATACTCCGTTCATTTAGAGGGCAACATTTCAGCTGCCGTTTTAAGCAGCTTATGAAAGCTTAAAAGCAGTGCCAAAACTGGGCAAATGTAACGCACTCAGCTCTCGAATCACTCACACACACACACAACTTAGAACAGAAAAGCAATACTTAGCCTGTTCCTATGTAACACACAATCAAGACTAGAAATTGTACAGAGAGGCCTCATGAACAAAAGCACAGAAAAGAGTGTCCTGACAAAAGCTGAGAGCAATAGTCCAACAGAAGAACAGCAAAATAGTGTGCATGTGTCAGATTGCGTGCTTGCATGCAGTATGCAATGCAATAAGATGGAATACCCTTCACTTAAAATGCCGGCCGCGAAAAAGTCGGGCCGATTTTATACTTCATATATGGTAGACGACACAAACATAAAGAAGCATTTACTGACCCTATGTCCCTATGATCAGACGAACATGCTCAACCACATGTTCCGAGACATAAAAATAATCTTCAATGCGATATAAAATGAGACTACGAAAATTTACAACACTGAATGGAGGTACCAGACCAGCTAATACCAAACAACTGCACCATCATTTCAACACTTACATTTCACATAGCAATGAAATAAAAAAAAACATCAAAATAGTTTCCGAGCTTGCTCTAAGAGAACTGTTAGAACTGTTTCCAAAACAAGAGAGATCCCAGTAACTGCAATTCATACGTAACTCGCTCGGAGCGCTAGAGCAAAGCTGCGACAAAGCAGCGGAAAAAGTCTTGGGGGTCGAACATGCCCCGTTTTTTTCATACCAAGTCTATTGGGTGCATCGTTTTCCTTTTGCTTTGACAGTCCCAGTCCGAACTCGAATCCGAGGCATCCGTGCCTCGACTCGCTGTGCTGTCCGTTAAATACTTCTCATGTTTGTCCAGGTACGACGGACGTTGCGGCAAAAGGAAGTAGTGTGTGGTGCTTGCTTTCCTGCCGTTCTCCATGACGGGCAGAATGCACGGGGAACCTTCACTATTCTGTCGTTGCAGGCCACGACTGACATATTTAGGGTCCGGGGCAAAGCTCTGCGTTGGGGGCATGATCCCATTGAGGTACACAGGAAGGCTCTTTGGGCTCGGGGTGCGGGAACTACCGCCAGATAAAGGTTCTCTAGGAGGTACTTTCGGAGGTCGGTCATCGTCGCTGTTGGCTCCCGATGAGACTTCGGCTGACCAGCGGCGGTAGTCTCCAGTCTTGATTGGTCGTGGGGGAATAGGAACTCTGGGAGGAACTTCCGGTTTATCCAGGCCTTGCATGTTTCGGTGGTGACTGGACAGCCGGAAGGAGGTGGGTTTGTTGAAGCAGCCAGCGGGGCCAGAATGGGAACGCCGCAGCTTCCTTTGTGTACGTTCCTGTTGTCGGAGGCAGTTTTGCTGCTGCTGTTGCTGCTGCTGTTGGTAGTGGTGGTCGCGGAGCTCCTGTTCCCTCTGCTGGGTTTCCCGCTCCTGCCTCGGCTTTTGCGGCTGCGGCTGCGTCTGCGGCTTCTGCAGGGATGTTGGACCTTCAAAGTATGCGTAGTTAATCTGTCCACAGCCCCTGAAACTCCTTCGACTGGGCATTCCATAGCGGAAAGAAGAGTGTTTTGAGCAAGATTCGGAAACTAGGCAGCGATTGTCATCTCCATTAAAGAACTCTACCTCACTGTCTATAGCCTGATCCGGGGAAAGCTCTGCTGAACCGGGAATTGGGGGAAGGGGTTTGGTGACTCGGCTGGGCGTCTGGGGAGGACTGATGCGGTCAGATACCGTTAGACGTTGAAAGCAGGGAACCACTTGGTCGTCTTCGGCAGAGCTGGACGTGAAAGGGTCCGTGTGCAAGGTGAGTTGGGAAGGTCTGGGCTTTTTGGGGGGCAAGGGCTGGCCTCCTGGGCTGTTTGGTGACTGAAGAGGAGTCCGCTGTTCTGTTTGAACAGGAAGGTAGAAGAGAATGAGTATTTAGCAGTTTTTAAGATCTAAATTAATAAATAGTTATTTTATACAAATTATGAAACCTAAAAACCTGATTACCATCAATGTAAATGAGGTCGCTGCAAGTGGAACAGAAATTGCACTTCACCTTTAAGCTTATGACTTTCTCCAACAGTATTAAACACCATTTACATTACATTTGGCACACGCTTTTATCCAAAGCATCAGATTTTATTAGTTTGTGCATTCCCTAGAAATCGAACCCACCATGTTCTACTGTTTGAGCCACATACACTTCAATGCATTATTACAACTTTGATTCATCCAATGACAACATTGTTTTCTTATCTTTCTCTAGTATTCAGTACATGAGTTTAAGGAACTGTTAAACACCATTATTTACTCATTCAAGTCACTGCAAACCCATATGCTATTTTTGCAGATAATTCTGCAGTTCTTTCCGTAAACAGACCGTTCATAATGACCACTTCTTTCAGTCTCCAAAAAGAAGGGAAAAAATGCAATATAAAATATCACATATACTATATTTCACTAAATTAGCCTTCTGAAGACATACAACAACTTTATGTGAGAAACAGACTGAAATTTAATGTGTAGTTGAAAACCTTCCCATCCGCTAAATAAAAAATAGTGCATGTTGTAAAGTCTATTTTTAAAGGGGTTTTTTTTGTTGCTGTTTGGTACTTTTGTCCATGGCCACTCTGAATTGTGACTAAATGTAAAGAAAGATGCTTTAAATCACACCATACAAGTTTGGAATGAGGGTGAGTAAATTTGAGTGAACTTTTCATAATGATGAAATTTATGTTGTAATGCTACTTACTTTCCGCTCCTGAGAATGATGGCAGCACCTGTTGCTGGGACTGAATGTCATAATCCATAGAAGAATCAATGGTGAAGTATAATCTGTATATTAAGAACAGGAGAGCTAATCAGACAAAATCCGAGGTTCATTAACATCATATGAACCATGTTAACATCACAGACCATTTCCGGTTTTTCTGCTCAGTCATGCAGAGCATGTCCAGGGACTTGTAAAACTAATCCATGTTCAACACGAGAAAAACACACTTGTGCTTTTAGTGTTGCACTCACTTGTGTAGATCATGGTATTTCCAAGAGGGCTTAGCTCCGGCCATGCTATGCCAATGGCTGTCCCGCAGGAATAGGCTTTGCACGGGTAAACGGATCTCCTGGGCAGTCAAGCCTGCAGTGGACATGCTCCAGCTGCAGTCGGTTCGCATTCAGGCCAGGAAATGCTCCTCC
This sequence comes from Sinocyclocheilus anophthalmus, assembly GCA_018155175.1. NCBI lineage: Eukaryota > Metazoa > Chordata > Actinopteri > Cypriniformes > Cyprinidae > Sinocyclocheilus > Sinocyclocheilus anophthalmus. The sequence continues at coordinate 309,946 of JADLZN010010908.1, forward strand.
CGCCAAGCTGGCAGCTGCTGGCCTATACCTGAAACACAGCCATGAGAAGACAAGAACATAAATCTCAGTAATATCTCAAGTGTTTCTCAAAAGCAGCAATAAGACTAAATAAAGAACAAATACGGAAGCCTCCTGCTTCTCAAATTTTCTTTCTTACTGAGAAAAGGACCTTTGTATTTTCACACGTCTTATCTGGAATTTCAGAACAGATCTTACACTGAACTCACAATACAAACCAATAGGAAAAAAACCAAATGAGATATTTCTATCGAAGCAAATTGAGACTGAGTAAAAAGCCATAGGAATCTTGCAAGTTGAGATACCTTCTGAAACTCAAATCTGCAATCAAAACTGATTCACTTTTATTATATAACTCTTTACTGTACATCAACTACACTTAAAAAAAAGTAAATTTCACAATTACAAATAATAATAATTCCTTACATTTATATAGCGCTTTTCTGGGCACTCAAAGCGCTTTACATAGAAGGGGGAATCTCCTCAACCACCACCAGTGTGCAGCAACCACCTGGATGATGCGACGGCAGCCATATTGCGCCAGAACGCCCACCACACACCAGCTTATTGGTGGAGAGGAGACAGAGTGATGAAGCCAATCAGCAGATATGGGGATGGTTAGGAGGCCATGATGGTCAGAGGCCAATGGGCAAATTTGGCCAGGATGCCGGGGTTACACCCCTACTCTTTTTCGAAAGACATCCTGGGATTTTTTATGACCACAGAGAGTCAGACCTCGGTTTAACGTATCATGGGAAGACAAAGAAAGGCAATGTGAAATTTTGAAGTATTAAAGGGTTAGTTCACCCAAAAATGAAAATTCTGTCATTAATTATAACCCTCATGTCGTTTCAAACCCGTAAGACCTTCGTTCATCTTCGGAACACAAATTAAGATATTTTTGATGGAATCTGAGAGCTGTCTTACCTTGCATAGACAGCAATACAACTGAAATGTTCCCAAGTCCAGAGACGTAGCAAGGAGATCTGTAAAATAATCCATGTGACATCAGGGGTTTAACTATAATTTTACGAAGCAACGAGAATACTGTGTGCGCACAATAAAAAAAAAAAAAAAAAAAAAAAAACCTTTATTCAACAATTAGTCTACTTCACGTCACCCTGTAGCACCATTTTGGAGAATATCCGCTGAATGCAAACAGCGTATGTTGTTCTGTGTAAGCCGCCGTAACACATTTCAGTGTATTGCTGTGTCCTCCCTCCCCTATGCAGGGTCAGACAGCGCTCAGATTCCATCAAAAAATATCTTAATTTGTGTCCGAAGATGAACGAAGGTCTTACGGATTTAGAACGACATGAAGGTAATTAAATGGACAGATATTTCATTGTTTGGGTTTTTGAACTATCCCTTTAAGAAAGACATATTTCAATAATTTGTGCCTTATTTACAAGTTATTTAGTATTTGGTCTTATTTGTGTCTATTTTAATTTCTTCAAGGAATTTTAAGAGAAACGCCCAAGATAAAGTCAATACTAGACAGAAATACAACCAAGAGATTTAAAGGTGGGGTAAGCGATTTTTCAAAAAACGCTTTAGAAAATTGATTCGGGTCGAGTAGCAAAACAAACTTGTAGCCAATCAGCAGTAAGTGGCGTGTCTACTCATGATGCGGAGGAGAGAGAGTTCAGTGCACAGAGACATTATCCGAGCGACAGAAAGATAGAGATGGCTGATAAAAATCAAAAGAGGAAAACGTCTGCGGAACAAAAGAACGCTTAAGGCAATAAGTTAGGAACCACCCCCCCCCCCTCTTATAAATAGCGGTTCAGCTTTCCAGCGCTGGAGAGAACTCAAGGAGCGGAAGGCCTGCGATCGGACGCAGAGGTTGCTTTGTTTCTTCTCGATTGGTGAGTAACACGGTGTCTGCGCCGCAACAGCTAAAGTCTGTCTAGTACACTGGACGCGACAAAGCGACCGTTGAAAATCATTTGAAATTTGTGTCAATACGTCATAAATAGAACGCAGCAGCAGCAGTTTTCTGTCTAGGATTTGTCGTGTAGACCATAGATATGTATATATATCTATGGTGTAGACAGCATCACTGATTATAATGAGTCCTATTGTATTTTGTTAGCACGTAGCACTCGCGTCCGGTGTAGACACGGTGTAACATTGGTTTTGCTTTGTTTCACTCACAGAACTAATCGTTGCCTGGGTTGCGTACGTATGTGTGGGGCGGAGCTATCAAAATAGGCACGAGACCCTTTTGGGGTAGGGGCGTGTTTGTTTTGGTGATTTCAAATGTTAACATTGGCTACCAGAAATCGCTTACCCCACCTTTAAGCTATGAAAGAGCAACGTTTGAACGGTGAAATTTTATCATTACCTCTATTATGACCATATGAACATTCAAACATAACTGAGATAATTGCAATGGTTTTGGGGTTGTTGTGGAAGAACTGAGACATTGTCTAGTTGTTTATGGAGCAGTGAACCCTGGGCTATCAGCACACCATCCAATGCACCTCCCCCTCGAGTCCCCTCGCTTTGCAATGCAGTCAGCCATGTGCACGGGACTCCAGTAGAGCTCTTTCAGAAAAGAACATTGAGCAACATTCTGCTGAGCTTCACAGCCTGTGGTATGACAAGCGCTCAGTTTGACAGCACTAAACGACACTTATGCCCCCAAAGCCCCGAGGATAGTGCCAAACCGAATGCTCTCTTAGATGTCACACATACAAAACAGTACAAACCGCAAAAGACTCAATCCAGTCTTGTAGGATGCATTGACAGCATACAATTTATCACTTTGCTGCATTCTATGAAATACTGTGTAATTTTGTCTGCAAGCACGACTTTCTGAGAGTCTCGTGCAAATGCTTTCCTCACAGAGGAAGCCATGTAATATCAAACAGTGTATGCAAATGAGTCTCAAATTTCATGCCTTGGGAACACAACTTATGTTTGAAGGAACTTGTATCTAGTGTTACTCTTTGGTGTAACACTAGAGATGGTCTAAAGCAGTTGCTTCTAGAGTAGAAAACGTTTTTCGCTCTTTGAGAAACCAGCTGTACACCCCTGAGAACGTGAAGAGTGATGGACCTGGAGGCAAGGTTCATCCTGGTTTTAGCTTACAAACACATATCACGCTCACAAGCTATCAAATCACCAACATTACGACAGTCTTCCAGAGATACAAACAAGTCATGTACCCTATTAAACGGCAATTAGCATTTTATAGAAAATTTTATTGCAGGGCTTTTTTTGCAAGCAACAGACACAACGCATAAGCATGGTTCAATGCATTTCTGCAGAACTCAGTGGGATATGCAACAGGTGCATTCATGGGATATTGCAATTGAATCAATATCACACATTTTGCAGATTGTTTGTGATGCAGAGTAAAATCTAGTCAAAGAAAGCAATGCAATGCCATTTCATAAAAGGGTATGTGATCAAACCAGGTCAGTTGGTTCAACAGGGACGTGCATTTCTTTCTACCATCCCTGATCCGGTTCACAAATGCAAGCAGTCATGCATCCTGAAAGCTTTGGACCTTGGATACGGTCACTATGAGCACACAATGCAACCTGATCTGTGATAAAGAACCCCACGGGACAAGCGCTTCCTCTCACAACAGGTGCAAGACGGGCAGACTTCCTAGTGTCCGGCACAGACATTTCTCAATGCCTTCGGGAAGACAATGCCAATGTGTTGCAAAGACGTTAAGTAAACAAAGCATAGCAAATGTGCTCGGTGTGGCGTAAACCCCATGAAACATTCTATAAAACACTATCAGATGAACATTTATTCATTCTAACCTTTTTTACATTTAAATCGGAGATCTCAGAACCAAATCCGTACATTTGGCTGCATTGTGCAAGTCAGGAACATGTCACTACTCACTCCTAAAATCACAAGACAACAAAGCTTATTTTAGCACTATTCAAATTGAGATTTTGTTTATGATGAATAACCACATTTATTCATGAATTCAGCATAAGGGCCACATACAAGAACTGCAATGATATAGCATTACAGTAAATATACTGTAAAGTTTATATACCGTTTATGCATGATCAAGTTGTCACTTTTTTATAGCGCTTTATACAATAAAGACTGATTCAAAGCAGCTTCACAGTATTAGAGTCAATGATGCAAACTTCATTAAACATGCAAAAAATCTCCATAAGCTCTATTAAGACAATAGTGTCATTTCATTATGTCTTTAGAATTGGATTACAAATGTGCTTAATTGTCAAAGTGATGTAGATAATGGCAATAGTTCTAAAAATAGGCTTTATTTTCTTCATGCATAAGAACTATAATTTCTTAACTTTGCAATGAAATGTTCTTGACAGACAAACCCCAAAACACAGGGCACTTCACAAGTGTAGGCTATACAACAATTGTAAAAAAAAATATTTCGAAAAGAGGTCCAGCAGTAAAGTGTAGAGTCATTGTGCATGGCCTCAAATTACCAAATATCTGCGTCCTGACAAACCAATGATATGACACTGTGAGAAGGTATGAAGGAGAGACAGTCGCGCGCGTTCACACCCCGCTCTTGTCACCTCCGCCGCGGTTTCCTAGCAACCATACCCGCTCTACCTGTCCGCTTCCGCAAAGGGATGAGTCACTAACACTCGATCACACCTGACGAAACACACCTTATACACTTCTTGAAGTAAGAAAAAAAAAGACTGATGTTTCACGAAATGAAGCAACATGTGTTAACGTCACATATTGTGACACTATCATGCGTGGTTGTCAGATGATCATCATCATAACAAAAATCTGTAAAATAAATAAATTAAATATAATTAAAAATATTTATTAAATCGTTTAGCAATATTCCTGCCAATTCCCTCCTATACACACACACACAGAGAGAGAGAGAGAGACACACACAGAAGACCACACAAACACAGACAATGCGACATAACGCAGTAAAATTCACCTTAATCTCGACAGATTCTCGGGTTCCGGTGTTAAATGTTCTAATTGCCGTAATGATCCCGTTCGCCCGTTGGAAAGCTTTACGTGGAGCCTATTAGATGCTAGAGGACGGTCATTAAAAGCACTTGAGAGGTTTGTCTCCAACGCGGTCTTTGTTTGTGCGCGCCGGTTGCTTTAAATGCCCTCAATGTAGTCAGAGGCGCGCAAGGCCCCGACCTTCAGGCGGGATTTAAAGACACAGTTGCGCCGTTGCTGTCATCTGTGAGCGTGCTCTGCAGTATGTTACCTTATGTGTTGTGGCATTTGTTTGCTCTGACATGTTTTATATTGAAATACATATGCAGTTTAAAAAAAAAAATGTATATATATATGATATGATATATAAAATACACACAGCCACACCACACACCCTGTTTCACTGTGAATGAGGCCTGTTTTTAGGGAATGGTTTTGGAATTGATGGTATTTTTTCTAAACGTCAAACCCCTCAAACTTGCTGATTTCAGTATAGCCTATTTAAAGCAAACCATGAGACATAGTGAGGAGAAATGCCCTCATCATTGCATTTTCATGTTTCACTATACATTTTTAATTGCATTGTCGAAAAAAATAAAAACTGTTAGCATTTCAATGTGTAGCTTAATTGTCATCCACAGAGACAACAAATAAGAATTAGAACATTTTTCACGGATACAATAATACAAATAATCACAATAATTACACAATATAATCAAAATAGTAACAATATAAGGAACTTGATGTCATATTTAATGATACTTTTTTCATTAAAACAGCACACATCCACTACTCGACTACAGTTATCAAAAATGCATTTCTATACTTAAAGAATTTCGACTATAGCGCATACATCAAACTTTCCAGTTTTATTCCTATTTATATTCTGAAGGTTTTTACTGAGGAGTTTGTTCGTGCTATCGCTATGCCTGGTTTTATTTTATTACTAAAAATCATGGGTGAAACAGTGAAAGTTCAGATTGTGAAGGGCCATATAACCTTTTGTTCTAAATGAGCTATTTTTTCAGGCTCCTTGGTAGGTTTCGTCATTTCACTTTGAAATAGCAATGAGATAGGTCTTGGAATAGGAGCCTGTGAAAAATGCTAATTTTAGATGAAAATTCCAGATGGCACTTAGAGGCTTTTGCATCTGAACTCTTCGTGTATTTTTTTTTTGCCTGGCTGTTGGCAGAATAGAATTTGATAGAATAGAATAGTTGAAAAATAGAACTCAGATTATTAGCCTGAACATTTTCAGTGTTCCCTGTATAGAAACTTTATTTTTCCCAAAGCAAAGTGCTATTAAAACTGAAATCCCCCTTTTCCTCTCTATTATTAAAAACACAAAACTGAATCAGAAACCGATTATTTGGGGTTTATTTCAGAGCCGTGGTTTAAACAAACTTGTGCATTTGAAATATTAAATATAAAACTATAGTGTATTTTAAAATGTGGCTTTGGGGCAGACATCACAGCAAACAAACATTAGGTACCTGAAACCAGACAGGCCGCTGACAGGCATGAGAGTCCAGAGTCAAGAATTTAATCTGAACAGACAGACAAGACCATACAAGGCTAAAGAACCTCAATGAGAAGTGCAAAGAGAGACATTTAATGCACAGAATGAAGAAATAAGGGTCCACAGCCCGGTGAATCCACAGAGACAGTCTGACAGACATAAAGGTGGCTCCATTGCTGATAAGAAAGCACGCACAGCGAACACTGTAATGTTTTACTGCTACATTATATTTACAAGCCTGTCGAGATGGAGCCCATATTGTCTGCAAGCTAGATGGATATGGGTGATGTCTCTTCATTATGATCTGTGCAGGGCTAGACAACAGCTGTTGTATATCATATATAATACACCTCTGATTCAGTCTTATCCAGATGCCCAGGTGGATGTGAGATAATGAGATCTCATCCCGATGTGTATGCATGTTTACAGTAGGATTTTAGTCGGGTCGCAGGTCTGCTGTGGACAGTGAAAACTCAAAGCTAAATGCAAATAATAAAATGCAGCTTACATAACTATGCATTCCTTCCAAAACATGCAAGCCCTCCAAATCAAACTTGCATTTTGGTGCAAATTCATGTGCTACTTATATAACATGCCCTTATCCACAAAAAAACATTAAGAAAACTATTTAAGATCACAGAAAATGCAACCCAGGCTACATTTAATACAAGCTACAATTATGACAAACATAATGCAGAAGACATTTATGTTTTTGTTTTGTTTTTAAAAATTTTTTTTTGCCTTTTCTTGTTGATGTCAAAAGCTGTGGGTCCAATCAAACTCTATTGCATTTCGGTGCAAATCCATCTGAAATTAGACAGGCTGATATGGACAAATTGAGTGACATGCCCCTCATTTTCAAACACAATGAAGAAAAATACTTAGGAAAATAGAAAATGCATCTCAGACTGCATTAAATACAAGCTACAATCAGGGCAAGCATGGTTTTTTCCCACAGTGTGATTTTATTTTAAAGACTTTTTTTAACAGTGTTGTACTTTTTTTGTTCAGTGAGCTGCACTGTAATCAATCAATTCTACAAATACTTTTAAAGTGCTAAATAAAATCTGTCCGCTCACTCCATGCCATAAGACTATTGTAACGTGCACACTAAGGGTGAAGCTTTACCACAATACCACACAAAAAAAAAACTCAAAGTACTAAACAAGCAGAGCTGAGAGGCAGGAACGCAGCAGGAACAAAATGTGCTTGTGTTACAGTGTTGCAAATCTCTGTGTCTGGCCTTGGCCCCCCGAACCCAACAGGCTTATCATCCGATATTTGGCCGTGGATGAGCCGACTCACTTTAATCCCCTTATAATTTCAAGAACATTCCACACATTCCAGCAGGCCAGTCGTGGCCAGCAGGACAGCGAACAAAATGTTGATTTTTGACATTGTACTAGTGGCGATTCACACAAAGGTGAACATGCACGCATTAATCGATAACTGTGCACTGGGTTTGTGTGTAAATGTGTATGCAATTGTCATGCAACAGCATGCATTTACAAGGATTAGAAGCTATTTAATTTGTCTATACATTAACCCAGCCAAGTCACAGTTTTGTCCACCTGAAATTACTTTCCAACAGGATGCATTGCCACTTAAATGAAAGTCTGTTTCTGTGTCATTCGATGTACCTCATTTTGCAATCAGGTGTGGAGACAGAACTGAGCTGATCTGAGCTCAGATTGCCTTGTGTTGATAGAAACACGGCCATGAACTTTCCACTATTGCCAGATCCCTCCCAACTCCCGCTTCTTGTACACACACACCATACACACACATAGACATTCAACCACTCTAGTGTTGATATGATGTCATCGTACGCACACATAGGAAGTGCCTTATAAAGTCAGGCAGTCATGCACCTTTGGAGCAGAAAGGGTCCCCTAACCAGGCTTGAAGGAACACCTGCTTGAAATGTTTGAATAACACGATAACATCAAAGTAGGGTTGGATACGCATAAGGAATACTGATCTGGATTTAAAAGATTTTAAAGGCAAAACATGTTGAAGTTTGGTGAAGCTGAAGCTGATGAAGCTGGAATAATGTTAGAAAGGAAAGAAACAGGATATTCAGTGAGAAAAAAGACTGATTGGATTGTGAATATATGAAAATTATATGAAAAATGTGACGTAGTTGTAAGGAGACGAAAAACGAACCCCCATGTTTTTCAGAAAAAAATACAAAAGAACAGCAGGCGGGGGGGAAAGGGGAGGAAACAGGGGGAATGGATTGGGGGGGGGAAACAAAATTATTATTTCTTTGGAATTATGCAATGTCTGTGCAAAGTGTGTGTAAATAGTGTCTATTTTGATGACTTTAAACAAAGTTCCAAACGTAGGTTCAGGAGGAGCCTAATCTTTCAGTCCTTACAAACCTATATAAGCTGCACTCATTATGCTGTCCCAGTGAAAATTCTTCCAGCGTCCCTCCACCTCCCCATCTCCTCCTCTATTTCTGTTATTGGGGGGTTTGAACTCAGGGCTCAAACAGCAAGTTTGTTTACCATTAACCATCAGGACTGGATGGGCAGGCGAATTTGTGAAAAAGAGGTTTCAAGCTAGAAACTTCTGTTTGCACTCATTTACTGTATGCACTGGTCAGTTTATTGGTTATTTGGCTTTTCATAACTTTTTTCAGATGAGTGGAAAGAAAACATTTTAAATACACTTTTGGTGTTTATTTGATTGTACTTTATCTATTTGCATCTGTAGATTTCAATACAATGTTGAAAGGCCAATTTCCAAGAATTCATTTTTTTTTAATTCTTGTCAGTATTCTGAAGGTTTTTAGAGAGTGGTCAGTTTATATATCATTTGCCTGATTTTATACAGCATTTTATTTATAAAAACATAGTGAGTGTATTATTATTATTATTATTATTGTTATTAGTTATTAACTAATTATTTCGGCTGGCTGTGATTTTACGGTGTGATAACAAAAAGAAAGAAATCCCCAAATAGTTTTTCTGTAAAAACCTTTAACTCTAATATTTCAACAAAATGAAACAAGAATTTTGAACCTTTCTTCAACCAATGTTCAGATTTATTTTTTTTGTAAATTCAGAAAACTTGCAATACAGTAAATGTTTGTAGTTCTTAATGTAATCAATCAACTGGGGGAAGTATGATGATATCTATTAGCTACATTTTTACCCTTTTTACCTGTAGTGCTTTACAGAAAAATAAACTTGGGTTACACTTTACTTGAAAGGGTGTGCATAAGACTGACATGACACCTACATAATCCTGACATGACACATGTCATGAATATGAAGGTTTTTTATGCATGTTTATGACAACTGTCATTAAGTGTCATTCACTCAGTTATGTCATTTTAATGCAAAGATGACATTGTTTGAGTTGTCTTTGTTATGGGCTATGGTTAGGGTAAGGGTAGGGGTTAGGGTTAGGGTTAATGGTCAAATAATGTCATATTGCATTAAAAATTACATAACTGAGCAAATTACACTTAATGACAGTTGTCATAAACAAGCATAAAAAACCCTTCATATTCATGACAAGTGTCATGTCATGATTATGAAGGTGCATGTCAGTCTTATGCACACCCATTCAAGTAAAGTGTTACCGAAGCTTGACAGGAATCGCAATGAGTTGACATGGAGAGCAGATTTCTCACATTTTTCTTCTGAGAAAAAGACCCCAGTATTCTCAAGTGTCTCGTGTATAATTTCAAAAGAGATCAGTGTCTGAAACCATTCTCATATTCGTCAAGTCTAAAATCAAACTCAGAAAGCTCAATATGTAGGCCCTCTTATTGACATGTATTTGTATCTATTTATATTTCTCCCAATGAATTCTAGAAGAAACTTAATTTGAGAATCCAGAATTTTCCAATCATTTCTAAGAAACGTAAAGGAACAGTTCTCCCTAAAAATAAAAATTTGCTGTTAATTTAATCACACTTTTATTTTTAGGTATAATAATTACAGTGGATGGCTACACTGTTATTGTTTAGAAAGTGACCATAATCTGGACCAATATATTTATATGTAACGTTTAGATCAATTTCTCCTCTCGAAACTGTTTCTCAAGCGCGTTCTCTCATCACCGCTGCGCATTAATATGACGTATCACAACAACACTACAGAGACCTGAGGAAAAGCAGGGATTAAAGTCCAAAATCTGACTTGAAATAACCTAACAAATCAATCGGGGCTAAAGCAGTTCCATAAACGACAATGTAAGTTCACACAATCTCACTAATTTTTGGACGCTTAATCTAAAGCAGCCTTTAATGTCAATCATGGATCAAATCGATCCACCATGGCAAACAGCAAATATATTTGTGCTGTTTAATGCATTTGAGACGTTGTGTTTTCCTCAGTGCATAACTGACATGTCACAACAAGTATATGTTTCATTTGTAAATGTTAGAAAGTCATGCAAATATATCCATTTTGCTTGCTGTCAGGAGTGGGCGAGGCGAACGAGCGCTGCTGTGCACATGCACGCTAAACAGACGGTGCGCAATAATTCTGAGTCAAATATGCATTTTGCTAAAATATTAGTTGTTGGACATTAAATGTGCCTTTTGTAGAATTTTAAACCTACATATAGGTGTATTCTTATGATAGCAGTAACTGTAAAGGGACTATTGTAATGCGTAAATAAAATGTAAGCTAATTCAGTCCTAATTACTAAACTCAAATGAGTTAATGTGTTTCTTATAGCAGTTAAAATGTAGTTAACTTTTAGTTTAGTGGTTTTAAAGAGCAATGTTAGATTGTAAAGTTCTAATGCTATCTGTTCTAACTATAAAAGGTACAGCTGTCATAAAACCAGAGGAAAAAGGCTGTATGGCTATGATAGTATGTGAGAGAGTCAAGTGGTAATATCATTGCATTCCTATTGTTCAGTGTTAGAGGAGCTCAGCTTAGTCTGACAGTTTGCCTGCCCTGGACCAGGTTAGCTTTCCAGCATAAGTTGCCACAGTGACTGATTTTGAACTTTGTTAAATTTGTTTTATGGAACCAAATAATTTGACAGTGAGTCAGAGTATAATTGAAATAAGCCTGGCCTATTTGGTAAACTTGTTTTAATGAAACATGCCTCAGGAATTAGAAGCCAGAAGACACATGATTTGCTGTCTGAACCAAAGAAATAAATGCGATCATATTTTTTCCATTGCATCGAATCGCATTGTGTTGAATCAGATCGAATCGAAATCGGATCGCACTGCATCGTAATAGGGGTGAATCGTATCGCATCGCATTGGTAGCTACTTCATATGTATCTTCAATGTATCGTATCGTTGGCTATGCATCGAGATGCGTATCGCACATCCGGCCCCAGTATGGAGATGTACTCGCCTTGCACAGACTGATTGTTTCGCTTCATAAGACATCAATATATTGTCAGGAGCCACGGGTATTAATTTTGTTTTCCTTGATATGCTTTTTTATTCTCAAAAAAGGGCAGCTGCTGACTTGAATTTTATAAATCGCCAAGGACCACGGTTTCAGCTAAAAAATCTTCTTTACTGCTCTACTGAAGAAAAAAGTCACCTGGTTGAATGGCCTAGGTGGCGTAAATTTCATCAGTTTTTTTTTTAATTTTTCTGGTGAATGTCCTGTAATAAGAATCCAATTCTCTTGAAATTACTTGCAACAACAACACCTCTTCAAACCATCTCCATATGTACAGAAGAATTCACATCTGTTGATTAAATCTAGATGTAGATGGGCTTACTCGATAACCAAAAGTGTGACATGCTGGCATAGTGTCATGGAGTTCCACAGGGAAAGGGTGTGCCGGTTATAAGGGAAAAGGGTGAATCATCATTCACAAAGTTACCAGGTTAAGGACCTGCACCTGTTGATGTAATCTCACTTTGCACATTCCCAAAGACAGGAACAAAGTTCAACCTGGAGATAAGAAGAGAATCCAATGAATTTAGATCTTCATGTGACATGGATGAAAAACATGCAAGCTGTTTTAGAGTTTAATACACATATTTTAAAAAGTCCAGTTCAATGACCCTTAACTTTTGTGCTACAGACTTGTTTATTATTAAGTTTATTTTGTACACGTGATGATCACGTGGACTTGATGAGGAGAGATAAGACTTACAATTTTAATCTGGTGGATGATGAAACAGATAAAAAATCCCATAATTAAACTAAAGGAGAGAGTTATTTTGGTTGTTTACTTACAAAACACTACCTACACTGTAAAAAATGACTGTGAATTTAATGGTAAAAAAACGGTAAAAGACTGTACAAATGCTAAAGTAAAAACCTGTTAAATGGTTAACAACAAATTCCCCTACTATATACGGTGAAAAACAGTATTGGACATTACATGTAATTTTACGGTAGGATACCGTTTTTGGAAGTGAAAAATACTGTATTGGCATTCCCAGAATTCCCTGCGTTACATTCCCCATATTTGATGTTTTGTTTTTAAATAACATGTTTCTTCTTAGTTTTTCTTATCAGTTATGTATATTAGGGTTGTGTGTTACACCTAATGTTGTTAAATGAATGTTTATTGCATTATTTCAGTTTCACGTGTGTTACCATGACTTCTATTGATGTTATTATTTAAAAGCTTCTTGTGATGGGCTTTTGTTCATCATGTGACTTTCTCATCAACACCAGTTTTTGGTGGTTATCAGTGCATCACAATAGTTCAAAACAGATATTAGTACTTCAATACATTGGTTTATTAACATTACATTAGTTAATGAAATTACGGTATTTAACTAAATTTAAGTTAAAACCTAAAACGTTAAAAACTAAAAAGGTTGCCACCGTATTTTTTACAGTAAAATTCCGGCAAAAAATTTTTTTTTTTACAGTGTAGCAACCTCATGGTAACGTAGTAAATATCACTCAGAACACCTTAGTAACCAGGAACAACAACCAAGCATGATGGCAATGAGTTTTGCACAGGTATACACCTAGTTTCAAAATCATTTTCTTCTGAAAATGACAAAATAAAATGCTGCCTTTTCCTTAACACTGACTATTGCAGCGTAAGTTGGAACCAAACAAGAAGCTGAAAAAGTTTTATTTGAGTCGGAGCATACCTGATTGATTATGCGTAAATGAATGCATAAACTTTACATGTTGGACAAGTTCTGCCTCTAACATGTGGCCTGGTTTACACAGACAAACTATAACAAATGTTTGGTTACGATGATGATGATGATGATGATGATGATGACAATAGCGCCAGCCGGTCTGATTCAAATTTGTTTAGTCAATATCGTAGAGACGTTAGACTGTCTGGAAGGCAGACATGCTTCTGCACACACACACACATTTAAGTGCCTCTACATTTCCATATTACAACACCGGCAATGATTACAGAATCCTTACTCAACCTTTTCTTCCACCCACAGCATTAATCATATTAATAATTTTCTCACATGCAGTTAATAGGATTGTTTCCTGGAAATTATCTTTAAGACTCATTGATATATCGGTGATGAAGCATCAAGGTTTTGTTTAATTCCTTCTGTTTGTGTTTTATTTAAGATGTGTGCTGCACTTGTTCAATTGAAGGTCAAGAATCAATAGTAAAGGTGCGTAGCTGTGATTGTTCATGCGAGGGTGTGTTTGGTCGGTTCAGAAAATACTGCTTTCTGACTTGCTGGCAGCTGCATCATGTGTTATGACATAAGAACGGACTTAAAAGTGTGAGCTGTCTTATTTATCTTACTCTTTTTCAGTCTTTGCTCTTGCTCTGTCACTTTGATATAGTGTGCATCATATCTGCTTTGTTCAGTGCAACTTTTTAGTGGTGCTTGCCTGCGCAAAACTTGCCTGGGAATTTTCTTTTGACAATATCAGACACCTAAAGTCATTCTTTATGATAATGACACACGGGCAGGATCATCTGTCTTTCATGTGGCTCATCTCCCACATTTCCTCTCATCACTTCTTCTATCTCTGTCAGGCGGGTTGCAGGATGGAAATGCCTCTTTGCTGACAGAGTCTCCACATCAGACAGAGTCATAGTGAGGAAGACTGTAAAATCCAGACCCTGTGGTCTGATCAGGAAGGTCCCTACATATGTAAACCTCATTTACGCCTGTTTTACAGCCCAAAAAATATAAATAGATAAAGAATACTAAGCTTCTAATTAGTGGTGCTTGCTAAAGTGAAAATTCAATCTGACAATGCAATGATTTGTGGATTCAGTGCTTAAATCATAGTTTTACATCATGTTTCTTCATTTAATTCAGATGTAAATATATTTCACATGCATTCCTTGAGGCAAAGGACTGTGATGAGTACAAAAAGTTAAATCAATTACCCCATATGTCTACGTTGGGAATAAATATATATATATATGGGGTGTGTGTGTGTGTGTGTGTGGGGTGTGTCGTGTGTGTGTGTGTGTGTGTGTGGTGTGTAATTATGTGTGTGTATGCTTCATTGAGAGGACCAAATGTCCCCACAAGGATAGCAAAAACCTGACATTTTTGACATTGTGGGGACTGGCCTGAGGTCCCCGAGGATTATTAAAAATAGTAAATGATGTTTATCTGAAAGTGTAATAATGCAAACAGGTTTTCTGTAAGGGGAAGGTTTAGGGGTAGGGGGATTAGAAAATTATTTGGTCAGTATTAAAAGTAATAGAGTCTATGAATGTCCCTCCACAATTCACAGAAACAAACATGAGGGTGTGTGGTGTGTACCATTTATCTGGTTAAACCAAAGTTTGTGTTAAAAGGTTTAAACGGTCTGTATCTGCAATGGGGCGATGCAGATTACAGGTTTTTGCTGTGTTTCTGAAGTAGTCTTAAAAAGTCAGGGTCACGCTTCATTAATGTGCCCAATCAGTTTGAGTAACGTGCGCGCTGACGGATGAGGGAGGTCTCTCACGCTTCCATGGTTTCTCCAGCGGGCTCAGGACACTCTGGGAACATAAAGACCATAAATACTGCTAATAAAGTTTCAGATGTCGGCAAGAGGGAAACCGAAAGGGTCTGTTGTGTACAAAACCCTATAGTTCACGATTCAAGGACACCAACAGTACAACTGTCATTCCACTGGGGTTCTAATAACAGAATTGTTACTGTTGACAGCTTTTGCGTTGTGTTCACCCTGAAAATGTGCCTATAAAGGAATTCACCAATACAAACAATAAAGGTGAGACATCGGGATGCAATCAGCTTTTCACAAAAGCGACATATGAAATAGGATACCATGTTGTGTCACTTTCTGCACATCATGTTATTTATTCTGTTAATTTTAAAAATGGATGACAGTATTTTACATTGTTCTGAATCTGCTCACTCAGTGCTTACATTGCACAACTTTGTCTTTTGGTTAAGGCACGTTAAAGCCATTTCTTCACTGGTATTAACATTTTATTGCTATCGAAACAGGTAAAATAAATAAACGTATTTCTTGTACCTCCCATCCATTTTAAAGCTTTAACTGGTCCTCTGTATCTGCAGTACTACAAATTCATAAACGTGTCTACTGAAATGTGACAACGTGTTATGTCACATGAATGTTTAATAGCACAATGAAATGAGTTTAAATAAATAAAAAAGTTAGAGAAACTGATCAAGGTACAGTAGACTTTTCATATTCTGCCGACAGAAGGCGAATGACATGTACATTTAATGAATGTAAAGATGCTAATAAACATGTTTCAAAGAGCATGTATTGTGCATCTTGAGCTGCTCTGTCTTGTATAGATGTTCTGCACATTACAGACTTAAACGGTGTCTATGTACATTATTTACAAATATGTTTGTCACTGTAAATTTTGGATGCAATTTCAAGAAAAATGTTCATAGTTGTCTTTAAGGTAAATCGTTTGAGCTTGAGGAAAACTCTTGTTCATATTCCTTTAAGTTGATGGAAATCCTTATCCCTTTTGTTCTGGACAAGTTTGACTTCAGAGCATCTGGAGATCCTGTCAGGTGAATGACCTCAATGCAAGTCCAGCTCAGGACCCGGGTCCAAATGTTCCGGCTTTCTCTGCTATCTCCAGGGCACTCTTCAAATTTTGGTCAAAAAGCTCACATCTGAAAGAAATTATGATTTATTTATTTTTGTTACACACAGCACCTTTGTGGAAATCGACAAATCGGACTGCATGCAAACCACAAAATTATAACAAACAAAAAAATGACACACCTGATAGGCATTTCTAAAGAGTAGAAAGGATTATTCAGTGCAAAGTCTGAGTAGATCTCATAAATCTTTCTTAGAAGGGCATCAATACCAGACTGTCGAGGGTCAGCCAATACAATGAACTGTATACCTGCAAAATAAAAAAAACAGTTGTCAAAATCACTGGTTTTGGTCAGCACAACATTCTATGACTAAATATAATTTGCCCTAACAACAAGAGAAAAAAAGACCTGTGAGTGTTTGAAAGCAGTGCAGTTTAAACATGTCTGTCTCCAGCATTTCAATGCCAGAGCTGCCAACTTCAGGTGATAATTGTGATCCAATGGCAAACAGCCTTAGAAAAGACAAGAAAATATATATCTAATCATCACAGGTACGATGCAGGTACAACCGTATTTTGTATATTATTCATGATCAGGGGTTTATTAAGAATGTTATGCTTCTGATTATGAGTAATGTATATATTACACTACCACTCAAAAGTTTGTGATCAGTAACCTTTTTCTGTTAAGAAATTAACACTTTTATTCAGCAAAGACACATTAAAATGATCAAAAGTGATATAAAAGAAGTATTTGATACAAAAGATTTGATTTCAAATATTTTGTTGAATTTTCTATAATCAAAATCATCCGAAGAGAGTATTGTGTTTCTAGAAAAATAGTAGAAGCACAAAACAGTTTTTTTAACCTTTTAACTACGGTAGTAAGGAAATGTTTCGTGAGCAGCAAATAGCCTATTAGAATGATTTAGAGCATCATGGGACTTGAAGACGGAGGAATGAGTGATATGCATTTTTTCATTAGGAAATTAAAATTACATATATATATATAATATCGATATATAGATATAATCTAGAAGTATAGATATTCCTATTAGTGCTGTCCAACAATAATCCGCTTCCAAATATTATTTTTTACAAAAAATGTATGTGTACTGTGTATATTTACATGTATATATAAATACACACACATATGCATGTATATATTTAAGAATAATATGTTATGTTTATATATTAAATAAATTTATTTATAATATAAATTATATGAATATAAATATATACATGAAAATACATGTAAATTTTTTCAAAATACATACTGTATGTGTGTGTATTATATATACATAAATAGACAGTACACACACATATATTATGTAAAAAAAAACTTTTATTTTGGATGCAATTAACCATTTGACAGCACTAATATAAGAAAAATACTAGATATATAAAGTTATTTGCAGTGTAATAATATTTCACTTTTTTACTATATTTTGATCAAATAAAAGTAGCATTGGTGGACATAAAAGACTTCATTAAAAAAATAAAATAAATCTTCCCGACCTCAAACTTTTGTATGGCAGTGTATATAATAAAATACACTGCCTGTCCAAAAAAGGTCACACTCTAATATTTTCTTGGACTGTCTTTCCAAGAGTTGCATTCATTTTTGCCCAAGATGAGAGAGTTGAACCACTTTGTAATGTTGACTCCAGCACTTCCTAAAGACTTTCAATAGGGTCAAGCTCAGGACACTGCGGTGGCCAATTCATACATGAAAATGATATCTCATGCTCACTGAACCACATTTTCACAATTTGGGTCCAATAAATCTTGGCACTGTCATCTTGGAATATAATATACACATGGATTCGTCTTCCAACATGATTGTTTAAGAAATTAAAAGCTACACACTGCATCAGTTAGGGCTAAAAGAACTGTTGCAAAATATACAACATGCCAGAAATATATTAATCACTTCAATAATAGACTCCTCAGTTTTTGCTTATTTAAATCCTAATGGCAACTTTTTATTGATTGATTGATTGGTTTATTGGCCAGTCAGTGTATTTTATGTATGACAATTTAAGTATACAAGAATAAAAACATACCAACATAAGATAAAATAGTTGCGTTGTTCTGTAGAACACAAAAGTGGATGCCTTAACATCTCCTAATGTGTTTCAGTGACTGAGGTACATCATACCTGTTTGAAACAACATTACAGCAATGGGTTAAACTATTGTTTAATGAAATCTACTCACGAATGAAACATTGATGCCAGCATGAGCTTCTCATTGGAGGTGAGACGAGGTCGCCCAAATCTGATGGACACTGGATAGTTGGCAGGATCTTTCAGATATTCCAGGATCTCCTTCCCTTCAGCGCTGTATTTACCAGTCACATCCACCCAGTTAATGGACAGAACCACATGACCCACTGCACACGAGAAACACATGCTGAACAGATGCTGAACTGCAGCGATGGACCTGGAAAACTAGGCCTGTGGTTTTTCGAGAATTTTGTTGTGCGATATATTGCCCAGAAATAATTGCGATAAGCTATATTATTGTCATTTTAAAGACCATTTATGCCACTGAATATATAATCATAATGTAACAGCATAATAATGCAAGAAGGCCTTACTTCCAAATGACAACAAACTCGAATTTTTAAGAATATTTAGATCATGGAAATACATTTTTCCCTGACCTTCTTTTCTCTGTAAATTAAGGGTGCACACTATTGCTGAAAAACACTATCACTACTCAGCAGTCAGATGTCCGTATGCACTAGACTTATGCCGGTATTCGGTAATGCGATATATCACGGTAATGAATATGCACGATATTGTTATCGTGGGCTCTTCTAAATACCGTGAATAATTATATATTACAAGTTATTCAGAATTTTGAATGCATTTTAAAAATACTTTTCCCATAAACTGGTCAAAATGCACAACACCGCTGCGTGAAAGACGCGTGCGCACTCTGATGTAAACAAGAGCGGACGAGAAGGTTAGTTAACATTAGGGACTTGTCATAGTTACCATAAATGCCAATGAAAAATTCTTTGACATTCATAATTTAGGAATTCCAATATTTAAAACACGTTGTTAAACGCGAAACGTTGCAACTGTGTATTTATGAGCTAACATGAAACTAAGATTAATAAACTAATAATTAATAAATTCTTGTGCAAATGTAGCTATGCGCATTGTGCATGGTAATGCATAACTAAGGTTAAAATGAGATCTTATTGTAAAGTGTTACCTATTGGTCTTTATAGTTCTTTTGCGCTTTAATCTGTGTAAAACTTTTAATTTTATACATTTTTCTTTATTGCTTTATTGCATTTAAATGTTCAGTTTTTTTTGTTATAAGAAAAAAGTTATTAAACATGTTATACTTTGACGACACTTTTTTGCAACTAAATTTTAATACCGTATACCGTGATAAAAGCAATAGCAATTAATCGCAACATGAAAATTTGATACTGGCATATCCCTAGTATGCACAAAGGCACAGATCCCTAAACAAGGTCATATCTGCAGATGAAACTTTTTTTTTTATTTGAACGAGCATCTCATGACTACACCACGTTATTTACAAGAAGCTGAAAAAGACACAGGCACAAGTGGAATGTAAAAAAACACGGTGACAATAATTTTTAAGTAAATATAATGGGCGATATATTGCGTCACCAAAAATGATTGTGGTCATGTAGATATATTGCGCGATAAGTCGATATATTGATTATTGCGACAGGCCTACCTGTAACAGTGTATGAATACATGGGATGGTTTGCGCACGCGCGCACACACACACACACACACACACACACACAAGCGGAAAGCTGAATGTTTTTTCAACTACAGCGCGTACTGGTAGATGAGTCCACCGGCCTCATTGACAACATACACACTGAAGATCGCCATCTTTCTTCTATGTCAGCGGGGCAGTCATGTGACTTACATAGGGAAAATATAAAATAACAGCAATAAAAATATTA
The DNA here is from genome assembly GCA_018155175.1 of Sinocyclocheilus anophthalmus. Lineage (NCBI taxonomy): Eukaryota > Metazoa > Chordata > Actinopteri > Cypriniformes > Cyprinidae > Sinocyclocheilus > Sinocyclocheilus anophthalmus. Next base: position 330,335 of record JADLZN010010908.1, read on the forward strand.
TAAACAGCGCATACCACGCTGTCTAAAAATTATTATTTTAATATAAAAAATTAAGTAATAACTATTGCGGAGTATTTTTGTGTACGAATAAACACTTTTGAGCGTTCGATGGTTGGAAAACTTCATTTCCTATAATACCCGCCGCGTGCACTGATCTGATTGGTTGACGTGCATATTCTATTAATTTCAGAATATTAATGGCCAGGGCTTTGCACTATAGTATTAAATAATAATGATAGTGTTTATATCATTAATGTTTAATTTTTCCGTTCAATTCTCATTTATCGTTATTATGATGTAAATTAAAAAAAGATCGAGTAGGCACTGTCACATGGTTGGTACCTGTTACTTTTCTCAACGCTTTCAGGATGGACGAATCACAGTTGTTTCTGATTACATTAACGAATGTGTGACCATTTTAATTTGTAATTCAGTTACCAATATTTAAAGTTATTCCATTTTAATGAACCAGTTTAAAAGACTTAAAATATATCTTCATGCAGCTCAAAGAGAGATTGGGGTTTCTGAGCTCCCAAGACAGACAACAATATTTCTTGGAAAACGGTGATAAGCTACATAACAGAATGCGCATACAGTATTAGAGTAGTTTATTTCTCTATCACTATCAATGTAAAGTGTAAAAAAATATATTAATAACATTATGGTAATCATACCTTCTAATTAATATCATTTTCTTGCATCAAGAATGTAAAAATTTTGAAAGGTCCTGTTTTGAACGAAAAACACGATAGGGGTTCGAAGCAATGGCCTAGGAAAAGTTTATCTTTGAGGTCCGGAGAAATAAGACAACGGAACACATTTCTCATCCTCCTGACCCCCTGTATGTCATGCTCGGGTCCCCAAAATGAGAGACAAACTCACCAACCAGGTATTTTATGAGTAATGCCTATACTTTCAACAGAAAAGTTTACTTAGGGAATAATACTAATAATTAGTTGTTAGAATGCTTTATATGAGACTAATCTCATGTCTCATACATTGCTATCATACATCATTACAGATGTAGACATTGATTTACGACAAACAACCTTTTCCCTAACTGTGCGTAAAATACGTTAAGGATATTTGCCTTCAAGCATTACCAACACCAGGATTAGTAAGGTCTTTATTATACATTCTTCTGTTTGCAATAGTATTTGCTACAGACTGCCTTGAATTGTGAATAAACGCTGAACCCGTCATGTCTCTTACGGCAGAGGGAGGTCCGGTCACATACTGATGATGTACATACGGACTCATTGAAACATCTTGAATCACGTTTATATTGAGACAGAGCTCACTGTCTACAAATGTGTGACATTTAATAAAGATTACGATTAATGCAAGCTATAGTGAGCAAATGTTAAATGAATGTGTTACCCTGCGACACACATTTCAGGATGGATGTGTGCAACTGAAACCCAGCTGTGAATGAGGAAGTTAAGCAGACAGATGTGCACTGAAGTGAACGGATGACCTGTCTCTACTCCTTTTCTGCCTTATTCTAACAAGCTTCCTCTTCCTCACATCCTGTATTCCTCAAAATGTTTCCCACAATTTACTCTTTCATCTACCATCGCAGTTGCCATGAAATTAAAATGGACCATTTTTACTTCCTTAATACAGTTTCCTCATCTTATGTAAATGTAAAAAAACTGAATGTTTTTATATTTGCGTAATGTATAGTTGCGCTGTACATTGGAAATGACTGATTTGCATGATGACACCCGCTTTGATGATTCAGTCCAGTCCCACCCCACATTTTTCTCATTATATATATTATTTCACTAGGAAACACACAACTATTATTTGAGGTCGGTAAGTATTGTTTTTCTTTAAAGAAATTAATAATTTCAGTGACGACATTAAATAAAAAGTTTAAAAATTACATTATTAAAAAGGTTTTAAATAATTGCTGATCTTTTGAACTTTCTATTCATCAAAGAATGCTGAACAAATGGTTTCCACAGAAATATTAAGCAGCATAAATGTTTTCAACACTGGTAATAATAATAAAATGTTTATTGAGCTGCAAATCAACCGATAAATATTTCTGAAGGATCATGTGACACTGAGAGACTGGAGTAATGATGCTGAAAATAAATCTGCGCATCACAGAAATAACATTACAGTTTAATGCATATTAAAATATAAAAACAGGATATTAGATTGGGAAATATTATTTCACATTTTTACTGTTTTTATTGTATTTTTGATTTTAAAAAATGCAGCCTTGGTAAGTATAAGACTTGCTGACCCAAAAATTTTGCACAGTAGTGTAATTTTTTTAAGTTAAATGGGCTATAACTGCTTAAGATACAATAATTTAGTTTTCAAATGACAATTTCCTTCCTGTATCTGACACTTAGAATCAAACAAGCTGTTTTTAGTGCTGTATCTTTAATATTTTTATGTGTTTAATTTGCTAACCCCCATGTACCAGTATGATTTTCAGACCTTCTCTATCTACCTCTCTCTGTTGAATCTGGTCTCACTTACACACAGTCAGAGATGGGGGTTGATGGAGAGTCGGGGTGGCGCGTGGTGATGACATCACAGACTGTGGGGCGGCTGCCTGCCCTTTCCCGGCCTGCGAAGATGACCCAACGACAAACAACAACAGAAACAGCCAATCAGAGCTCTGATATGCACTATGGAGAAAGCCAGAGGCTGAAGCGGGATGAGGGGAGGGAGAGGAGCCAGAGGTACACTATGAATTAGTGAGTGACCAGAGATTAAAATGAAGGAAGGCAATGGTGATGGAAAGAAGAATGGAAGATAGTAGAAGAATAGAAGAAAAGATGCACTGAAGGAGAAGTATAAATGTAGCGTCTAGATCAGGGGTCACCAAACTTGATCCTGGAGTGCCGGTGTCCTGTAGAGTTTAGCTCCAACTTGCCTCAACACACCTGTTGGTAAGTTTCTAGTATGCCTATAAGTGTTTGATTAGCTGGTTCAGGTGTGTTTTAATTAGGGTTGGAGCTAAACGCTGCAGGACACCGGCCCTCCAGGACTGAGTCTGGTGACCCCTGGTCTAGATTATATAAAGTGATGAAAAGGAAATACAGCAGGGGTGGCGAACGTCGGTCCTGGCGAGCCGCAGCCCTGCAGAGTTTTGCTTCAACCCTAATCAAACACACCTGAACAAGCTAATCAAGGTCTGAACAGTTATTAGGAAGCTACAGGCAGGTGAGTTTTAATTGGGGTTAGAGCTGAACTCTGCAGGGCTACGGCTCTCCAGGACCGGAGTTCGCCACCGCTGAAATACAGGATGGAGGGCATGATGAGGAAATGGTAGATAAGGTGAGCTGAGAAATGTTTTGAACGTTTCAAGAGAAGTTTAGTCTGGTAATATGTCAGGTCAAACACACAAAAATCAAATTAAGACAATCATTTTCAAAAAAAAAAAAAAAGCAAAGCCATGCACAGCTAGCCAACAGCTGACTCTGGCAGCAGCGATGGATCTGTGTGTGCTCAGTAGTCGTAGCAGATGCTTGCACAATGTGTCCTTTCAAAAGCATGCCGTGACAGGAAGTGATCTCGCACACAGGGTGATCCCAAATTTAGTCATATCTCTGTGACAGGTGCAAACAACTCATGCAGTGGCCATGTTGTTTATGAATACACACATACACAAATACACATATGATCACTCTCCAGATTCATCCCACTCACATGACGCACACAAGCTCAGTGCCAAAGACTGTCTGTGTCGCTAAAATCTTCCCAGGATTCAAGACAATCAAACTGACAGGAGATGAATGCCTTCAAAGAAATCTTTCTTGTTATTTTTTTTCCTTTCATGGGCCCACCAGGATCTCCCCCAAAACAGCTGTTTAACTTAATATTTATGTCTTAATTAGGGCTGTCAACTGATTAAAGTAATGTGATCAATCACTTTGTCATAGTTAATGCAGTCATACTACTCTCCCTCACAAAAACAAGTCAATATTTCTGAAATGGTATCAAAATGCACAGGAAATGCAAGCATATGATATGATATAATAATTCAACAGTAAAACAACCAACGAGTCATAGTTTATGGATGTCATGTCACATGTGGTGTGAAGGTGCAGACTCGTGTACGCATTAACATTTCTATACATGGCAGAGATTCACTCTTGGGTACTCCTTGAGTATCAATAATAATTTTATTTGACCATACTAAGAATGCAAATGACTTTACCTTTGCAAAATGTATCATCTGGGTTTCATTTATAAATGAATAACTTATAAAAAGGGTTTTTCAAAAATCACTCAGAACAGAAATTAAATTGTCAAATTATATACATGCTAACAGTTGCTTTAGAAAATGTAACATTGTTATACATTTAATCACAAGTGTTCTATTTAAAAGCCCCATGTATAATTCAGTGTATAAAATATAAAATAAACTAATAAACAACTAATAAACAAAGTCTTGGATATATAGTCAGTGTATTTATATCCATTTTTTATCCATTCAGCTGTTCTGAGGGAGATGCAAGTGGCACCTGTGATCACTTACCTGCCTGTGCTCTCACAAATTATCTGTCATCTAAAAATGCAGCATTTCCCTGTTATCTATGCTCTGCTGTAAACCCTCGTGCCTTAAAGTTGAGCCCAGCCTTCCATACCTGGTTGCCGGACATTCGTGGCCCCCACAAAGCTGATGAGGGTGACATCAGAGGCACCCCCAGACTCCAGGGGAATGGGGTGCACACGGAAATGCTCCAGCATGTCAAAAATGGACTGGAACCAGAGATGCTGCACACGACACTGTCCATCCTCGTTCAGGGAGAGACGCAAGTGCTGGAAGAAAGATGCCAGAGCAGAAGGAAGAGATATTTACTCTATAAAGTGGTTTCGTAACACATACTGATATACTCTTCATCAGATGTACACTACCGCTCAAAAGTTTGAAATGAACAATTTTATTCAGAAAGGGTGCATTAAATTGTAGAGATGGACCGGTGGATTTTACCAACTGTGATAACATTAACATTAATCAGTAGACCTCTATTATATTTTATAAAATGGATAGTTCCGGTCCTTGATTCTGATTGGTTGAGCCACGTTCGAAGCTGTTGTAAATTACTCTACAAACATACTCGGCAACCACTTTGTTGCAACCACAACGGTTTCTGAGGAACTACATGGTTTGGTGGAAGAATAATGTTTTTTTATTAATATCATTACACTTTATTTGCTCAGTTTTATTTTGTGAAACCTTACTACGTATATGGAATAACCGTTTTTACTCCGCTTCGCGTCGTGCCTAACAACGCCCCTTAGCTGTTATAAATTCACTGTAAACCACGGCTTCTTGGGGCTTATTGCTTTAATAAACATGTCAGTCTCAGTAAAGACTTTTATGTTACAATTTCTGTTTCAAATAAATGCTGTTTTTCTGAACTTTCTATTCGTATTTCTTTTCCATTCAATCCTGAAAAAAAAAAGTATTGCCGTCTAAAAATATTAAGCAGTTTATCAAGCAAACTTTATCAAAAAAAGACTGGTAAGAAGAAATGTTTCCTGAGCATCAAATAAGGATATTCGAATGATTCTAAAGTTCAGTTACTGGAGTAATGGCTGCTGAAAATTCTGCTTTGCCATCACTGAAGTTAATTACATATTTAAATGTATTCAAATAGAAAACAGTTATTTTAAATTGTAATTATATTTCATAATATCTTTCTTTTTGATCAAATCATTTCAGCATTGGTGAGCATATAAAAAAAAACCAACTTACTGACTTCAAACTTTTAAATGGTAGTGTAAATAAACACCCCCATTCGCATTTACCTTTGCTTTGCCCTGAAAGTTGAAGGTAAGGACATACTCCCCACGCCTTGTCTCACTCTGCCGCACAAGGAACACTCCATGGCTGGCCATGCCGCCCGCCAGCACCAGCTGGGCCGCCTTAAGACGGGACAGTGTGCCGTGGAACCACTGACACTCACTCAGAGGATGTTCCACCGTCTCTGAAACAGAACCTTCAGAGAACAGGAATGACCCTGTGGAAAACAAGGAACAAACTGAATACCTCTGATCTTGGTCTATGATAAGCATTGATGTCAGTAGCTGGGATTCCATCTGTGTACACTATATGGAGATTGTATTGGGACACCTGACCATTACACCAACAGGGACTCGCCTCTGGCTTGCTTAGTTGGGGACACTTCATTTCCAGCGTTATCGTTGACATGATTGCAAAGATATTATTTAAACTGAGCTGGATGTTGACATCACTGAATTCATTGATGAACTGTCTTTAACTGAAAAATGAGTGGTTTACTATTGTCATTTGCATTATTGAACACAAAAACAAAAAAAAAAAAAAACAAAAAAAAAAAAATATTTTCCTAATTAATTAATGCTTTTCAGTTGCTTTGTCACAATCTGTATTGTTAAAAGCGCTATTAAGCAAGGTGACTTGACTTGACTTGACTTGACTTAATATAGCGCATCTAAATACATAGACATTAATATATGGCAGCTATAACGGCTGTTTGTCCTTTTATCCAGTACAGCATTTGTGAGGTCAGGTGCTGATGTTGGACGAGAAGGTCTGGCTCAAAATCTCAAAGGTATTCGATTGGGCTAAGGTCATGATTCTGTGTGGGGGCCTAGCCTAATCTCTCAAAAACAGCTCCATACCATTATCCCTCCTCCAGACTTTACAGTTGGCACAATGTCAGGCAGGTAGTGTTCAGGTACTGTCAGGTATCTGCCAAATCCAGACTTTACCCATTAGATTGACAAACGAGAAGCGTGATTCGTCACTCCACAGAACAGGTTTCCACTGCACCAGAGTCCAGTGGCAGCATGCTTTATGCTACTCTATCTGACGCTTGGCATTGTACTGGGTGATGTGAGGCTTTCATGCAGCTGCTCAGCCATGTAAACTCATTCAATGAATCTCCTGCTGCACAGTTTTTGTGCTGATATTAATGCCAGTGGACGTTTGGAAATCTTCAGTTATGAAATCAACAGAACGTTGGTGACTTTTACGCACCATGCACCTCAGCACGCCTCTCTATGACTTTACGTTGTCTTCTGTTTCATGGCTGCTGCTGTTCCTAAACACTTAAACTTTTCAATAATACCACTAACAGCTGACCATGGAATATCTATCAGGGAAGAAATTTTATGAACTAATATATTGCAAAGGTGGCATCCCATTACAGTACCACAATATTCTTCAGAACGACCCATTTTTTTCACAAATGTTTGTGCAAACTGCATGGCTAGGTACTTGATTTTATACACCTGTGGAAATGGGTCTAATTGAAACACTTAAATTCTATAATTAAGAGGTGTGTCCCAATATTTTTGTCCATATAGTGAATTTTTATCTGGATAAAAAAAGATGAGCCATGCTACTAAATAATTTGCTCAGAGAAGACAATGGATTATCGAAAAAGGAAAAAAAAACATGGCAGACAGCATACGTCACGTTATTTTGATTAAGAATTACCATGTCAAAAAATTCTTAAAAACAGAAAACATGCATGGATGTCATTCACACTAAGATCAAAAAGATGGAATTAGAAAATAAATAGGTGAATTTTTATTTCATGCTGACTTTATTGAAATGGCAACAATGTATTTCCTTGTGGCTAAAATGATTTTTATTTTGGAGCCAACTACGTAATTTTGTTTAACATGTGGGACAGGGATTCTGTTTTATTTGCAAATTGTTTTCTCAATATTCCTGTTTTTTCGCAGAAATTAAGCAAGCAACTTGGACTGAAACACTGACTTCTGTGCCCTATTTAATCATTAAATGTTTACAAATGCATTAAAATATTAACAGGATTAGAGTAACATAGATGTCATTGTGGTCTCTACTAAAATGTGTGTGCGTTTCGCACAGTACAGCACCTGTGGCATCAGGAGTTTCAGCAAAAGGTGTGCCAAGACCAGCTCCGCCCCCACCAAGCAGTCGACTGTCTGATTCATCAAGAGGGGCACGGGGTGGCAACTCAGGAGGTAGAGGCTCCAGCTGGGGAGAACCACCAACTCCACCATAGCACACTATAGTGAAAACACATCAAATAACTCATATATCACCATCTGTAGTTACTGATAAACATTTGTATTCATTTTTACAGTTAAATATAAATATTTTAATTCAGAATCAGATGTTTTTAAAGCCTGTTAAACACAAAATTGCTCCCCTCTGAGTTTTGTGGGCTGATTCTAGCACTGGCAAACATCACGTAAGCACATGTCCCATTACACATACTGTCCTGAATGCAGCTGACCATATCATGGTGACATCATCTCCAAACGCTTACCTTGAGACAGGCGGGCATTGAATTCTGGCATACCACTGAGGTCGGTGAGAGCACTGCCACACACTCCCTCAACATCCTCTTGCTCACTGATGAGAAAGGTCAAGGAGTACATTTGAGATCTGAGTTTTGATTGTCACACATGCAAGCAAACTACTAAGTATGATCTTGTTATAACCTTTCAATATACATTGTGCTTTCATCTTTTAATGATTCGAAACGTGAAGACTTACCTCAAACAAATGGCGTTTCTGATGTCACTAAGCCAAGCTCTCATCTGAACCGCATCTCTGGTCTCGATCACGTACTGCACCTGACCTTCCAACTGAGAAAACACAAAGAGATCAAATGTGTGGATAAGCAACCTGTTCATTTTTTAATGATTTGGATCTTTGAGAAGGGTGTTACAACACAGGACGTAACTGAATGCAAAGTGACGTGCAATCACAATTTTGAATAAAATATTTAAAATTCACCAAAGATTTTTTTTAGATTCTATTTGCATAAAAATATATTTAGTGCTTGTGAACACTTTGTTGCTTTGTAACCACCAAACAAAAAGCTTAATTTCTAAAGCAATAGTCATGAAATATGTTTTAAGTCATTTACAACATACATTTTTCATCTTGTAATGTATCTATACAACAAACTGAGAAGGGATGTTTAACAAAAGCAATTTAATGATCAACAAAGCTCATCAAACATGCCATATTTGTGCACAACCATTAATGAGACATCAGATGACAGTGGCATCAACATCTTTATTACATATGTAAAGTAAAGTTAGGGTAAAGTTCACACATCATTATTACAGATTTGACTAACTACTAAAGACAAAAATAGAGGTGTGCTGAAGTACCTGTAGAAGGAAGGTGTTCTCTTTGTCTGGCACCTCTATGGCTGTAGTGCTCCTCACATCAACAATCGAGCAGCATGGGACAGTCAGTCTGGGCTTGGAGGACTAGAAGTATTCAAAAACATCAAAATAAATAAATGATTTATAACTTAAACTATAATAATACAAATGACTAAATACATATACATACACTACTCTTCAAAGGTTTGGGGTCAGTAAGATTTTTTACAAGAAATTAATATTTTATTCAGCAGGGATGCATTAAACTGTCAAAAGTGACAGTAAAGGTATTTATAACATTATAAAAGAACAAAAAAAAAAAAAATAAACACTGCCTTTTCTTTTGAACTTTTTTAATTCATCAAAGAATCCTGAAGAAAGATATCACAGTTTCAACAACAAAATTAAGCAGCACAACTGTTTTCAACATTTATAATAATAATAAATGTTTCTTTAGCAGTAAATCAGCATATTATAATGATTTCTGAAGGATCATGTGACACTGCAGACTGGAGTAATGATTGCTATGAAAAAAAAAATCAACTTTCCTAATGGAGGAATAGATTACATTTCAAAATATATTCAAATAGAAAACAGTCCCTTTAAAATATAATATTTCACAATATTAATGTTTCACTATATTTATGATCAAGTAAATGCAGCCTTGGTGAGCATTACAAGATTCAAGATTTTTTATTTGTCACATACATGGTTATATAGAGACTATACGACCAGCAGTGAAATGTAAGTATTAGAGACTTCTTTCAAAAACATTAAAACATCACATGACCTCAAACTTATGAACGATGGTGGTGCATATATAAAATGTGTAAATCTATAAGACAAATCTCACTCACCTTAGGTGGGATGTAAAACTCCAGGAAATACTCCAAACCTCCATCCCCTCCATCCTTATCTCGTTCTTTCAGAACTAGACGGCACTTGTGCCAACGCATACCCCTTCCATCTGCAGCTCCTCCCATGGCCGTGGGAAGTCCTGACGCTGTGCTGTCTGTGCCGTGGTGCAGCAGTCCAAAGGAAAATCCCGGGAACCCATGAGTGCTGGCAAACTCGTCCAAAGACGAGCACACGGTCACACCTCCCTCCCGTACCAGCCTGCCCATCTTCCTCGGGGCACCGATGCTGCTTGGTGGTAGCGCCGAGGGCGACACGGCTGAGGAAGGTGGAGCTGCGGCGGACAGAGTCGGCGGCGGTGAGCGAGACAGTCGCAGTTTCTCCAGCCGGTGACTCCATTTCTCCTTCTCCCCATCCCCATTGCTTCTCCGCCAGTCACGGGCCTCAGAGAGCGAGAGAGAGGTGGCGCTACTGGAGGATGATGGGGGCAATGAAGAGGACGAAGAGTGAGGGAGAGAGAGGGGAAGGGAGAGAGAGACAGGGAGAGAAGTGGGAACACCCTGCGAGGCAGAGTTCCTCTTGGCGTCTTGCAGGCCTGTAGTGTAGCTGTAACTGGAAGGAAGCGGGGCAGAATTACCCGAGATGCAGTTCTGAGGAGAGTCACTGGAGGAGCTGCGCCAGTGCAAGATGCCTCGCACGCTCCCTCGGACGCTGCGGCCCACGCTGCGCAAAGAGAACCGCTTTTTTAGTTTATTCTTAGAGTGACCCCCAATGGGTGTCCCATTGCCTTTTGACCCAAAGTTTGCTGGTGTGCTAGAGGGATTGGGGCATGTCGGAGTCTGACCTAGATCGGCTCTTTCTAAGGTCGTATCACCCTCGCCCTCATTGTCCCTTCCTACTACGTCCGTCTCCACCTCCTCTACGGTGACAGGCCCCACCCAGCTGTCTTCTTCTTCTTCCAGGTCTTTGTATCCAGGTTGGTTATGTTTGACCGCTATCCCCCTCTCCTCCCTCTGCCCATTATTCCCGCCCATAGAGGAAGAGCATGACGAAGAGGAGGATGGTGGGAGAATCTGAGAATGAGCATACGAGTCCTGAAATGTTCCAGCACTTTGGAATCGCTCCGTGCAGCAGCCCTCCTGGGTCGAGACCAGTTTGGGCGCAGCCTGCGTGTGAGTAGGCGGGCATGGGGTGGTGGCTTCTGGTAGCAACAGGGACGGAGATGCTGCGTCCTCCTCCAGCGATGTAACGTCGGGTTGGGCAACCCAGCTCACCGTTCCTTCCCTGCCGACACCAGTCCCCTCGAGCTCGCTCTCGAAATGTCGAACAAATCTGTCGGTAAAGCGGCGGCAAAAAGCAGCTGCCGAATCAGGGGAGTAATGAGGGTTCTCCTGCAAGAAGGCCCGGAAATGCCGGGCAAAGTCACCGGCGGCTACTCGGGCGTGGAGCTCACAGAACTCGGTCCAGCTAAGGCAGGGAGACGGAGATGGTGTGGGTGTTTCAGATAACGATGACAAGGGCTGACTTGCAGGAGTTGGAGGAGGCAGTGGTGGGGGTCTTGTGGAGAGGGGCAACAGTGATGGAGATGGAGGAGAAGGTGATGGAGACGGGGAGGGTGGAAGGGGAGACGAATTAGCCGCAGCCCGTGGACTGGGCGGGGTTAAGAGGGAGCCGTTCATGACTAACAAATAAGAAATTTAAGACCAACCGATCATCAGAGACATCAGTGTCGTTGTGATCTATGCGTGTTTGGGGGGTGCGCGATCTGCTCATCAGGCTATGGTTTTACAATAGACATGAATTTGGAAAACCTGACCAGAAAACATGGCCTGAAAATGACTGATATTTGTTTTCCCCCATTTAAAGAAAATGATTTGACTTTGTAACGCCAACGTCTGTGCTCTAAAATAGTTCACATTCTACACAAAATGTGTAAATATATGTTCGGGGAATAACACTAAAACATGTCATGAGCAGCAGGCTGAGCTGATGGTGGTTCTCAGGTGATCTCCGGTTTTAAGGCTCTGCGAGGATTCTGTGGAAGGGATTTGTGACCTAAAAGTCAAATATAGAGGAAAAAAATTGACAAAATTAATACTTTTATTTTTGAAAAAATAAATAAATAACAAAGTGGTCTTAACAAACACAATTTATTTAAAACACAGAAATTATAACAACATTACAGTTATAGGGATAGTTCACCCAAAAATGAAAATTGTCATATTTACTCATCATCATGGTGTTACAAACCTGTATGAGGAGATATATGGCAGAATGACTACTTCCTTGGATAGAAGAATAATGCAATGAAAGTGAATGGAGACTGAGGATGTCTTTCTGCTTAACATCTCTTTTTGTATTCCACATAAGAAAGTCATACAGGTTTGGAAAAATCATGAAAATGAATAAATTATGAGTTTTTTCCCCTATCTATCTATAAAAACACAAAGTATAATAAATAATAATAACTTCACAGTACATCTCTCTTGATCCAATGTGACTCCTGTCATTTAAAAAAAATGAAATGTGCTCAATGCTCATTTATATTTTATAGAAATTTACATTACAATCGTTACAATGCTGTTCATAATATAGTAAGATGTTTAAGCCTAGATTCTGTTTTTAAGCACAAACGTGTCCTTAAAAAGTATGTCACATAAGGAAAATTGGCTTTAACAATTCCCACTAAGCATTTCATGAACATTATCAATCTAAGCACAAGCTTTGCAGCACTTCCAATGATGCAAATGTCTACGTTTTAAGTGTCATTCTTGAAGGGTGCTGATGAGTTATGAGACTCAATACACCTGATATCTTAAGAACTCGCTGAGCGCTAATTTCTCATTTATATTATTAAAGAGCCACATTCAACCAAAAAATGGGAGCTTCTTGGGCATTTGAACCTAAACTAATCGAAACCAGTTAGGACGTTTTACATAAGCGGAAGATGCTCAAATGATGCTCATAAGCTCTGGTGATAACTCACCATCTTCAGGCCAGTGTGTAACGCAAGGCCGATGTAGTTAGATAGCTGTAAACACATCAAGCATGAATGTCTGTCATTTGCAATTACAATAAAATTAAGCGATATAAGAAACCATACAAGGCTTAACAACACGCTTCGCTTAACTAGCTGACTGAAAGAAGTTTAAGTTAATTGTCATAATACGCTCTCATGCTGATAATGTCAACACACCAAGCTAACTAAGGCTAACGTAGCCAGTTAACTTTAGCTCATGAAAACGCTGGCTAAGTTAGTTTGCTAACGATCTCATGGAATAGAAACAAAATGTCAAATTAACTCACCTTTTTTGCACAAAAGACGCAATTTGTTCGCTGGCGTGAGTGAAATCCGAAAAAGTTTAAGTGCAAATGTATATTGAACAAGCCTCGTGCTAACTAGCTAGCCCAGCACTGCTAAAAAAATGATCAAGTTTGAGCTGCTGGTCAGCTAGCTGGCTGTATTGCTAAGCAGGCAGTGTGTCTGCCAGTATTCAAATTACTACTCATTCCTCTCCGTCTAGCTGTACCCCGTTGATGCTAAACGTATTGATGAATCATATGGTATCTATTTATTCATAAGGGTTTAGCAACTGCTCTTGTTGCAGGTATATGAATATTTCTCTGCCTGCTGTCCCAATCAGTCTCTCGCGATACAGTGGGAGAGGGTGTAGGTTGGGGGACAGGGAGTGTTGGAGAAGGGGGATTTTCAATGGGAGAAAAAAAAAATCTGAGAAAGAGGGATGTGCACTTTTTGGAGAAGCCACATTGGACAGTTGTGTAAAAAAGTGAAACAAGGATGGATGTTGCTCTGATGGCTGAGTCATATATGGAGGCTGTAATACACAGAACTTGAGATTGCTTCTTGGTTATTCCAGTAAGAGAAGCTGTGCTCACTGAAAGCTATTCAGAGGACTGAGAAAATGAGAAATGCTATGCAAAATACAGATAAAATAAAAATGTTTAACCCATAATATTTTCATAATGTAATTTTGTGTATCTGAGTAGCTACATAATTTGTAAAAGATCTGATTTAATTTGACTCCAAAATCTCCTAACTGTAACTGTCCTGCAACAGACCTTTTTTTTTACCCCTACCATTTACGTCCTGTATCAGAGCGTGTGTTTCTATGTACCCATGGAAAATTTGCAGGGAAACGTCAATAGAATATTCTGTTTATTTTTGTTTACATCAAAGAGGTAAGGAATTTGAGCTCTAAAGGGCAATAAAGCACAAATAAACATTCATTAGACTTAAGTACACCAACTAGGTTTAAAGTACACTTTCTTCTCCTCACACAGTAAACATTGCAGTCTCCCAGCAGAATAGAAGAAAAAAAAAAGCTTCTATTTTCCCACAGAATACTATATTCTTTAGCTTATGATGATGAGCTGGCTGTGACTTTAATGTGATGTGCATTCAATGTTAAATATAAAGATAAAAGAATGTTTCTACTATAGCATAAGACTCATTAATGACTGATTTTGATCATGATCTAAGCCATTGCATCTTTTTTCATATTTATGAGAACATTTCTTTAAATATTTAAATGTATTGTTTCAGATGAGAAGAATACCTGTGTAAATGCATTCTTAAATACTATAATTACATTGGTAATTTTTTAAAACCCGATTATGATGATGATGATGATGATTATTTACAAACCACTTTTGATCATTTTGGGAAATGTGTAGTTGGCTGCTTACAAGCAGTAAATGTGCCTTTCACTTAAAATGACCAGATCAAGAGAGATCCAGGACTGTCAAGAATGGTGAAAAAGCATTTACATGCAACAAATGAAATGAGCACAGCTGTTATAAATCATCTTGGGTAGAACATTTATCTATTTGAAACTTATGAGTATTATTTGAAGTTAAAAATCAATAGATTTGTTTTAACTCTGGTGTAGTGCCGCATACCAGAGTAAATCTTAGAGTACCCCCGTGGCAATTAAAACCATCATATTTCTTTAAGAAACTGAATTGAAAGGTTGTTGTCTGTAACATTCCTGTTAAATACAGCAGGATATGCCATTAACTGGTTGAAAGATTTAAAACTGTATAAATATGCATCACACCATTTGAAATAGGGCTATCGAAAACCTTTGCAAGATTTACAAGGCAGTTATCGCTAATATAAAGCTGGCTATGCAAGCAATTAGAAGTTGTGAAATTACAAGAAATCATATTTTCTAATGGATAAATGATCTCTTGCGGTTTCAGGTGAAGCCTATGTGACAAAAGAAACCATTGTCTCTCGTTCGTGTGCATTTAGTGCCCTCTATTGACTACGGCTTAAAAAAAACAAGATATTTAACATTTAAGAATAACTATGCAAACAGTAGCTTTCATGAAAACATTTGATCTCAATTTATTTTTCTTGTAATCACGTTTGACACGTCAGTGTTTCACCGGGAATATGATTGAATGTCAGTCATTCCAGGCATATGCTCTGGATGATTTGATATGTAAAGTAATTGTACCTGGAAAATTAATTATCAATTATCACAGACATCAAATATTAGGCCTATACAATATTTTATTTAATTATTGTAAAAATAATTTTTAAAAAAAAAGTACGATTGATGACTGAATGTCAGTGATTATGATATATAGGCTACATGCAGCCTACGAATGGGAGTGTTAAACAAGTTTTTCATTTTTATGACTAGAATCTTAGCGAAGTCTCCAGAAAGTGCATGAAGGTTCCTATAAGCTCCCAGCAATGGGCGGAACTTTCTGTGTTTTCATCCTTTCATTGGTCAGTTCAGCACGAGCTTTCGAGAATTGTTTTAGAACATGTAAGAATGAGACAGACTTCTGTATATAAACTGTAGCATTTGGACCAATCAGACACACTATTTTTCATTAGATTTAACAAATCAATTATTCATTAGATTAACAAATAATCACAGACTGCTCACCCAGACGCTGGGAACGACCCCAGGCCCCTGGTTACAATGGCAACCAGGACAATTCAGCCAGATCAGAAACTTTACGATCTAAAATTATGTAGAGAGAATCTTCCCCCCTACTTATTTCTCTCTAAAACAGACACATACTGCTAAAGGAAATGACTTCTTACATTAATTCATAGGAAAACCTTTCTTTGAATGAACACACATACTTCAGGTCATTGTGTATGTTGTTACTGTTCTTGAACAGTATATTGTCTTTTGTATTGTATACTGTTTTATGCATGCTTATGATTGAACCACTCGTTCATGTAATCTTACCTATATGTAATCTTACCATGTTTAGTATCTATGAATTCGTCTTCTGATGATCTAAATGAGAGTTTATAATATATGTGGGTACACAGGCAATATATTAGTGTTCTAAGAATCTTTAGTAATTTTGCATCAACACCCAAACGAGTTCCATATGCAAATTACCATGCTCTCACACAAAGGGTCGTAAAAATCCCAGTTTTTCCAACCTCCCGCTTGGAATTTCAGCTTTTCTCATTGGACAAGCCCATCCTGAAAGGCGTGAATCTTCTCAGACTTTAAAGGGCTCACGCACAGTTCCGCCCAGGTCTTCTTCTGCTAAGTGTTCTGCTATATCTTCTGAAAGGCCCGTGTGTAGAGCCCAGTGGGCTCCAACACATAGCCTTTCAGTCGGCGGTTCTGTTCTGAGAAGATGAGGATGTGAGCTAGAATGCTTCTGCAACCCTTAAGTCTGCACCAGGCTTCGGCCTTGTCTTTACATTCACCAACGATCCTAGCATCTCAGCTGATGCCTCTCTTAGCTCTTCATCATCTTCATCTGGGAGAAAACTCTCCCGACCAACACAGAGTCAGAATAACATCTTTTGGAGTTCATCATTCTTCAAACCCGGAAGAAGGTGATCGCGACTTCTACACCACCGAACCTCCAAACCATAAAGACTTTCATCCGAGACTGCATCCGTACACTCGTTCCAGGGCAAGGCAATGCAAGTATCGTACATTTAACTAAACGAAACAGAGGTTTAGTATAAGCTGTAGACCCCGTTCTAAAACTGACTCTTTTCATAGCTTCATTCTCTGGTTTTCCTGATGGTTTCATCCACCAAGTCTCATTTGCCCTTTCCCATGTATG